>JAHTLZ010000316.1:1983736-2011421 GCA_023846285.1 Phrynocephalus versicolor | reverse complement strand
GAAAAATCGCCCCCCATTTTTCCCTCCTGAAAAATCACCCCCATTTTCCCCTCCTGAAAAATCACTCCCATTTTCCTCTCCTGAAAAATCACCCCCAATTTCCCCTCCTGAAAAATCACCCCCCCCAATTTTCCCCTCCTGAAAAATCATCACAGGCAGCACCCCCAAGCATGCAGGGCGGCGCCTCCTCCCTCCACTAAGGTTTAGAGGAAACACGCCGTCGCAAGGGAAGGGCAGAAGGTCTTGCTTCTGTCCTTGAACAAGTAGAAAAGGGGGGGGATCTGGGAAAAGGGGAGGTGGCGGAGGTGGGAAGATGCTCCCCTCTCCCAGTCCAGGTGAGTCAAAAAAGTAAGAGAAGCGTTCAGGGCAGTGACCCCATTCTCCTCCTCTCAGCTCCCATTCACGCTAAAGTAGCTGCAACCACAGCCGGAACAAACCCTGATGGGAGACAAAAACTTCTAAAGCAGGCAGAGTGTTGCTGCTGAGCTTGTGACTATCATGTCAAGATGTGATGATGCCCAAGCTATTTTATCACGTTGTTCTTATATTGTTGTTGTTGTTTTAACCTGTTTGTTGCCCTGTTGTATTGGTGGCTGGCTTGTTCAGCTTGGTAAGCCGCCCAGACTTCCGTTTCGGAAGGGGGGGGTTGGTGGGTGGGGGAATGTTCAGGGATTTTTATGTGTGTGTGTTGAAGGGTTTTTTATTTTTATTTTTTTAATGTGTGTGAGAGTGTTTAGAGATTTGTGTGTGTGCGTGTTGAATCTGGTCTCTGGGTGTCTGAATTTCGTTGTATGTGTATACTGTGTATATACACACAATGACAATAAATTATTATTATTATTATTAAAAGTCCAATAAATAAATAAATAAACAAATGTCCAAACTTCGGCCCTCCTGATGTTTTGGACCACAACTCCCAGAATTCCAAGCCTGTATTTCCAATGGCAAAGGACTGTGGGAGTGCTGGTCCAAAACATCGGGAGGGACAACGTTTGGACCTGCCTGTTCTAAAGGAAGGCCAAAAACTACCAAAGCGAAGGAGCCACCATCTTTAGCTCTCTCTCTCTCAATACAAACACAAGGAGAGGGGATTGGGGGATGATTCGGTCTCCCGTGAAGTGAATCCGTGGGGCTGAAAAAGGCAGGCAGGGGAGGGCCTCCCTCTGTGTGGTGCAAAATCCAGTTTTCGTCTTCTGTGCCAAAGGAGAGTCCAAAGCCTCTTACTACCAGCCTCTGCACTTTTAACCTGCTTTGCACACGTGGAAACATCATAGGGTTGTTTGTCACTTCTCTCTCCCTCTCTCTCTCAGGCCAGCTTAAAAACTTTCCCAGGGTTCCCATCGGAAACGGGAAATGTTGACTCAGCCTGGCGGATTGTCGCCTTTGCTCCTTTCAGCAGATTTCCTGCGCAGCCAGCCCGGCCGCCGAGGGGTGGGAAAACAAGCGGACCTCACTGGCTGTTCCCACCTTCCGACGGAGGCACGGACCCAAACATCACACCGCTTTTGTCCCCAGCGTTGTTGTTTTTTAAGATAGGCAAGTGTCCCAGCAGGGCGAGCCAGGCGGCAAAGGCTGGCCAGCACGAAATCCCAGGCCAGTGAAGGCCAGACAAGAGATGGTCATGTGGTGATGGCATCTGGCCTGGATGCCTTCAAAAGGGGATTGGACAGATTCCTGGAGGAAAAGTCCATCATCATAGGTGACAAGCCATGATGGAGATATGTCATCTCCAGGCTTAAAACCAGGGTACGTCAAGGGCCAGATGCAGGGGAGTGGGATCAGGAGACAGAGATCGAGTCTCGTGCACTCCCAGATGCATCTGGTGGAGCCACGGTGAGATACAGGAAGCTAGACTAGATGGGCCTTTGGCCTGATCCAGCAGGGCTCTTCTTAGGTTCTGATGTTTATGTTCTTATGACCTGCCTGGCCCTGGAGGTGGGGAGGGGAAGGGCAGAGAGGGCTACCTGGGAATGGGCCACTGGACAAGCGCTTGGGCATGCTGCAAAAAAAATCCCAAACCAGTTGCCTTCTGCTAGGTCAATGGTTCTCCACCTGTGGGTCCCCAGATGTTCCTGGACTGCAACTCCCAGAAGCATTCACCACTAGCTGAGCTGGCCAGGAATTCTGGGAGTTGCAGTCCAGGAACATCTGGGGATCCACCAGTGGAGAACCACTGGGGTAGACCAATGCCAGGCTACTCTGCTCACTGTGGACAAGTCCACAGGAGAGATTCTGTGATGGCATGCTGACCTGGCCTCATGACTCAAGACTGAGACGGGTCCCCCACCAGATCACCAGCCAGCCACGGCCAGCCAAGCTTCTGTCTAAAAAAAACCAAGGGCCGTTAAGTGGGGGGGGGGGAATCACACACTCACCTCCAGTTCCTTTCCTGTCTTGGTAGACCGGTCTCAGCAACTGGAAGACACAAACGTTAAGACCCTCGTGACTCCCCTTCTGCAGACGGTTCAGGACTCTTCTGTACATCTAGGGGCTTGTCCAAACTCCAGCCCTCCAGATGTTTTGGACCGCAACTCCCACGGTCCTTTGCCATTGGGACTCTTAAGCTTAGCATTCTGGGAGTTGTGGTCCAAAACATCAGGGGGGCCAAAGTTTGGACATGCCTGTGATAAGAGGAAGGTAGGAGGCTGGGGAGAAACAGGGGAACACTACCACAACCACCACCACCCTCCAGCGGCTGGCTTCTCCCCTGGGCAGCCTCCTTACCTGGCTTCCAGGGTTGAGCGGTGCCAGAATGATGTAGTTCTTGTCTCTGCTGGCTGCCGACGAGGGACGAGAGAGCAGCGGAGGCAGGGTCTGCGGTGGCGGCGGTGGCGGCTGCCGCCGGGGCGCCTTCCCCAGCTCCGTGTAGCGCTCCCAGGGGTTCAGCACCGGCCCGCCGTTCCCGTCGTACACCACGTGGCAGCTCCGGCGGTGCTCCGGTAGCCGTGCTGCTGCCACCGGGCGGGCCGCCCCGTTCTTCTCCCTCTTCTTGGGCGGCAGCTGCAAGTCCAAGGTGGACTTGCAAGAGGAGCGCCGGAGGCTGCCTTCCGGGCCGGTCTTGACGTGGGGCACGATGCGCAGGACCAGCAGCATGATCTCTCGCGGGCAGTTCCTGCGAGGAACAGAGGCCCAACCGGGCTGGGATGAGCCTTCGCTGGACTTTGGCACTCACCAGTTCCGGTATAAGGCGCCCAGAGCTGCCGGAGGTTACAAACCATGATGGAGATGGGTCATCTCCAGGCTTAAAACTGGGGTCCTTCAAGGGCCAGATGCAGGGGAGTGGTATCAGGAGAGAGAGATCTAGTCTCATGTGCTCCCAGACACATCTGGTGGGGCCGCTGTGAGATACAAGAAGCTGGACTAGATGGGCCTTTGGCCTGATCCAGCAGGGCTCTTCTTACGTTCTTCTGTTCTTATGTTAAGTGTGAGGCAAAAGAGCTTTCAGAAGGTGCCAGGAAAACCCAGAGCGTTGTTAGTCTGTGGAACTCCCCGCCACTACCTCCCGGGTTCAGAGGCAACGGGCAGCCTCCAAAGGCCAGCCTTCCCCCCTTCTGCGCCCGACAACTGCCACTGCCCCCACCCCCACCCCATCTCCAGGTGCATCGTACCCACCGGATCTCGTGGGCTAAGTCCACGCATTTCCAGCGCTCCACGGGCTGCTCGTTGAGCCGAAGGAGGGTGTCCAGCTGCTGCAAGCCCGCCTTCTCCGCCGGGCCACCTGCAAGCGTGCACAGGGAAGAAGGGAGGCCACTGAGACTATGGGACCTGCCCGGGGTTCACAAGAACATCTTTTTTTCTCCAGGGGCTCCAGGGCATGGCTGGGTGTGCCTTGCAGGCACCAATGCAACTCTATGGTTCCGAGCCTGGAAACTTAAGCACTGTCACCACATTACGATACTTGGGTTTGTTTGTTTTTACTAAGGGGAGGTTGTGACACTGGAATCAAATGAGCCGAAATAATATTTTGGTCTGGAGGTGAACTCCCGAGGTCACCCCAAAGGTCTAAGACAGATGGGTCTACGTCCAGTCACTCTTTGCTTGGAGATGGGCCCTATGCCAGCCATCTTGAGGCACCTGGATGCCACTCGGGGTTCACGAGACAGTGTGCATTTTATAAACAGACCTCTAATGAAGGCTTTGATTGCAGGAAGGGTGGGGCAGTGGAAGGCGGAAGGGGGGGTTCCTTGTTCAAGAAGAGAGGAAACAGAGCCGGGGGGAGGGGGAGGAGGAACCCAATTAACCCAACAAAAGCCCACCAAGCTTTCCCCTAATGCAGCCAGCAGGGGTAGTGGGAAGAGCACACTAAAAGATGGCACCTGGCCGGGATGCCTTCCAAAGGGGATTGGACAGATTTCTGGAGGAGAAGTCCATCCCAGGTGACAAACCATGATGGAGATGGGTCATCTCCAGGCTTAAAACCAGGGTACTTCGAGGGCCACATGCAGGGGAGTGGGATCAGGAGACAGAGATCTAGTCTCGTGCGCTCCCAGAGGCATCTGGTGGGTCCACTGTGAGATCCAGGAAGCTGGACTAGATGGGCCTTTGGCCTGACCCAGCAGGGCTCTTCTTATGTGCTTATGATCTTATGATCTCTTCCCCACCCCTCCACTTCCACTCCCTGCTGTGTCAGGAGAAGGTAGGGGTGGGTGGAGCTGGGAGCCAGATCTAACCCTGACCCCTTTCTCAGGGGGCCAGCAGGGTTCCATTCCCAAAGGCAGTTGACTTCCCGCTTCTCCATTTGGTATCCAACCGGGGGGGGGGCACGGCACATGGCGCGATCCCTAGAAGCCAAGGAGGGGCCCTTACAGGCAGGCCTCCATTCTGACCTGAGTCCACGGCTTGCACGCGGACGGGGGCGTCGCAGCAGATGGTGAACCCGAATCCATTCTTTCCGCGCAGGATCGTGATCTGAGAGCAGAGAGCACAGTTACTCCTCGACAAAGGGCGCTTTTGCATGACCCCTAAAATCTGAGGCAAAGGGCTCCCAGATGCTTTCCCACCAGCTCCAGACTTTAAAAAAAATTAAGTACGCCCACGCCCACCTAAGCGCGTCCCAGAGCATTTTCCAAGTACCTGGTCTCCGAAGGTGAAAAATTTTCTGATGCGGATTGCAAAGCAGTGAGTGCCCGGCTCTCCTCACCTTCTGTTTGTATGGGTTTTTTTTTTTTTTGCCCCCTGCCCCTTTAAGAGACTGGAATGCTTCCTGGAGCAGCTCAACAGCAGAGCGGAGGTGAGCCTGCATTCTTTTCTCCCTTTTTTAATCCCTCCCCTCACACAAACAGGAGCAAGGGAGTGCAGAGGGGTGGGAACACAGCCAGAGGAGCAAACCCCCAAGATCTCTGGTCCAAATTTAAGTTGCCAGCGGATCTTAGGGGTTGTGTAAAAGCGCCCAATGTCTCAACCCAAGGAGATATTTTGAGAGAAAAAGGGGTGTGCTTATGATCCAACTCCCCCGGGCCCCATTTGCTCCCTAGAAGCGTTAAGCCTTGGCGGCTACCCCCTCAACAACGATTTCAAGGAGCCCTCTGCTCTTGTTCAGCTGAGTTAACGGGTCCCCTAAGGCCTTGGTGACTGTAGCAATGAAATTAAAAGATGCCTGCTTCTTGGGAGGAAAGTGATGGCAAACCTAGGCAGCATCTTAAAGAGCAGAGACATCACTTTGCCAACTAAGGTCAGGATAGTCAAAGCTATGGTTTTTCCAGTAGTGATGTGTGGAAGTGAGAGCTGGACTATAAAGAAAGCTGGTCGCTGCAGAATCGATGCTTTTGAGCTGTGGAGCTGTGGAGAGTCTTGAGAGTCCCCTGGACTGACTCTCACACAGACACAAAGTGTAACAAACAATGCAGAGAACTAGAAAAGACTGACTGACAAGGAAAAAAAAAACACCAGGGCATTTCACCCTGAAGATTCTCGAAATCAAAAATGACATGGAAACGGTACTTAGAGATGCTAAAAGATGAACAGGGACAATCATTATCAGATGAGGATAAAACAATGTAAAAAGAGGACAGAAACAACATATTGAAGAGAAATTATGCAAGGATCATAACATTCCCCTGAAGAGAAATTCAGTGATATAAAGGCAGCAGCTTAAGAAAATGTTAATCGTGACCACTGCCTTAGAACGGCCGAGCGGGGAGGGACCCTATGGGTTATGAAGTCCAGTGCCTCTAAGGAGCCACAGTGGGGAATCAAACTCCCAACCTCCAGGTCTGCAGCCAGAGGTTCAATGAAGTGAAAGTTACTCTCGGAGGAAGAGGAACAAATAAAGCACCAAGAGTCGAAAGGACGACGGCGTAGCTATTCCGATCCCTACAGATGGAAATCCAAACAAGAACAGACCAACCAATATAGGAGGGGAAGCTAATAAGCTGGGGGGAAATCCCATACGTGTTCAGTCTTGAAGAAAGGCACCGTTAAAGATCATAGAATCCTAGAGTTGGAAGAGACCTCGAGGGCCGTCCAGTCCAACCCCCCTGCAATGCAGGAATTCCCATCACAGTATTTCCGACAGATGGCCATCTGTCCTCTGCTTAAAAACTTCCAGAGAAGGAGACTCCACCACCCTCCTTTGGGGCAGCATATTATTCCACTGCAGAACAGCTCTAACCATGAGGAACTTCTTCCTAATGTTCAAATGGAATCTCTTTTCATAGAATCATAGAATCCTAGAGTTGCAAGAGTCCTCCAGGGCCATCCAGTCTGACCCCCTGCCATGCAGGAACCCCCATCACAGAACTCCCGACAGACGGCCATCCTTCCTCTGCTTAGAAACCTCCCAAGAAGGAGACTCCAACCACCCTCCTTGGGGACAGCATCTTCCACTGCCGGACAGCTCTAACCACTAGGAAGTTCTCTCTAACGTTCAAAGAAGATGCTGGTCACTATCCTTTAGCCAAAAGGAGTGGGCCCACCCCGCGGACCAAGCAAACCTCCCCAGAGACTGCTCCACACACACACATCCCGACAGCAGCTGCCAAAGACACAGGTGCCTTCTGGAACCCTGCACACCTGGAGGGGGGGGAGTTGTGGGGTGGGGGAAAGCAGCATCCCACGCAACCCACCTGCTGGTAGCGCTGCTGGCAGCACAGTTTGCACAGCTCGTGGGGCCGACTCATCTCCGAGGCCTCCCCGGGGCTCGCCGCCGGCCCGCAAAAAGCCCCACCATTCCCCCACCCCAAACCCTCCGCCGGCCGGCGAGTGCGGGCCAGGGGCAGCCCGAGAGAGCCCCTGCTTTTCTCCCCAAGCAGCCTGGAGGACTGTCGGCTCTACTGGCATTCCTGGCACGGCTGCCCTGGGAACCGGGGAGCTCCCGAGAAGAATGGCAGGAAACCTCCCCCCCCCTTTCCCCTCCTCCGGCAAGTGCATCAGGGTGATAAGCACAGAGAGTTTCCTGAGCACCAACTCGGAGGGACTGGGGCAGGGAGAGCGAGAGCGGCCAGCCCCAATTCCAGTCCGCTCATTGGGGCCCAGCAGCCTTTGTTCCCAGGCTGAGCATTGCAGGCGCACTAGCGGATGTGTGAGCGGGTCATTCTTTTCCTGGCAGTGCTGGGGGCGTGGAGGAGGGGGAGAGGCAGGGGAGCAGTTCTATTCTTCTTTGATGGGGGGTGGGGTATAGGAACCACCAGCCACAAAGCAAGGAGTGTCTCCTTGCAGAAGAACATTGAACATTAGGAAGAACTTCATGACAGTTAGAGCTGTTCGGCAGTGGAAGATGCTGCCACAAAGGAGGGTGATTGAGTCTCCTTCTTTGGAGGTTTTTAAGCAGAGGCTGGATGGCCCATCTGTCGGAAATACTGTGATGGGCTTCCTGCATGGCAGGGGGTTGGACTAGATGGCCCTTGAGGTCTTTTCCATCTCTAGGATTCTATGATTCTTAAGAAGTCAGGATAGAAGGCTGAGAGGGGAACATGATAGCTATGTTTAAATATTTGAAAGGATGTCCTATTGAAGAGGGAACAGGTTTGCTTTCCATGGCTTCAGAGACTAGGACTCGGGGCAATGGTTTCAAACTACAGGAAAAGAGATTCCATTTGAACGTTAGGAAGAACTTCCTGACAGTTAGAGCTGTTTGGCAGTGGAATAATATGCTGCCCCAAAGGATGGTGGTGGAGCCTCCTTCTTTGGAGGTTTTCAAGCAGAGGCTGGATGGCCATCTGTCAGAAATACTGTGATGGGGTTCCTGCATGGCAGGGGGTTGGACTAGATGGCCCTTGAGGCCTCTTCCATGATTCTATGATTCTATGATTCTAAGACGCCTCTCTCTTGCTCTCTACTGTCCCACCTGCTGGGGTCCCGCAAGGCAAAGGGGGTGCCCCCCGCTTCGGCCATCACTCGCCAACTCCCTCTGCTTCCTCGCCAGTCGGGAACCCCTGAGGGTGGTGTCCTACGGGCGTTTTGAGGGGCTCCGTTCAGCCGTGCTCCCCACATCCCGCTTTCTGCGAGTGGACCTCTGTTGCCCCCAAACTGGGATCCAGCTAGTGGAGACCACCATGTCTTCCTCCGGCGAGAGGGAGCCGCTTGGCGCCCCTGCAAAGTAGAACAGCTGCAGTGCCCCCACCCCCCCGGACACCCACCTTGACCTGCTCCAAGTTCTCTTTCTGCTGCTCCCCTGGAAACATGGCGGGTCGGGCCAGCATCAGCTCTGCAATATAGAAAATGCTTCCGTCAGGAACATCACATCAGAGCAGCCTTGCTGGAAGAGGCCACAAAGCCCATCCAGACCAGCGTTCTGTCTCACCCAGCGGCTCGCCATTTGCTTCAGGGTATTCCCCAGCAGATGTCTTCCCCTGCTTAGGATTCCCCACAAATGGCCTTGAGAGAGATTCTACCTCTCTCTCCAACCCGGAGGTTGTCCATAATGCTAGGCACTGAAGAAACAGCCCCATCCACCTTTGGCACACAAAGCGGCCCTGTCTCTCTAAGGGTATTTGTACACGACCCCTAAACTCCGCTGCAAATGGCTGCCAGCTCCGGAGCTTACGATTGTTTCCCCACCAGCTCCGGAGTTTGCAGGAAATTAAGTGCGACCACGCCCACCTAAGCGCGTCCCAGCGCACTTTTCATGTACCTGCTCTTGGAGGGTGAAAATCCCCAGATCCGGATGTAATCTGGTGAGTGCCGGGCTCTCCTCGCTTCTGTTTGTTTGTTTTGTTTGTTTTGCCTCCCGCCCCTTTAAGAGAAGGAATCAGGACGACGACGGGACGGCTTGGACCGGCAGACGGAGGTGAGCCTGCATTCTTTCGTCCCTTTTTTTCTCCCTCCCCTCACGCAGACAGGAGCAAGGAAGTGCAGAGGGGTGGGGACGCAGGAAGAGCAACGAACCCCCAAGATCTCTCGTCTGAATTTAAGTGGCCAGCGGATCTTAGGGGTCGTGTAAAAAGGCCCTAAGTTTTATAAATCAGGACTTGAGGTTCCCTAGACCTCTCTCTGCCTCCCTCCCCCATTTGCCCGCTAATAAGATCAGATGTTTGCCAACAATTGTCTTTCTTTTCGCCCCACCCTGCCCGCTCGTGTCTCGCTCTCAGCTTCCTGGTGGCTCTCGAGAGCAAACCCAAGCCAAGAAAAAAAATATCTGAACAAAAAGGAAAACAACAAAGCTGCAAAACGGAGGGTAAAAGTTGCCAAAGATGTGTCAAACCATACAATCCGTTGCAGCACAAGATACTTGTCGGTCAGTGTTGGTAGAAATGATTCCGATATGGACGGCAACTGCCTTTGGCCAGGTTTAAAAACTTTTCAGCCTCGGCCGACAGGCTGACAGGGAACGGGCCAAGCAGGTCTTATTTATTATCTATTTATTATTTACATTTATAGACCGCCCGACTTTCCAAAGGGAACTCTGGGTAGTGAACAGCCATGAATAAACAGTAACATAAGACAATGTGAAAATCTGTATAAGTGAACCATATAAAAATTCACACACATAAGCAACTAAAATGATTACTGGGCTGGGGGACCTCCCATATGAGGACAGGCTAAAACATTAGTCTGGAAAAAAAGGTGCATGAGGGGGGATATGACTGAGACATACAAAATTATGCAGGGCTTGAGTCAAGTGGATAGAGAGACACTCTTATCCCTCTCACAAAATACCAGAACTAAGGGACATCCACTCTATATGAGGGTTGAGAGAGTGAGAACAGACCAAAGAAAATATTTTTTTCACCCAGCGTGTCATTAGTCTGTGGAACTCCCTGCCACAGGAGGTGTTGATGGTATCTGGCCTGGATGCCTTCAAAAGGGGATTGATTGGACAGATTCCTGGAGGAAAAGTCCATCCCAGGGGACAAACCATGATGGAGATGTGTCATCTCCAGGCTTAAAACTTACTTCAAGGACCAGATGCAGGGGAGTAGGATCAGGAGACAGAGATCTAGTCTTGTGTGCTCCCGGATGCATCTGGTGGGGCCACTGGGAGATCCAGGAAGCTGGACTAGATGGGCCTTTGGCCTGATCCAGCCTGGCTCTTCTTAGGTTCTTATGTTCTAAACCTTCTCCTAAAGCCAAGCATTCTGGCTCAAAGGCAGCTCTTCCTATGATCTGCTACAGTGTCCCCAAAGTAATTCCTTGTTACTGGTTATAGTGGTTAAAAGGTAACTTGTATTGTTTCCCCGGCAGCTTTTTTTTGTTGGTCTTGCTTTATAAAACATATACATAGTATAAGAAAACTTGAAACAAAGTATTGCCCAATGCTAAAAAAAAAACCCAAACCAAAACTTTAAAAGTAACACCAGGAAATGTTAAATTGTAACACAAATGCAGCAACTAGATTTCCATTTGGGACCTTTGAAGTTACTTCCCCTGACAAGCAAAATGCCTACATTTGTTGCAGGCCGCTTTGGTCTCTTTCCTTGTGAGTTCTGCCCTTCAAGGGCCAGAGGCAGGGGAGTGGGATCAGGAGACAGAGATCGAGTCTCGTGCACTCCCTGAAGCATTTGACGCGGCCACTGTGAGATCCAGGAAGCTGGACTAGATGGGCCTCCGGCCTGATCCAGCAGGGCTCTTCTTAGGTCCTGATGTTAACCCATACGGCGGCCATGGATCAGCCCCGGTTGATCTAGTCCAGGGGGTGTCCAAACTTCGGCCCTAGAGGTGTTTTGGACCACAACTCCCACAGTCCTTCGTCATTGGCAACACAGGCTTGGAATTCTAGAAGTTGTGGTCCAAAACATCTGGAGGGCTGGAGTTTGAAGACCCCTGATCTAGTCCAAGGCAGGGGACACTTAGGAGGGGCAGTGCTCCAGCCTTCGTCCACGGCCTGAAGGGTCTGATCACGGGTAAAGGCCAGAGGAACCCACCTCGGCCCTCCTTCTTGGCGCGTCGCGGGGCCACCTTCAGGTGCTTGGTCCGGCCCAAGTCCTCAGCCAGCAAGTAGTACCAGCCGTAGATCTCCTGGGGGGGGGGCAGAAAGGCAGGAAACGTCCTGGCTTGCTTCCCAGGACATGGAGAGTCTCCCTTCCTGTTTGGAGCCGGTGAGTTTCATCACGCGACCCAACGGCCCTTCCGGCTTTGGGGCTGCTTTGCTTTCGCCCAGTGACTGCCCACCGCCCGGACGGGGAAAAGGCCGCCCAGCCTGGCTTTGAAGTTTTTGCAAGAAGGACGAGCCACGCGATGGGCCACGAGAGACGCCGTCAAACGCGGCGCCTGCTATTGAGGAGGGTGTTTTCTTTTTGTTGTCCACGGATCGAGGGGCAAGAGACAGCCGTGGCTGCCGGGCACGCGAGGGACAGACAATAACAGGAGAAAGAAACCAATAAGACAGGGCTGTTCAACTTTGAACAGGCCAGGGTCTACTTTTTCCCGCCCAAAGTGCCTGAGGGCTACTACACGAAAACCTCTGCTTACAAATTTTATCCGTTCCGAGCACATGCTCATAAGTAAAAACTTTTGTAATTAGAGCAGCGGTTTGCCATAGGAATGCATTGAAAACCAATTAATCTGTTCTGGAGGAAACAGATTTCAATGCACCATGGCCCTTGAACTGCCCCACTCAGCTGAGACTGGGCTGGCAGACCCAGAACTTTGCTGGGGCAGTGGGGGTCCTTGGGGTGGGGGACGGCTCCAACACGGCTCCAACACAGCATCTGGAGGCCTCTGCTCCAAAGCTGTTTGAACTGAAAGGCTTGTACCTCGCAGCGGGGAACAAAGGGGAGGAATAGCCGGTCTGGCCTGCCTCGCAGGGGTGGTGTCTATCTGTCAGGGAGCCCCAAGAGCTGTGCCGACACTCCTGCCCTCTGCTTCTCCTCCCCGCTGCAGCATCTGGAGGCTCTTCTCCTCGCCCTGAGCCCCCCCGCCGGCCCGGTCCCCTTCCTCAGGACCTCTCGGTACCTTTTCTCCGGAGCTCAGCAGACTCTTCACGCCAAAGCTCATGCATCCAAGAAGCTCGCTCTGCCTGGGAAGGAACCGGTCGAGAGAAGGAGAAAAAAAGTGCGTGTCGGAGAGCCAAACCAGGTTGCCTGTGAAGCTTCTCTCAGCCATCCAGGTGAGTTTACCTGGATGTTGTCCAGCCAGCAGCTTTGGACAAGCTGGCCAAAAGGAAGGCTCAGACATGCAGCCGCCCCCCTCTTTGTCTCTCTGTCTGTCTGTCTGTCTCTCCCCCCCCCACCGGCATCTTCCTTACCTAGAGTCCCGTTGGCGGTTCCAGGCGGTGATCAGCAGGCGCTTGCAACCATCTTCCTCTTGCAAAGGGCTGGAACACCAAGGAGAGAGGGTCACGCAGTTCCCAGGGACACCACCACCCCGCCAGAGGTGGCCACCCTTTGAGGAAGCCAAGATCAGACATGGACTACAGGTTCTCTCTCTCTCTCTCTCTCTCTCTCTCTCAATCAATCTCTTTCTCTCTGTGTGTTGTCCTGCTGGTGTCTGAGAATCAAAGCTGGCCACCACGCCAGTTCCAGAGGCTGCCCGGCGGGATCAACGTTCGGACCACTTTCCGGACAGCTCCACCATCCCCTTTCAGTTACATCCTGAAAAAGTTAACAGCCCGGCGCCCCGGTAGGCGCGAACTAATCGGAGAAAGTCAGAAGCTGCGAGACAAGGTGAAACGGAAAGAAACACAGCCCGGTGGGGGGGGAGGGGGGAAAGGAGAGGCATTCGCTTGGCGCCAATCCTGTTCCTGAGCCACGATTCCAAACCCAACCCCGGCCACCCGAGACGACTCCCAGTTTCGTCCACGTGCCACAGCAGGCCACGGAACTCGCGGGAAGGCTTTTTTATCTGCCCTGATGCCCTGACGCCGCCGAAGCCTGTGAAAGGGAACTCGGCATCAAGGAAAGCTCCCCCGGCTCCATTTAGACCCCGAGACGCGATCTGACTGAGGAAGGTGATGGGCAGAAGGCCAGCAAGTGAAGGCACGTAGGTGGACGCGTGTGTTTTTATTGACAGCGCGGCAGGCTGCCCCCCCCCCCCGTGCAGGGAGCAAGGTACTTAAGCGGCCAGGATGCTGCCGCACAGTGCCTGTCACTCCAGATCTTGCTGTTGTGGTTCCCCATGCGTAAGGCTCCTTACCTTAGGCAGAACAGCAGGAGAGAGAGAGAGAGAGAGAAAGAGAGAGAAGAAAGAGAACAAAACAAAGCTACGTGGAAACAGCTCTGCCCAGGATGCTCCCGACTCAGAGCCTGCCTCGGGTACATGAGGACAGAGAGAGGGCAGAGGAACAAGCAAGCACACACACACACACACCCCCGCCGTTCTCTCTCCTCTCCCTGACAGCAGGCGGACATACTCACAAGAGAAAGCGCTGGTGGAAGATGGGGTTCGTGCCTCCCGAGACCGTCTCGGTCCTCTGCGTGTGCTTCCGAACAGCGCCCAGCCCGAGGGATGCCTCGATTTGGAGAGAAAAAAAGAGAATACAGTGGACCCTCGTATAACAAACAGCTTGTATAACATAAAATTTGTACAACATAAAAATTCTGGAGATAGGGGAAATTTGCTTAACATAATCGCCTATGGGGGAAATCCGTACAACATAAAAATGGGATCACTCTATTTTCAATGCATTCCTATGGGAATTTGTATAAAGGAAAATTTGCTTAACATAATTTCATTTGGAACAAGTTAATTCCTTTATACAAGGTACCACTGTAAATATGTCACATCCTTCGGCCCTCTTTTCCGCCCGATCAAGCCCCCTGCTTCCTTCCCATGTCTGAGCAAAGGAGTTCTGTTGGTGTGGGGGGGGTGGACAGACGGACAGGGGGGACGGACCCCAGGTTCTTAAGGGAAGGACAGAAGGCACCCCCGAATCATGGCAAGAAAGACGGTGTGGAATGCGCCCCAGAATTTGGAAGGGCGGGCAGGCGGGCAGGGAACCAGGGGCGCAGAAGGGAACGAGCCTCCCCGGTGGATTCTCGGTGGATTCTCGTCCGTTCTCCAAACCCATTCCGTGAAGCGGAGGCGTCCCCAGGGCTGGTGGGCATCCCACGCCCGAGGAGGCGAAGCTAAAGGGCTCTCTGCTGGAAAGAGGTCACCACAGGAGAAAAGAGGGGCTGTTTGGGATCCCTGACTTAGGACACGGCATGACACGACCCTTACCCGGCATCCTTGGGAGACTCGATGTGGCCGGCGGCCGAGAGCGAGCAAGCAAGCACCAGACAGGTGCTTGTGCTCCTTGGAGATGCAGCAGAGAGAACCCACTGGCCAAGGAGGTGCCCTCTGCCCCCGGGGCCTCCTGGGTCTCACACTTGCTCCCCACGGCTCAGCATCTCTCCCTGAGCTTCCTCCTCTTCCTCCTCCCTCTCCTCCTCCTCCTCCCCCCTCCTCCCCCTCCTCTTCCTCCTCCTCTTCTTCCTCCTCCTCCTTCTCCTCCTCCTCCTCCTCTTCTTCCTCCTCCTCCTCCTCTTCCTCCTCCTCTTCTTCCTCCTCCTCCTCCTCTTCCTCCTCCTCTTCTTCCTCCTCCTCCTCCTCCTCCTCCTCCTCTTCTTCCTCCTCCTCTTCCTCCTCCTCCTCCTCCTCCTCCTCTTCTTCCTCCTCCTCCTCCTCCTCCTCCTCCTCTTCCTCCTCCCCCTCCTCCCCCTCTTCCTCCTCCTCCTTTTCTTCTTCCTCCTCCTCCTCTTCTTCCTCTTCCTCCTCCTCCTCCTCCTCCTCCGGCTCTGACTCCGAGCCTTGCAGACGCTGCCTGTGCCTGGCAGGAAGGGGGCTCTGGCTTCTTTATAGACGCCTGCCCGCAAAAAAAAATCAATGCCCGCAGACAATGTGTAGTCAGCAGCATCTCGGTTGGGAGGAGGACCTGAGGCAGGAAGGGAGCTAAGAGCTAGGCAGGAGCCCTCTGGGGCAAGGGTGGGGAGAAGAGGGGGGAATAATAACCACCAAGAGGAGTGGGGGGGTCGCAGCACCAGCCCTGCCCCCCCTACACACACACACACATACAGAGGCCCACAAGCCCACCTTGACAAAGGAGTCGCACATCCGGCACCCTTTCCTCATCAGGCCCTTGGCTTCCATGACTCAGGTGGAAGAGAAAGGGAGAAAAAAAGAAGAGACCAATTGCATTTCAAAGGGGAAAAAAATTTTGTGAACAGAAAAAAAGGATGGGTGGACCAAAAGCTGGCTTGGTACCCCCAACTGTTCTCCCTTACTCTTTCTCTCTTGCACGCACACAGACACACACAGACACACACAGACACAGACACAGACACACACACAGACACACACACACACACACAGTGTCTCCTGCCTGTTTGCCTTCTGGCTGCCTGGCTGAATCAGCATCGATATCTGACTCCACATCGCCTTGTGCAGGCAGGCCACACACACACACACACACACACACACTTCCACCGGGGTTCACAGGGATGAGTCTCCCTTTGAGCCTAGGTCCAAGCCGAACGTGATCCTCCCCGAAGGCACTGAGTTACAGGATTGAGGGTTTCAGAATCCGAAAAGGGACTGGGGGGGGGGTCCCAGCCTTGCGGAAGTAGGGGAGGTGTCCATGAATGGCTGTGTCTAATCCCTACCACAGGAGGATCCTTAGGCTGGGTGCATGTAGCTCTGCCAGAGATGGGTCTCACGGCAGCATGAACGTGGGTTTGATGCGGGCTCTGGCACACAATCTGCCTCCCCGTTTCCTTTGTAGGGCGCGCCGACGGGTAACTCACCATGGAGCACGAGATCCTTGCCCTGGAGGTTGATGGAGAGCTTCAGCTGTCCTAGAGGAGAGGAGGCAAACAATGACGACAGTGTTGCCCAGCGGTTAGGGAACCCGGACTTGGGAGCTGGGAGGTCTGACCTCTCCAACATCTTCTTAGGGCGCTTTTACACAACCCCTAAAATCCGAGGCAAAGGGCTCCCAGATGGGGAGCTTAAAATTGTTTTCCCAGCAGCTCCGGACTTTTAAAAAAATTAAGTACGACCACGTCCACCTAAGCGCGTCCCAGCACATTTTCCAAGTACCTGGTCTCTGAAGGTGAAAAAATTCTGATGCGGATTGCAAAGCAGTGAGTGCCGGGCTCTCCTTGCCTTGGGTTCTGATGCCCAGGGCAAGGCAGAGCTCCCACCAACCCCCCCCAAGCGCCACAGGGACTCTTGGGGTGGGGATGAGTGCAACCCTTTTTCTTGCAGCACGGTGTGTATGGGGGGGGGGGAGCCAGTGGAATTATGGCCTGCCCCCCCATGCATGCAGCTGCTTGCCTCTGCTGCTGCTGCAGCAGCTGCAGCTGCTGCAAAAGAGGCCGGGAACATCTGGACGGTCCAACGCCTTGACGGCAGGCACCTGTCCCAGCCGGAAGGAACGGCTCCTGGCAGCTGGCTCTGGCACGGGGGGGGGCTACTGCCGGCTGCCCCCACATCCTGGAACACCCCCTCCCCAGGACTCACCAAACGTCTTCGTGCAGAAGGCAGGCCGAGAGCGGCCGGCCGGGTGGGCAGAGAAAGGGACGCAGGGGGAAGCCAGACGCTCCATGCTCCCTCCCCACCTGCTTCTCGGGCAGCCCATCAAGTTCATGCCTGCCTGCCTGCCTGCCTGCCTGCCTGCCTGTTCTGTCTGTCTGTCTGTCTGTCTGTCTGTCTGTCTGTCTGTTCTTTCTCTCCCTCTGGAGTCCCAGGGAAGCAAACAGGCCACCGAGGCCTCGCCCGGCTGCCAACCGCCACGGTTTGAACAGCCTCGGGCAGTCATTGGCGGGTTTGAAAACACAGCCACTCCTGAGCACACCCTCCACGCGTCGTCGGCCGCCGCTGCCAAAGACACCCGCTACAGAGCTGCTACTGACCACAGAAAAGTTTCTGCCCCACACGGGCGCCTCTGCACATACAGACCGGATAACACAAACACTGTTTTGGCCCTTTCTCTTGCCGCAGAAAAAAAAAAAAGAAAGAAAATTAAAAACCACCGATTCCTGGGACAAGGTAGCAAAGGCTCTAATGGGAAGGGTTACAAACCTGCCAACCATATCAGCGGTGGCGGGGGGGGGGGGGGGGAGAGATGACCATCCTTCATGCTACAAAATAATGCAGGGCGTGAGTCAAGTGGATAGAGGGAAGCTCTTCTCCCTCTCACAAAATACAAGAACTAGGGGACATCCGCTCAAATGGAGGGCTGGGAGAGTAAGAACAGACAAAAGAAAATATTTTTTCACCCAGCGCGTTGTTAGTCTGTGGAACTCCCTGCCATAGGAGGTGGGGATGGCATCTGGCCTGGATGCCTTCAAAAGGGGATTGGACCGATTCCTGGAGGAAAAGTCCATCATCACAGGTGACAAACCATGATGGAGATGTATCATCTCCAGGCTTAAAACCAGGGTCCTTCCAGGGCCAGAGGCAGGAGAGTGGGATCAGAAGACAGACATCTAGTCTTGTGCACTCCCAGAGGCATCTGGTGGGGCCACTGTGAGATACAGGAAGCTGGACTAGATGGGCCTTTGGCCTGATCCAGCAGGGCTCTTCTTAGGTTCTTATGTTCTAACAAAACAAATAACAATTTGTTTTGTGCCCATCTCTAATTTCCAGGATTAAAACCAGGGTCCTTCAAGGGCCAGAGGCAGGGGAGTGGGATCAGGAGACAGAGATCGAGTCTCATGCACTCCCAGAGGCATCTGGTGGGGCCACTGTGGGATAAAGGAAGCTGGACTAGATGGGCCTTTGGCCTGATCCAGCAGGGCTCTTCTTATGCTCATATGTTCTTACCTGCCACCCCTCCAGAAGGCGTTCCTACCCCTCTGTTATTCTGTTTGGCCCTTTCCTTTCCCCCGATAGGACTTACCCTTGCCTTTCACGCACGCTGGGCTAATCTTCCTCCTCCTCCGCCGTCGTAACAACTCGGCTTGCCTTCTGGGTGATGATGGCGCACCTGCAAATCTTCCTTCCCCCAGGACCAGCCCGTCTTCAGCACAGAAGCCCGGATCCATCCCTGCTAGGAGAAAGAGACTATGAAGAAGAGCGTGCCAGGCAGCTGCAGAGACATCATGCCTGCCGGTCTCGGGGTTGGCAGGCGGAGCCCTCCCCCATGGCATGGCAAGGGGTCGCCCAGCCGTCCGGAGCATTTCACAGTCTCTCTCTCTCTCTCTCTCTGTTTCTCTGGAAGTTGAGTCATGGCTACTGGACTTCTTTTTTGAGAGATAGAAACGTTTCGCTGTTCACCCAAACGGCTTCATCGGTCCAGTAGCCATGACTCAACTTCCAGATTAACTCACCTGGATGACTGAGAATCTTCACAGACTCTCTCTCTCTCTCTTGTTCCTCCCTACAACAGCCCTGCCGTGTCGGCCAGTGTTTATCTCAGATGGCGCGGGGAGGCGAGGCGGCAGGGGCCTCTTCCCGAGGGCTACTGTGTCTTCTTCCAAGCCTCCCTGGATATTGTTGTATTTATTCCTATTTCCCCCCACCTTTTAGGGAAGAAAGCCGCCCTTCGGGTTGAAAGGCAGGAAAGTGTGAGAGAGAAGCAGGGGTGGAAGAGGAGGGAAGGGGTGACCGAGGTGATCGCTGAATCAGGGATCTGTTTGGAGAGGGACGAGAGACTCCGGGGACAAAGTCCACCCGGAGAAAAGGAGAAAAGTCCCGGACAGGTTTCCCAGGGAGACGGCCCCCCCTTCCTCCTCAAGGGCCATCAGGGGCCACCTCTCCTGCTCGTTCTCTGTCCCGAATCAGATCCTCTGGCTTCCAGAGCACGGCTCCTCGGTCCCGGCTTTGGAAGCACCCCCGTCTGTCGGGGAAGAGGGACCCCCCTCCCAAAGGCTGCCGTTTTCCCTTATTTTCAGGGCCGATGAAACAATTGCATCACGGGGGAAGCAGCGCGCGATGTTTAAAATGACTTGCCTCGGTGGCTAAAAGTCATTTTAAACATCACACACCGCTCCCCCTGGCTCGCAAAGGAGGAGTTGCCAGGCCCTGTTGCGTTTCCCACCCTAGACTTATCCTCGAGTCAATAAGTTTCCCCAGTTTTGGGGGGGTTAAATTAGGGGCCTCGACTTATACTCGGGTCGACTTATACTCGAGTAGATGCGGAAAGTCTCAGATTGGCAGAAGAGTCTCCAGGAAGCGAGAAGGAATTTGACCACCACCACCCCGCCTCCCCCCCAAAAAGGCTGTGCAAGCTGACAAATGTACCAATTTCTCCAACTCTGCAGGGAAAAGGTTGTCAGGTGGGTCTTACCTGGCCTTCCTCCTCCTCCTCCTCCTCCTCCTCCTCCTCTTTCACTGGTCCAAGATACAAAAGGGTCCCCCGGTAAGGATCTCCACTCGGGGTTCCCCTCTTCACTTCCAAGGGAGAGCCCAAAATGTCCACCAACCCGGGGATCTTTCCTTCTCGCACGCCAAGCCCCAGGGAGCAACGGCCGGGTTCTGCCAAGCAGGTCGACCGCTAGGTTTTATAGGTCAAACTCCAACTCTCCCACCGGGCGACGGAAGGATCCTCCAAGCAGGCCGCCCCGAGTTCTGGTGCCGAGCGAACGCACGGCGGGGCTGAGAATGCACAAGAGGAGAGAGAAGAGAAAAGGCCTCGGGGGAAAACATCCCAAGGACAAGAAGGAGACTCGGCCGACGCGTTTTCCCTTATTCAGTGAAGTTGCCAAGGCGCCCGGGCAAAGCGGGGAAGATTTTGCCTTCTGCGCCTGCCAGGTTGCCAAGACGGAGGGGGTGTTTTTCTTCTGGAGGCATCTGGACGGACGCCAGAGAGGCTGCCTTGTGGAGCCTCTTCTCCCCCACCCCCCAGGTGGAAGAAGTGGTGCTAGGCAGGAAGATGTTCCCCTCTTCACATCCATTTTCGTCCCGGGAGGAAGTTCGTTGCGTGTTGATGTCGGTCGCGGTCATGTGGTCTTCTTCCGGTTCTGTGCCTGTTCCCGTGTACGCACGGGCGTGATGGATGATACCGGCATGACTGTTACCGCACGTCCTCGTTGTGTGATGAGATGTGAAATTCCATGCCTTTGTTCTCGGTTGTTGTTTTTTCGGCCTTCAATGCGTTATGGAGCTAAGTTTGAGGCATTTGTCTTTTAATCTCTCTGCACTGCGTTGCTGACTCCATAGGGAATGTACTGGCGAATGGCACTTCGCACTCCTGCCACTAGATGGAGAATGGCACGTTGCGTGACGAGCCTTACCTCACGGGCACTCGTCTCGGAACGAGAAGCGTGACGAGCAGATTCCCGAGGCCAGGGAGGGGAATCTCTCATCCCGCTCAGATCGTAGTTCAGGGGGCGTGGTCGGGACGAACTCCCCTCGTCCCGCAATGGACGGGCGGTTAGATTACTTCGTACCGGTCCCAAGCGGGACAGCAAACAGCGATGAGATGGACGTGAAGTATCAGCCCTAGGTGAGTCAGAGTACAGGAGCGTTTGGGGCAGCGACTCTGTGCTCCTACTCTCAGCTCCCGTTCACAATAGAGTAGCTGCAACCACAGCCGGAACAAACCATGGTGGGAGACAAAAACTTCTAAAGGAAGGCCAAAAACCACCAAAACAAAGGAGCCACCATCTCTCTCTCTTTCTACCCCACTCCATCCCAAGGGTCTGGTGAAATTCCCCTCGCTCACAAGGAGCCGTTGGGATATGCAGCGTGCCGGCAACCCAAAGGGTGATAAACCCAGATGCCTGGGAAGCATGGATCCCGCCTGGCTGTGGATGGACACCGAGATGCTGCATTGAGTCTCAGAATGCCCGCCTGGGGCCCTCATCTTTGCCTCGAACCTCGCTCTGGCAAGGATAAGAGCGTTGCAAGGTGGACTGCTAGGGGCCACTAGCATTTTCTCTCTCAGAATAAAATACCTTGTGCCACGACCCACCCAAACCCCCTCGGGGAAGGAGGGGAGAACTGGCCGTTGTTAGTCTGTGAAACTCCCTGCCACAGGAGGTGGGGATGGCATCTGGCCTGGATGCCTTCAAAAGGGGATGGGACCAATTCCTGGAGGAAAAGTCCATCACAGGTGACAAACCATGATAGAGATGTGTCATCTCCAGGGTTAAAACCGGGGTACTTCAAGGGCCAGATGCATGGGAGTGGCATCAGGGGACAGAGATCTAGTCTCGTGTGCTCCCAGACGCATCTGGTGGGGCCACTGGGAGATCCAGGAAGCTGGACTAGATGGGCCTTTGGCCTGATCCAGCAGGGCTCTTCTTGTGGTCTTATGTTTGCATGTTCTTATGATCCCACACAGCCACGCTTAAATGGAACCAGGCTTGTCAATGGATGTCACCCGGTCCTCTGTGGCAGGCAGGGGGGAAAAGATACATCGATGATGGAGCAGCTTTTGTGAACAGGCTTTCCCCATCGTTCCCCCCCCCCCCCCCCCCCCCCCCCCCCTGCAGGAAGCTGGGGAGTGGAACAGAAGATTGGCACGTAAAACCACCCCATGGAAGGTGGGGGGGGGTTGGACTACTGGCTCCTCCTTTAGCTGGACATCTCAAACAGAACATGTCTGGCAGTTGAGTCATGGCTACTGGACTTCTTTTTTGAGAGATAGAAACATTTCGCTGTTCATCCAAACAGCTTCATCGGTCTGAATACAGCTAGTGCAAGTCCTCCATCTTATAGGCAGCTTTGACCTCTTGTCACCCTGAATATGCTTCACACATTAATTCTCTTCCTCTTCGACTCTTCCCAGGAGCTCCTGTGTGCCTCCGCTAGCCCTGGTTCTGTGTCCTTAGCATACTTCTCATGCTCCCCCACCCCCCCCCCACCCCTGTGATGCGCTCGAAACTCCTCACAGCCCAAAGCAAAACCCAAAGCAAAACAATGCTTTACTATTCTTATTGGGGGAGGGGGCAGCAGCAGCAGCAGCAAGGGTCACGCAGGTAACCAACGGGAGGAGCAGGAATTTTAATGATGCTACAACCAAGGTCCCCCCCCCAACACTCCCCCTGAGCACGAGAGACTCCCTGGAGTCGGCTACGGCCCGCACACTCCCGACGCCACGGGATCTAGGGCGAAGGGTGGTAGCTGAACTCTGAGATCAAGGGGGAGGGGGGAGGGGGAGGGGGGTGTGCCGGAGGCGATGGGAATTGCGGGAGGGGATCTTCCCCCTCCGGTGCCTGGACTGTCTCCTCGGTCCAGGGTTCCCGGTGGTGGCGGCGGATGGCTGGAGGCTCTCTCGCAGGGAGGGCGGCCGCCTCCTTCCGGCTGGCCAGGTGCCGGCAGTACTGGTTGTATTGGGTCTCGGTTCTCGAGAGGCGGGGGCCGAAATCCTCGCACCCTAAAAGGGGAACCGGAGCCAAAAAAGAAAAAAGAAAAACGAAAGACGTGAGAAAGGCACGGGCGGCTTCGCGCAGAAGGTCAGGGAAGGGAGGTTGGATACATAAGAACATAAGGAGAGCCCTGCTGGATCAGGCCAAAGGCCCATCTAGTCCAGCTTCCTGTCTCTCACAGTGGCCCCACCAGATGCGTTTGGGAGCGCATGAGACTCGATCTCTGTCTCCTGATCCCACTCCCCTGCATCTGGCCCTTGAAGGACCCTGGTTTTAAGCCTAGAGATGACACATCTCCATCATGGTTGGTCCCCTGGGATGATGGACTTTTCCTCCAGGAATCTGTCCAATCCCCTTTTGAAGGCATCCAGGCCAGATGCCATCACCACCTCCTGTGGCAGGGAGTTCCACAGACTAACAACGCGCTGGGTGAAAAAATATTTTGTCTGTTCCGCTTTGTTAGAACATAAGAACAATGTGTGGCCAGCGGGGGCCGCGACCCCCTGGCCACCGATTGGCACCCCCACATGGGAGATGGGCCTTAAGTCGGATCCAGCATGGCTCTGCCTATATTCTCATGAGGTCCCAGAGGCAATTCCGACAAGCTGGGGACAGGAAAACGGCCACGGGGGCAAAGAGCCTCATTTTTTCCCTCTCTCCGCAGATGCTTCACGCCCCGCCCGCAACCCCACGCTCATCCAGGATGGAAAAGCTGTCGCCGCAGCCCAAAGCGGGGCCGCGAGGTGGGGAGACCAGCCCCCCCCACCCCCACCCCGCTGCTCACCTCCCATGTAGAAGCTGGCTGTTTTGCTCTTGTACTCCACAAACTTCACCGGCCTCTTCTTTCTCGGAGGGGCAGCCGGCGGGATCCGGCCCCCTGCAGACTGGGGAGAAGCAGCAGCAGCAGCCCTGATGGCACTTTTCAGCCCATTAGCACCGCCGCCGCCACCGAGCGCTTGGCTCAGAGGAAGATTCCCCAAACACGAGCGCAATTCCCAAACCTCTCGGGCTTTTCCCCGGAGGCTGCTTCCCAGACTTAGCTGCGATGAGCAGCCAATGCCATAAGGCATCTTGGGTGGGATGCTTGGAAGATCTGGGAGCACCCTACAGTGATGCAACTCAGCCTCCACCTACCCCGCTCTAAGACCATGCCTCTGCCAGGGGCTTTAACGGGCACCCCTTCTTTTCCTTGCCTGGAGGGAACTTGGGGTGCTTTTACATGACCCCTAAGATCCGCTGGCAACTTAAATTCGGACCATTGCTCCTGCTGTGTGAGGGGAGGGAGAGAGAAAAAAGGGAGAAAAGAATGCAGGCTCACCTCCACTCTGCCATCGGGAGCACCCCGGAAGTATTCCAGTCTCTTAAAGGGGTGGGGGGCAAAAAAACCCAAACAGAAGGCGAGGACAGCCTGGTACTCACTGCTTTACAATCCGCACCAGAAATTATTTACCTCTGGAGACCAGGTACTTCTAAAGTACGCTTGGGAGTGCTTAGGTGGGTGTGGTCATACTTAATTTTTTTTTAAAGTGCGCAGCTGGTGGGAAAACAATTTTAAGCTCCGCATCTGGGAGCCCTATGCCTCAGATTTTAGGGGTCGTGTAAAAGCGCCCTTGGAAGCAGCAATGGTGGGGAGGGAAGAGCCGGGATTCCTCCATGCCACAATCTATTTTGGGTGGGTGTGAGGACGGGCTCCCCATGAGACCAGGCAACACCCAGCGTCAGGAAACCCGCGGCCCAAAGCTTTTGGCCCCACTGCCTGCTCTGCTCTCTGGTTTCCTTTCACGACCCAGCTGAAGGATTCAATAACGGGGTAGAAGCAAAGACCAAAGGCGTATAAATAAGAAAACAATGCCTGGAAACGATACACAGGCTCCTTCGCCTGTCCTCAGAATGATCTGTCTCCTTCCCTGTAGCGCCCAAGGAAGCAAATAAGATAAGAGAGGTTTAAAAAAAACACACACACAAGTTGTAGAGCCATGTAGCCATCGCAAACACCAAATACAAAAACAGACCAGGTGATACCTTTTAGGCTACTAGCAAAATAACAAAACAGTTGCTAATATGTTTCTATGATGTTATATCAGGGCTGTTCGGCTTTGAACAGGCCGAGGTCTACTTTTTTTCCGGCCCAAAGTGACTGAGGGCTACTACACGAAAACCTCTACTCACGAATTTTATCTGTTCCGAGCACATGCTCATATGTTTTTTAAAAAATTGTAAGTAGAGCAGCGGTTTCCCCTAGGAATCCATTGAAAACCAATTAATCTGTTCTGGAGGGAACAGATTTCAATGCGCCATGGCCCTTGAACTGCCCCGCTCGGCTGAGACAGTGGGCTGGCAGACCCAGGACTTTTCTGGGGCAGTGGTGGTCCTTGGGATGGGTGAGGGAGGAGTGGATAACTTATCCCCTCACTTTTTTTACTGATGGCTGATGGGCTACATTTGAACCCTTCGCGGGCTACCAGTAGCCCGCGGTCTATTCTGTTTATATTATATGTTGCTTAATATTATAATGATATTTAGTAACTGTTTTGTTATTTTGTGAGTAGCCTAAAAGGTATCACCTGGTCTGTTTTTGTAAATTTTTTTAAAACCAAAGCAACAGAATCGGTAAAGGGAAGAAAGTGGGTGAAAAGCGAGAAGTGGAGAGGGGAAAGGAGAAGAAAAGATGGTTGAAAACTCAATGCAGAGACTTTGGGCGCTTTTACACGACCTCTAAAATCCGGTGGCAACTTAAATTCGGACCAGAGATCGTGGGGGCTTGTCGCTCTTCCTGTGTTCCCACCCCTCCGCACTCCATTGTTCCTGTCTGCGTGAGGGGAGGGAGAAAAAAAACGGAGAGAGAAAATTCAGGCTCACCTCCGTCTGCCGGGCGAAGCAGCCCCGAGCAGCCCCGTAGGGATTCCTGTCTCTTAAAGGGGCGGTGGGGACAAAAAAAAACCAAACAGAAGGCAAGGGAGCCTGGCATTCACAGCTTTACAATCTGCATCGGAAGATTTTTTTTACCTCCGGGAGGCCAGGTACTTGGAAAGTGCGCTGGGACGCGCTTAGGTGGTCGTGGTCGTGGGAGCCCTTTGCCTCGGATTTTAGGGGTCGTGTAAAAGCGCCCAGAGTGAGGGCGCTAAACCACACCCGTGTTCTTCTAGGATAGGCATGGAAGGAGAGGGGGCCAGAGGGCGAACCCTGCCTGCCTGGCAACGCTCAGGGCTCCGGCATTTCCTACTTCCATGGTTTATCTGAGCAGCCATGGATGGGCCCGGCTCCGATGGGTTTCTCCTTCTGTTAACCTGGTGCCCATCGGCCTCTCCACTGGACGCCTTTGCCTGACACAATGCTAGAATTTCATCTGCCCTTGCGGTCACTCGCTTTGCTGTCCACGGTTTACTGCACTCAATGTGTGCGAGCGTCTTTCTGAACACCCGATCTGAAGAGAAGTCGAGGAACATCTCACAACTTTGTTCAGCGGGGGGGGGAGACCCCACCAAACTGGACGACTGCCTCCCTCCAAGCGGGAAACCCTGTTTTTTTGTTTGGGGAAACCACTTCCTTCGCTATCCCGCGTGCCTGCTCTGTCCAGCAGCTCGGCGAGGTCAGGGGGTCAGATGCCTCGCCAGCCCCGACCCCGGAAAGAGGCCAGAATAGGTACGCCGGGCTCACCTTCTCTAAGCCGATTTTGGAAACAGCTAGCACTGGGATTACAATCTCTTCAGCGGCCAAGGGAGCCTTGATCTGACTTGGGGCGCTTCTTGAACCGTTCTCCTTCGCAGGCACCTAAAGATGGACACGGCATAGAATCATGCGAGTTGGAAGAGACCTCCAGGGGCCATCCAGTCCAACCCCCTGCCATGCAGGAACCCCCATCACAGGACTCCCGACAGATGGCCATCCAACCTCTGCTTAAAAACCTCCAAAGATGGAGACTCCACCACCCTCCCTTTGGGGCAGCCTCTTCCACTGCCAGACAGCTCTAACTGCCGCGAAGTTCTTCCTAATGTTCAGGTGGAATCTCTTTTCCTGGGGTTCCTCTTTTCCAACAGTGAAACAATGAAGCGTGGAAGCAGGTTCTTAAGACTCCAGAAGCTCACAGGAAAGTGGGAGGGAGGAGAAGGAAGGGTACAGTCTGATCAACCTATAGTGTGGTTTGCAAACCCAATTCCCACCTTAAGAGGGTTCCTGGTGCATCGTTTGCACCTTTAAGACTTGCACGGTCTATGGTAAACCTTAATTCAGGCACGTCCAAACTTCGGCCCTCCAGATGTTTTGGACCGCAACTCCCACAGTCCTTTGCCATTGGCAATCTAAGCTTAGAATTCTGGGAGTTGGGGTCCAAAACATCAGGAGGGACGAAGTTTGGACATGCCTGCCTTAAGTGAAGGGTCCAATGTTTAGCGTTTCTTCCCAAGAAATTCTCCATTGCAATTTCTGTATTGGATCACTCTGATCATTCGGAAGGCATTTGACATGTGGCTGTAACCCCTGACCTTGCTCTCAACCTATTCTTTGTCTTTAATGCATTGATTATTATTGAATAGTTAAATCATTTCTGCTGTTAGGCTTAGGATATATTCAAAACTTTAAGTTGTTGTGTGTTTTTTTCCTCCCTAAACGTGTCCTCTGTCATGGTTATGTCTTACCACCTTGAATGCCAAGAAGTAAACAAGGTATATGATGTGGGTTTTAAAATTAAATCCCTTAATTTTTACTGCCACTCACATAATTACAACATCTTCAAAAGTAGGCTAGGTCAGTGGTTCTCAACCTGTGGATCCCCAGTTGTCCCTGGACTGCAACTCCCAGAAGCCTCCACCATTCGCTGTGCTGGAAGGTGTTTCTGGGAGCTGCAGTCCAGGAACATCTGGGGACCCACAGGTGGAGAACCACTGGGCTAGGTGATACCAAAATGTAAGCGAAGCTTTCAATAGCAACTTGCTATCTTTATCAAGGAGAGTCTTGAGAGTCCCCTGGACTGCAAGGAGATCAAACCTATCCATCCTGAAAGAAATCAACCCGGAATGTTCACTGGAAGGGCAGATTTTGAAGCTGAGGCTCCAGGACTTTGGCCACCTCATGAGGAG
>JAHTLZ010000316.1:1952489-1962940 GCA_023846285.1 Phrynocephalus versicolor | reverse complement strand
TCTCTCTCTCTCTCTCTCTCTCTCTCTCTCTCTCTCTCTCTCTCTTATATAGTCTGCTGGGAGGGTCCAATGAAATGAAAACAAACCAAAAGTTTTGGGATGCTACCCTGAAACAGAAATGACCCTGATTGGCCAGCGTACCATCTGGTCCACAGTCTTGATGGGGAATTACCCTACACAAGGGGAGGACGCAGAGTTTCCCCCCCCCCCCCCCGGGGCCAAGGGGACCTCTGCCCCACCCCCAGGCACCTGCTCCACTGCCATTTCCTGGCTGGCTTGAAACACAGGCCCGGGTTTAACTTTTAATTGACGCAATCTCTTTCAAACCCTGACTTTCCCCTGCCGTGTACACAGGGGATTTGCTCATACCAGGAAATAAAAACACACCTTCTGGACAAGCTTGTTTCTTTTCATTTCATTTTTTTTCCTTTAAAAAAGAAGCACGGAATTGCATAAATTAATAAGAGGAAGCAGGCCAGATTAGAATAAAATAAGGCACAGTCCCACACACAGTGGTTTGTTTTCCGGGATCCAGCTTTCCTAGAGGCGGCTGCTCTGTTTACCCCAAAGAGACCACCGGGAGGGGCATCGCCTGCCTTGTTCCATGGGTCTACCCCTCCAAAGCAGCGCCACAATTTGAGACAGGATGTCGTGCGCAGGAGAAGACCTGGACCCTTGCAGCTTTTCACGCTTCTAGCCACAGACAGACACGTTGCAGGGAGACCCCCAAAGACCATTGCACTGGCTCACTTGCATGGACGTGGGTTCACGGGCACGAGGCCGGTTCAAATAAGCAGCCCTCCCAGCCGGAGATTTCCTCCACGCTCCGCTCTGGACATGGCACCTTTTTTCCTATCAAATATTGGCGTCTGCTGTAACCCCATTGGGTCATCCCAGGGTTTTGTGACAGGAACTGAAAACCTAAGGCCATCAGGAGAGAAGGGAGAGTGCTCACTCAACGCCTACCGGTTGAACTCACCTTCCCTTCCTTTCTGATAAGGACCATGCAAGTTGGCAGGGTGTGTATGGGCGCTTTTACACGACCCCTAAAATCTGAGGCAAAGGGCTCCGAGATCCGGAGCTTAAAATTGTTTTCCCACCAGCTCCGGAGTTTACAGAAAATTAAGTGCGACCACGCCCACCTAAGCGCATCCCAGCACATTTTCCAAGTACCTGGTGTCCGAAGGTGAAAAATTTCTGATGCGGATGTAAAGCAGTGACTGCCAGGGTCTCCTTGCCTTGTGTTTTTTTTTTGTTGTTGTTTTTTGCCCCCCCCCCTGCCCCTTTAAGAGACTGAAAGAGACTGGAATGCTTCCCGGGGCAGCTCCCAACGGCAGAGCGGAGGTGAGCCTGCATTCTTTTCTCCCTTTTTTTCTCCCTCCCCTCACGCAAACAGGAGCAAGGGAGTGTGGAGGGGTGGGAACACAGGAAGAGCCACAAACCCCCAAGATCCCTGGTCCAAATTTAAGTTCCCAGCGGATCTTAGGGGTTGTGTAAAAGCGCCCTATGTGTGTGTGTGAGAGAGAGAGAGAGCATGTTCTATCCATCTCCACTCCAGTGGGACTCCCCTCACTCACATCACATCAGAGAGATGCTCTGATCAGCCACAGCCAGAGCTGGGTAGATGGGGCCGGTGAAGTTTTCCCAGTGCGTGTGGAGAATCACGCCGGATTCGGGGTCATAGAAGAGCAGTCCGCCAGCGTCTAAGTCCACCAGCACCCCGATTTCCGCCGGGCACTTGAGGAGGTCCACGGTCTGGTGGGTGTCATCGTGGGAGAACCGGAACTCTCTGTCGTAACGGGAGAAGACCCACGAGGCAGGGTTGTAGCCCAGGCGGGACTCCGGGCCGGCCCCCTTGCGCTGGAGGGAGGCGCTGGCGACCCCCAGCTTGTAGGCCCCGCTTCCACTCACACGGACTCGCCACGCGTGGATCCCGGCGCAGAAGCATTCCTCCGCCAGGGCGTTGGGCCAGTGGTCAAACCGGGCGGGCCCGTCCAGCTGTTTCTGGACCTTCCGAGGGTTGAAGGTCAGTGTTTTCTTGTCTTCGGAGAGCGTCAGGAGGGGGCTGGCCGTCTTTTCATCCACGTGGATGTTATCTGGCAGGAGAAGCAAACAGGTCAAGGTGCATGGCGTGGACAGACTACAGAGGAATCGGGGAGCCCAAGCAGGCATTTTGATGCCAGGGCATGAAATATTGGCAGCTTGGCACCCATATATTTATTTATTTATTTTAATATTTATATTCCGCCCGTCTTCCGAAAGAACTCCGGGCGGTTTACAACAATAACAATAGCAATAATAATAATAACAACAAAAAACTAAATCATAATAAAAAAGCAATAATAATAAAAATGAAAAAAACAATCATACTGTAACATCGTAAAATTCACCGGCAAGAAGGCGGGACCAAAAAAATAATAATAATTAAATGAACGGTCGCCAAATGCCTCGCGAAAGAGCCAGGTCTTTAAGGCTTTTTTAAAAGGCTAACAGGGACTGTGCAAGGCGCAACTCACTCGGGAGACGGTTCCAGAGCACAGGACCAGCCCGTTTTGGCGTAACAGGGCTCCAACATTTAATCAATTTAAAAGTGTTTATTTGCTTCTGTTGGAATCTGGAAAGCCGGTCCCTTAAGCTGCATGGGTGCATACAGCTAGAGGTCTGGTTAAGAAGGAAAAGGCAGAGATAGTCTGGGCCTCACGGGTCTTCCCCCCCCCCCGCCCCCCGCAGAAGAAAACACTGACCTGCAGCCTGGGAAAGAACAGTCAAGGCCCACAAACGGCTCAGCAGTGGACTCTGAATGCACTGTGGATTAAAATTTAACTTCTCCGACTCCTGGGGGTGCAGGATGCCCTCGGCTTCCTCCATCCTGTTGAACACAACAACGCAAGTGCTGTAAGCAGAACCTGCAGGCAGGGATGGACGGGCCGTTCCTCGCTCCCTGTGTGAGTAGCACTAGGCCTTTAGCCTTTATCATGGCGTCGGTCTTCCCAGGTCCCTAAACAGCTCCTCATAAGTCAATTCTTCCAGATCTTGCGTCATGCCACCCACGGACAGGCACCGGAGCCTTGGTCCAGGTGGTTTTGCATCATGTCCCCTCCAGGGAGGGCTGCGGGGGTGGGATAAGACCCTCCCCGGGGATAGCTCCGAACTAGACTCACCTTTCAAAGATTTCCCCTTCTGCCTGCTGGACAGAAAGAGAAGGAGAGAGAGAGAGAGAGAGAGTTACCAGGCATGCTCTTCAGTCCCCACTGCTAACAAACCAGTGTCAGGAGAACATAAGAACATAAGAAGAGCCCTGCTGGATCAGGCCAACGGCCCATCTAGTCCAGCTTCGTGTATCTCACAGTGGCCCCAAAAGATGCGTTTGGGAGCGCACAAGACTGGATCTCTGTCTCCTGATCCCACTCCCCTGCCTCTGGCCCTTGAAGGACCCCGGTTTTAAGCCTGGAGATGACCCATATCTCCCTCATGGTTTGTCACCTGGGATGGACCTTTTCCTCCAGGAATCTGTCCAAGCCCCTTTTGAAGGCATCCAGGCCAGGTGCCATCCCCACCTCCTGTGGCAGGGAGTTCCACAGACTAACAACGCGCTGGGTGAAAAAATATTTTGTCTGTTCTTACTTTCCCAGCCGGGAGGGTGGGAAGGGGGCATGCACACACAAAGCCGACCCCCCCCCCTTTGCTACAGAATCCAGCTGCGAGTAGGGTCCCTTGCGACTGCTCTCCAGCCCTTACCACCAGGCCGTGGTCATCGGTGGATGTGATCACGGCCACCATGTAGGTGCGGAGGGACTCCAGCTTCTTCAGGGCCTCCTTCCAGTGTGCCCGCTGGGTCAGGATGCTCTGGTGGGCCCTCTCCTCCTCCGCCTGGGCCGCCTCCAGCAGCCGCTGTTCCTCCCCCTCGCAGGCGCTCCGCACCAGGTTCAGGCGCCAGATCAGGACCTCGCGGGCATTGCTGGCCGCGCTCTGTCCAAGAAAGAGGACAAAGAGAAGCAGAATCAGCCTGTGGGTCGACCGGCGATCCCTTAATAAAGCCACACTCTCCTGGGACGTTGTCCTCAAGCCTCCCAGGTGGAGACGCCAGGACTCGAACCCGGAACCGTTGGCACGGAAGGCTTTTTGACCTCCTCCTGCACACAAAACCTTGCCTGTTTAACCCCTGAGCCTCGTGGCACATAGGGTTAAATGCCTGTCCTGCAGGTAAAACTGTGCTCACGACCTGGGGGTTCAATCCCAGGTAGCCTGCTCGAGGTTCACTCAGCCTTCCATCCTTCCAAAGTTGGTAAAATGAGTACCTAGCTTGCTGCGGGTGGTGGGGGCAATGTGTAGCCTGCATACTGTAATTAAAACTGTAAACCACCCAGAGACTACTTGAAGTGATTATGGGGCAGTATATAAGCAGAACACTTTGCCTTTTCCGTACTAATCATTCTGGCCAAGGGAGGGCTTGTAGCCACTATAATTCAGTGGCCAAACTGGCACGATGCCCCCCCCCATGCCTGGTTGAACCTTCGGCAGCTCCAGGTGGGGACAAGAAGCACACACACACACACACACACACACCAATTCTGGAAACCCAGCCCAGCAAGGGCAATGGCATGTCCCTAGGGGCAGTTCTAAGCCGGAGGGGCCAAACTCCTCCTTATCTTTTATGCCTGCCTGGCGTCTGAAGTCTCGCCACTGGCCAGAGTAGAAAAAAAAGGGACATTTTGGGGGGAAAGGATCACCCGGGAAGATGGCAGGAAAGAGCAGTAAAAAACGGGAAATCCCGCCCATTACGGGACACTTGACAGGTATGACCTCAAATGCTCCAAGGTTAGGAGGACGGGATGTAATAGCAGGACAGCCGAGGCAGGAGACTCAGGGTCCATTTACCATGCAGTAGAGAGGGAGGGAGCGAGGGAGGGAGGCTGGGCCCCCACACAAACACCCATTCCCGCCCCCCCCCCCAAGACCAGCCCTCCTCACCACCACACTCCGCTCCTTCTCCGCCAGCACCTCCGAGACAAACTTGGCAATGGCGGTGCTCTGCAGCTGTAGCTTCTCGCACTGGTCCACCACCGTGTTCTGGAACAAACCCCAAAACGGTCAACGTGAGAGGTGCCCACCAGACCCTAATTGGGGACAGAAACCGGTTGGGAGTAACCCAACCCCTGACCCCCAATCTCCTTCACAATCCAGGAGGTGCTTCATCCTCTGCCTTGTCGCGAGTTGGACCCAAACCCGGAGCGCATCCTGAGCCGGCCTGGCCAGCCGACGGCCAGGCCGGTTGCTGCTGCTCAGGGTTACGACCTGCAAGACCCAGAGGTGGGGGAGTGTTGAACCTGGAGTAAGTGGGACCCCCCAAAAAATGCCAGCCCTGCTAAGCTCTGGTGCTTCTGAGCATGTCCAAAAGGGCTCTTCTTTTGCCCACTGCCCAGAGTTCAACTACCAAAGCCACTGTTTGGCCCAGCGAAACCACCACCCACAAACTTCCCCTGTGGGAAAATCGGGAGGTCAATAGTACATAAATAAATAAATAAATAAACTTCTTGAACCTGCATCAGTCTTGTCATGGATTTAAAGTGTAAGTCTTCACAGAAACCAGGCCTGGACAGTGGTAAAACCGGACCCAGAGCTTCCCTTATTCACACTGTTAATCCGTGAGCCAAAACGCACTCTGCGTGTGCCCAGAAACCCGTCTTCCTTGACGTCCTCAGCATCCCCCAACCAGAAGACGTCCTATTTTAAAAACCAGCCCATAAAGACAGGTGGGGCTTCTCCCCCTCCCCAGGGCAGGACCAAGGGGGGGGGTAGGACAGGAGAAGGGCAAGTGAATTGCCCGCCCGCCCCGTCTCCCCAAAGGGAACTCAGGGCAGGAATCGCCAGGGCTGGAGATGTAGAAAGAGCCTTGAAAGAGGTTTGGGGGAGGCTGAGCCACCCCCACGGCTTTCTCACCCGTCGGTCCGCGGCTTCCTGAGCCAAGGGGCGCACTCGGTGGCCCTGGCAAGCGCCCTGGCGCAAACACTGGCCACAGACCGGGCGCCGCTGGCTGACGCAGAACCAGTCCAAGGGAAGGCGGTGGTCCGGGCAGGTTGGGGGAGCCCAGATCTCGGGCCCGGTGGCCGGCGGCTCCACTAGGCGCTGCTGCCCTTCAGCTCCGGGCTGCTCCTCCTGAGCCATGGCCGAGAGGAAGGGAGGAAGCCCAGCAGGGAGTGGAGGCAGCCCGGGCGCGCCCAGGAGAGGCACCTGTTGCTGCCGCCCGAGGAGGGCGGGTCGGTCCCACGGAGCCGCCCTCCTCCGCCGCCGCCGTCTTGCCGGGGACCCGCCCCGACAGCTCCGGCCGCGAAGGAGCCCGTCCCCTCGGCGCCGATCCTCCAGGGGCAAGAGAAGTCTACCCCAGCCCACGACGGATCTCCAGGAGGGAAGCGCGCGCTTGGCGCCAGGGATGGGAGAGGACCAAAGGAGGGGGAGGAAGGGGCGCCCGTCTCAAGTCCTCTCCAGCGCCAAGGGTGTGTCTAGGGGGGGGGGGGTTGGCTCCTTGCAGGCCGAAATCCAGCCGGTGTAGCGCCCAGAGGAGAACGCTCCTCCGGGATCCCGGGGGGGGGGCAAGAGGAGGAGGGGAGCGCGCCTGTCTCCCGCGCGCCCCATCCATGGCACCCCCAGCGCATCCTTCCCCGGGCTGGCCCTCGAGGGAGCGGGCGGTGGCCATGGGAGACAACGAGGAGGATGCTGGCGCGTTGGGGGGGGGGGCGGCTTCAGATCGGGCAGGGGCAGTGGGGGGGGGAGACGGAGGAAGGGAGACGGGGCGACCCCCCATCCCCAACTGTGGGACCCCCTTCCTAGCCCCCCCCCACTTCCTTGTCGCCTACTCCAGCTAGAAGGGTGGCGAGGGGGCTGCAAGGCTGGTTGCACCCCCGCCCCGAAGAGGCAAGGCGGACGGGGCGCATCCTCCCGCCTGGCAAGGGAGGGGGGGAAGGGCGCGGTGGTGCGTGCATGTGTGTGTGTGTGTGTGTGTGTGTGTGTGTGTGTGTGTGGAAATTTCCCCTGCCTTCCCCCCTTCTCCAAATTGCGCCCTCCCCCTCCAAACAAAACAAAACAAAAACAAAAACAAACATCTGGGCATTGCCAAGTCCTGGCTGGGAAAAAGGCAAGAGGAAAGGGGGGGGGAGGTGGGGAGGTTGAAAAAGAGACCCAACAATTCCCTTGGTGGCTCCTGATGCCTGGTGGAGCCTCCTGTCCCAGGAGCAGTGGACTGGCAACAAGCGGAAATTGGGGTGCGTTGCCATGGTGAGGGAGGCCTGCTCCCCCTACCTCGGTCTTACCCCCTACCACTGTTTTCCATCATCACGTCTCTTAGGTACATTTTTTCCTTGGAAATATATATTTTTTTATTTTTCAAAAGGAATTTACCAAAATATAATAATAATCTCAACTAGAAATAGTTTGGCCAAGACTTTCTCCCATGGCTGGAAATCAGTGGGGAGGGGTGGGGGGAATCCCAATGATGTGTGACCTGCTGTTTGTAACCAGCCGCTGACATGCCAAGGTAGACTGCCCCTGGAGCTGGAGGCTCTGGGTCGGCCTGGAACCCTGAAGCCTGAAGTCCTTCTGTGTGTTTTACAGGGTCCCTTGTGTGGATTAGGTGGCCAGAAGCGGCCCCTTCGCTGCCAGGAAGCCGGGAGGTTAAGTCGGGAAGCCTCGCGCTTATTAGGGCCGCAGATCCGCAAACTGGGAGAGTGCTTCCCCTCTAAACCATTCTGCTTTGCAAGCGTGCAAGGCTTAAGCGGGTCTTACTGCTTGCCGGGGTAAAATTAGCACCGCTTTCTAGAACACACAGCCCTGGCAGCCTCACAGGGAGCAGAGCAGTGTCTGTGGAAGTCTGGAGAAGGCCCCCCTCCCACCCGCCCGGTCCTTCTCAAGGAGGCTTGGAAACGTGGATCCAACAGCTTAATTTTGTTTCCTGAGATCCAAAAAGGTAAACTCTGGCACTGCTTTTCCAGTTGCACAGGGCGAGGAGGGCAACGTAGGGGGAGAGTAGTGTTGCTCTTATAGTCCTCATTCAGTCGCACATGTGCGTGCGCACACGGGCCTGGCTAAGGCATTGGGCATGTCTCATTCCCTTTCCTTGATGCCCCCCCCTCGCCGCCCAACCCTTGCCCTCCTACCCTCACTTGTCCTGGGAGGCCCTTTGTGGCTGCAAAGGTTTAGTTTTTGCAGGAGATGGAGCAGGGGCTGTGGGGTTACTCTTCCCAATCCTTGGTCCCCTTTTGGTGCTGCTGTCGCCATGCGGACCCCTCAGATCTCACCTTGATGCCCCATGCCCCGCCAGGAGCACATTTTTACCCGCTGGTGGGGGCCCCGCAGGCTGTGCCACTTCATTTCCCAGCCTGGAATTGGAGACGGCTCTCCAAAGCTCTTCGGGGTTTTTTGAAAGGCACGGCCAGCTGAGTGTCAACCAGCATCATCATTTATTTATTTCAAATGCTGCATTGTTCCTTGTATAAGACGCCTTTGGGGAGACCCGTTATGGGCAATTTTGCCACTGTGCCGTTCTCTCATTGGCTGGCTTCCATGTATAAGATGACCCTCAATTTTTAGTCTAATGAAGCCAAGTCCGAACTTCGGCCCTCCAGATGTTTTGGACTGCAACTCCCACAGCCCTTTGTCATTGGCAGTCTAAAAAGCTTAGAATCCTGGGAGTTGGGGTCCAAAACATCAGGAGGACCGAAGTTTGGACATGCCTGGTCTAATGGTTTTAGACAAAAATAGTCTTATACATGGGAAATTATGGCACGGTGGTACCTCGTATAAAGGAATTAATTCCTTCCAAATGAAATTCTGTTCAGCAAATTTTCCTTTGTACAATAGAGCAGGGGGTTGGACTTGATCTCCTTGCAAGGTCCCTTCCCACTGTCCACTTCTGTGATCCTAGGATTTATTTATTTTCCTGACTGGTCCGAATGGTGTTTCTCTTGGTTCAGCACCTTCCGATGGAGGTTCTGTGTTTGTTTTAACATGAAGGGTCTATTCTCACATTTTAGTGTTTTAAAAAATAAGTCTGCTTTTGCTCCCTTTTGAGTAGCGTGGAAGATGACGATGTGTATAACATTCTAAAAAAAATTTAATTTCCCGTTGGACATTCAGTTGTTTGGAATTAAGCAGAGAGAGAGAGAGAGAGAGAGAGAGAGAGCCTATGTGTGTCGCATTGGGCCACTGGCCAGCAGTTAATCGACACCTGCTGAGATGTGGATAAACAATGAAAGTTAAGTAATTAGTTACCCTAATTCCTTCTTGTCTTTCTGCCAAGGGTTCCTACCAGGGAAAGGGTTGCCCTCCCCTATAACATGGGGTTGCGCCACAGCAAATCAAGGTGCAGGTCCTCTACCAAGTACAGGTAAGGGAAGCACAGGTGGGGTGACCCCCCCTTACCAGGTGGTGTCTGTCAATTTCTTCTAAATACTTGCTTAGCTCTTTGGGGACCGCACCCAACGTGCCAGTTACCACTGGGACCACTTGTACCGGTTTATTATTTATTTATTTATTTATTTATTTGTTTGTTTGTTTATTTATTTATTAACCACCCGATTTTCCCATAGGGAACTCTGGGCGGTGTACAGACGCCACCCAACAGCGACTACCCAAATACAAACAAACCCCAACGATCATAAACAATCAAAACCTAACAAATACAATCGTTTGTCAGGCTCTCGGTGGGTTCTCTTTGCCCAGCGAGAGCCTCAGAGGAGACGCCTCCGAAACAAGCCGCTGGGAGGCTTTACGGAGGACTGATCTGTTGGGTGGACAAACGGCACGTTTGCGGGGGCCTCCTTTGTTTCGCGAGAGGTCTGTGGATGATGGGAATTTGGATGGGGGGGCCATGTGAACTTTGTGGCAGACCGTTACTCTTCCTCTTTCTTTTCGGCATGGCTCAGAGCGGAAGGATCCCAGCGCCCTTCGCCCACCGTGACGGCCGTGCGGGACCAGCCCGCTCACACAGAGGCTGTGGCCTCCGTCGCCTCCCTGGGCCCCGACTGCTGCGTGTCAGGTGGAAAAGACAAGGTCAGAATTATTTCCTGGGTGGGGGGGGATCACATCTCAAGCAAAGCTGCTGTGGTATAGCCCGCCTGCCTCCCCCATGGTGCTTAAAGCACTCTCTGGGTGGTTTGCAATTGAATCATGCAGGCTACAACATGGCTCCCCGCATCTGTAAAGGCTGGAAGGCTGGCTGAACCTCGAGCCGGCTGCCTGGGACTGAACCTGTTCCGTGAACAGAGTAGAGTACATGTGTTACGTGTTTATTTGCTTATCTTACTTCTTTGTTCTCCTGTCTATTTAAGTTGCATTGTTGTTTGTTTCGTATTTTGCATTTATCTAAACCGCCCAGAGTCCCTTGTGGGAAACTGGTGCGGTATAAAAATGCAATCAATCAATCAATCAATCAATCAATCAATCAATCAATCAATCAA
>JAHTLZ010000316.1:1933999-1951832 GCA_023846285.1 Phrynocephalus versicolor | reverse complement strand
GATAGATAGATAGATAGATAGATAGATAGATAGATAGATAGATAGATAGATCAGACCTTTACTCTTTCCCCCACCTCCCTCGCCTGCAGGTAACACACCTCTGCTGGGTCCCCAGGGAGCCGTACATCGCCCAGGCATCTGAAGATAAAACCATCAGGTACCCAAGAAATAGGGATCATCTTTGCCCAGATCCTGCATTTCTCTTTAATGTAATTCTCCGAAGGTCAATGCTTGCTATTTCCCAAGAAGGAGTCGTGTTAAGTATCTCATGGTTTAAAAAGAAATGTTAAAAGGAAAACTGCCTACTGGAGCATTTTTTAAAAGCCCATTTATGTTCCTGCCTGTTTATTTTCTTTTCTTCTGGTCTTTTCTTTTACCCCCTCTGATATAACAAACTTGCAAGTTTCGCTTCCAGTCCAAATGTAAAATTGCAGAGGGGTTTTCCTGCGGGCTTTAGAGGTGGCAGCCTTTACCTGAGTGTGTTTTTTAAATATTTATTTATTTATCCTCTCTGTTCCTAACCTGGAAGGGCTAATTCAGTGGTTCTCGCCCGGTGGGTCCCCAGATGTTCCTGGACTGCAACTCCCAGAAGCCTCTACCACCCGCTGTGCTGGAAGGGTTTTTTTTGGGAGTTGCAGTCCGGGAACATCTGGGGACCCACCAGTCGAGAACCACTGGGCGAATTGATATGTGCCGTTCTTGCGTCCCACCTCGTGGTCCTATGGCCCAGGCCATCCAAGGGAGCCCAGCTCTACTCCTTGCAGAGATGGCAGTCCTAAATAACCCGTGATGGTGTGTGGGGGGGGAGGCGTCCTCCCCGAAAGGCCAATTAAACCAGTATAAATGTGTCCAAATTCCAGTGGTGCTGGGCAGGCTGATAAGAAAGGTGTCTGCTAGTCTCTTTGTCCGTTTTCATTGAATCCTGTTTGACGTTATGTGTGGGGCATTTTGTTGAGGGGGGAGGCAAACGGGGTCAGGAAATGTCTCAGAAGGATTTCAGCCCATCTCCTGGTCCCCTTTCCCACAGCTGTCTTTATTTCTTGTTGCAGACTCTGGGACACCCGAGGGTTGGAGGTGGCTCACCTCTTCCCGCCCAAGAAGCAGATCCAGACCTCCTGCGACGTGAGCCCTGATGGGCGATACTGCCTCAGCACCAGCAGCGGATGCGGCCACGAAGGGGGGGAGGTCACGGTGAGGTGACCACCTGTGGGCAAGCACAGTGGCAGCGATGCTCTCTCTCTCTCGCGTGCGCGCGCTTAGGTGGGCGTGGTCGCACTTAATTTTCTGTTAGCTCCGGAGCTGGTGGGGAAACATTTTTAAGCTCCGGAGCTGGGAGCCATTTGCAGCGGAGCTTAGGGGTCGTGTATAAACGCCCAAAGAGGCCAGCCCCACTGGTGGCTCACCTAGGACTTTCCCCGGGCAGCCGAGAGCGGGTTTGGTGGCCTCCAAGTGGGGTTGACCTGTGTGTCTCTCCTTCTCAGCTCTGGGACCTCCGACAGACAAAGGGCAGAGTGCGTGAATTCTGGGGCCACACGCAAACCACCTCAAGCGGCGTCTTCCTCCCGCACGGCCCTGACGGCTTCCCCGCAATAGCCACCGCCGCGCACGATGGCACAGCCAAAGTGTGGAGCCTGGAGACCGGAGGTACCGGGACATGGGCGGGTGGCGGATGGGGGTTCTTGAGATCAAATGCAGGGGCGTCTCTGCTGGATCAGATTCACCCAGAATGCTGTTTCCAGATGCCGCGGGGTGTGTATTGTGTGTGAAGATATGGGGAAAGCCCTCCCCAGGAGGGAGCCTTCTGTATAATGAGGGGTCGTCCTCAACCCCTGGCAGTCAGAGGTTGGCTGCTCCTGGCAGGGGAGGCTCCACTGAGCTCCCGTGCCAATTCTCCACTGATAAGAAGAACCCCTGTTAGTCTTTGGGCCTTTTCACATGACCCCTAAGATCCGCTGGTCCCTTAAATTCGGACCAGAGATCTTGGGGGTTCGTTGCTGTTTGTGCGTCCCCACACCTCCGCACTTCCTTCTCCTGTCTGCGTGAGGGGAGGGAGGAAAAAAAGGAACAAAAGAATACCGGCTTACCTCCTGGTGCCGTGCCCATGGAAGTTGAGCCTCCAGTCACTTCCTGGTTCCTCTTAAACGGGCAGGAGGCAAAAAGCAACAACAAAAAGAAGGGAGGAGAGCTGGGCAGATCCGCATAAAGGAATTTTTCACCATCAAAGAGCAGGTACTTGAAAGGTGCGCTGGGTCGCGCTTATGGGGGCGTGGTCGCACTTAATTTTCTGTATGCTCCGGAGCTGGTGGGGAAACATTTTTAAGCTCCGGAGCTGGGAGCCATTTGCAGCAGAGCTTAGGGGTCGTGTATAAACGCCCTTTGATGTACTGCAGTAATCTTGCTTATTGAATGGTCAGGATGCTGAGACAGAAGAGCCTGGCTCCTTCTTTGAAGTTTACGCATATCAGTGACCCATTTTTCCCCCTTTTGAGTGAGGCACAAATCCCCTTTCTGGAAAGATGTACGTTGTTCCCATTCAGCCAAAGGAAGAGCAGGAAGTGACAAAGATACAAATCTGAGAGCTAGACGGACCCTTTATGTTTTGGTGCAGTGTGCTCTCAAGCAGCTGTCAATGGGAACCACCATCACCACCTCCCCAAAGGGCAAACTGTCACCCCTGTGCCCTATAATTGGAGCAAACCAGAATGGGAAACAGGGTATTCCCCTGGGCGAAAACAGGACTCTCCCAGTGGGACCTTTTCTTCTGCAAGGGAAAACCCAATCCAGCTGGTTTCTGATGAGCCAAAGTTCCCCACCCCACGGGCACCCCTTTTGGAGCTTCATAACTCAGCTCGCTGAACCCCCAAACTTTCCGAATTTCATGGGGCTTGCAGGGAAGAGCTTGAGGAAGCTCCCCCACCATTTCTTCTAGAATGAATCGTTTAGTTCTAGGGGGGGAAAACGGTGTTTCATTTCGTAACGAAACGCTAGCTGCCGTTTCGTTTCCCTTCGAAACGATTCGAAACCTTACGGCAGGACGAAACCACGCGTCGTTTTTCGTACGGTGTCCATCGCTGGCCTAGAGCTGTTTGGGGTTGCAAAGGCGATGCGGGAAGGGGTGGGGTGGGGGAATTGGGGTCCCTGAGCAGCCACCAGTATGTCTGCTCTCTCTCGGCAGCCTGCCTCGCCACCGCCTTCCTCGAAGGAGCAGGGCCGCTGTCTTCTCTGGCGCCGTGCGGGAAGGTGGCTCTCCTCTGTGCCAGCAGCGCTCCTTGGATCCGCTTGATGAGAGTCAGCCTGGCCAAAGAAATGGACCTCCAAGAAGTGGCGCGGTTCTGAGCGCCCACGAGACTCGTCCCCAGAGGAGAAACATGTCAGGCCCCTGCAGAACCTATTCCAGAGATTAAAGAGTTAATGCCTGAAGAAGCCCCAGGTGGGGTTTCTGAGCTGTCAGTTCCTCCAGCAGCTGCAGAGGAGAGTGACTCAGCATCTTCAGGGGATTCTCCACCCGGACAGAGGGCTGCTTGTCGAAGGCAACGAAGACTTACAACCAGGAGAAGCAGAGACAAGCTTTATCTGAGCCACCAACGTCTACATTTAGGGAGTCCCGAGTTTTGACAGGGTTAGTTTCTGGGGAAGTTATGCTGCTCTCTGGAGACATAAATTAAGCATTCGGGACTGAGGCAAATGTGGGAGCAATGCGTTGATAGAACTACTTGCTACTGCTTTCCTACTTGACGTGACCCTGGACCTCGTCTCTCTTGGCTCTGGATTTTCCCAGTGGACCTGGCGTAAGCGACCATTGGCATTCTGGCTTTGACCTCTGGACCGTTTATCTTGGACTCCGATTTGCTCTCTGAATAGGCGTGACCTTGCTATAGGTTTCCTAAACTATGATTTACTTCTGATTTGCTGTATTGGGGTTTGGCTCTGAGTTTCCAGTAAAAGCCTGAACTTACCTGTGTGTGTGTGAGTCTGTCGGTCATGACAAAAAACATGGACCGGAGAAAGGAGGGACAAGCCGAATGGAGAGAAACGGCCACAGGCAGCAGGAGTGAGTCTTTCGGTGACGGGGTGCAAAGCTGGTCTAGCAGGAGCCGAAACCCAGAGCCAGAAAGCCTGGGTCCCAAACGGCTCCATGCAGACTTCTGGAGGCACTGAGATTAAAGCTGTTTCCCCCCACCCCCCAAGCCGAGGTTCACCACATCCTGGACCACTTCCGACGGAAGCAAAACAAGTTGGGCAGCCTTGTGGCCATCCCAAAAAAACAAATAAGGTATCTCCTGGTCTAGTTTTGTATTGGACCACTTCTGCTAACTTTCACCCACAGGAATGGAAGGAGCTGCAAGAGAAGCCATTGCACTTTAAACCGATTTCATTAGAATGTAACTGTGCAGCAGTTTTTTTTTAAAATCAGTATATGAAAGCTGACCTTAATTCCCTTCTATTGTTTACATCTTTTGTGCAATGCATTTCTTCAAAACTTTCCGTCTCATCCATAGTTTCTGAGTAAAATGCTTTGTTTTTTGTTCCTAGAATGTAAAAGATTTATACAGTAGCTGTAATTGCTAGAAGAAGTTTTATAACTTATAGCTGTGTGTGTGTGTGTTGTGTCATTACAGTCGTGACCGACTCTCTGTGACTCCATGTCCATGGAGCTTTCTTGGCATGAGTACTGGAGTGGCTTGCCAGTTCCTACTCCAGGCGCCAACAGCACCTGGTATTCCCTGGTGGTCTCCCATCCAAGTACTAACCAGGGCTGACCCTGCTTAACTTCCGAAATCAGGCGAGATCGGATGTGCTTAGGGCATCTAGGCAGCTAACTTATAGCTAGGTGACATTTTTTGAAATCTGCAATTAAAAAAAAGTTTAAGAACTCCTTACTGGGTTTCAGAAACTAGTTACAGTATTTAAAATTACATTGAATCCCATAGTGTTGTTTACTTAATTGTCTGTGCAAGAGAAACAATGTTTTAGGTTGAAACCATTGTCTTGTGTTTTGCTTACAGTCTGAAAACATGGGATGTTTTCAATACCAGCTGTATCTTTTATGTGTATTCTCCAAGATACTTACTTGCTTGCTCTGCAATGAACTCCAGAGATCTTAAGTCCAAGTCACTTAGAATCTGATAAGGGACTGCAACTTTTTGATGCACATCAATAAAGACATATCCTTCCCTTTCTGCAACAGATTCGGGGCCAAATGGATCAGCATTTCCCCTTCTAATTTCGCTCTTTTCAGAAGGCCAAATGGTGCTGAACATAAGAACATAAGAAGAGCCCTGCTGGATCAGGCCAAAGGCCCATCTAGTCCAGCTTCCTGTATCTCACAGTGGACCCACCAGATGCGTCTGGGAGCGCACGAGACTAGATCTCTGTCTCCTGATACCACCCCCCCTGCATCTGGCCCTTGAAGGACCCCAGTTTTAAGCCTGGAGATGACACATCTCTATCCTGGTTTGTAACCTGTGATGGACTTTTCCTCCAGGAATCTGTCCAATCCCCTTTGGAAGGCATCCAGGCCAGAGGCCATCACCAACTCCTGTGTCTACCTGGAGCCACGCAATTCACGGGGAAGCCTCGTGACACTCATGGTCTCCCTCTGCCTTACAGGGTGGCTGTGAGGGCAAAGAAGCAACACGCAGGTTCAGGGGTTCGGAGGAGGGATCATTTGATTTGAACAAAATCACTGGCATGGGAAAAAAAGCCATGAATAAGGATTCAAGACAAGGCTCATCCACATCCACCTGCGCGCATGGAAAATTCCAGGAACTTCCAGGAAATTCCCAACACACGCCCCCCTCAATAGTCAAGACAATTTGGGCTTTTTTGGGTTGATAATCCAGATTAATTTTTTTTTTGTCCACTACTAACTTTATTTCTCAAGCCTTTGGTGAATTTTCAGGCTTGCCCAAAGACATTCTCCCACCAAGCACCCCCAAGATTTTGGACTCTAGTTCCCATCCACCTGCTTTTCCAAGGATGATGGGTCTGGAGTCAAGCAGATACCTAAAGTGGAAGTTTTGATAGGTGGAGGATGTTTGTAAAGCCACCAGGCCGGGCAAGATATGTCCAATTAAGCCCCGTTGGCTGATAAGGAGCCAGGAGCCCGGGTTTTATTTTGCTTCCTTGCAGAAAAGATGGAAAGAGTTGGGAACAACCAGAGGAATCTGGCTCGATCTCCCACTATCCAGAAAGAGTGGGAAGTTAAATGTTATTTCCTTAAACCCAACATTGGATAGAGGGAAGCTCTTCTCCCTCTCACAAAATACCAGAACTAGGGGACATCCACTCAAATTGAGGGCTGGGAGAGTAAGAACAGACAAAAGAAAATATTTTTTCACCCAGCGCGTTGTTAGTCTGTGGAACTCCCTGCCACAGGAGGTGGTGATGGCATCTGGCCTGGATGCCTTCAAAAGGGGATTGGACAGATCCGTTGAGGATAAGTCCATCACAGGTGACAAACCATGATGGAGATGTGTAATCTCCAGGCTTAAAGCCAGGGTACTTCAAGGGCCAGATGCAAGGGAGTGGTATCAGGAGACAGAGATCTAGTCTCATGTGCTCCCAGAGGCATCTGGTGGGGCCACTGTGAGATAACAGGAAGCTGGACTAGATGGGCCTTTGGCCTGATCCAGCAGGGCTCTTCTTATGTTCTTATTATGATCTTGTCTAAAGGACCAAGAACCCAAGAGCAAGTCAGCTAGGGAAATGAACCTCTCTCTTATAAAAAAATAAAGAGCTGTCTCCTAACGTTTCAATATATCACAAGACCAGAATGGAGAGGTTTTTGGAGATGATGGAAGTTTACTCATGGGCAGGGAGGAGATTTTGGGGAGGGGGGTGGATCCGTCAGTCTTTGGCCGCCGCCCTCTGCAACCGGGTCTCATCCGAGTAGTCCACCGGCTCGTCGCCCGTCTCGTTGAGGAGGATGGTTCTCATGATGGCCTCCGTCACCGCGTACGGGTCGCAGTTGGCCGACGGGCGTCGATCTTCAAAGTAGCCGCACCCGTCCTGCCCGACCTGGCGGGGGATGCGGATGCTGGCCCCTCGGTTGGCCACGCCGGCGGAAAATTCGTAGATGCTGGAGGTCTCGTGCTGTCCCGTCAGCCGCCGGGTGTTGTCTTGTCCTCCCCGGGGATCGTACATCCGGATGTGGTACATGTGCCTCTTGCTCAGCTTCTCAATGGCAGCCTCGATGAACCTGAGCAGGGCAGAAAAGTTATGGTGGTGACCCTCAAAAGCAGGTTTTGCTTCCAACCGATGGGCTTTGCAGATGGCAACGGGAGTCGAGGTCGTGCCGGATCAAATGGTGGGAAGCGGGTCTTTTATAAAGTGAACGGCTCTTAATGGCCTGCCCCAAAGCCAATGCAAATTCAAATTTTTGTCTAAACCTGGGCAATTGTACTTCAGACTGGACGGGATAAGTCTTGCTGGAAAAGGCAGCAGTACTGGGGAGGGGAGGGTTCGGAAGCTGAATGTAGCCTGCCGAGAGGAAGGCCAAATGGCAAAGGGACCAACTCCCTGAAGGAAGCCATGGGGGTTGAGACTCCAAGAGTTGAGGAGAGCATAGTGGTGATCACTCATTCATGGCGTCAGCGATGATGTGGTGGTGTGTTGCCACACAGCCAACGTTCATTTCATGTTTGTGGTGTATTTGGGGAAGGTTCTGCTGTCAACCGATTGTGAGAATAAATAAATAAATAAATAAAGCAAAAAAAATGTAAAAATAAATTTTTTAAAAAATAAATTTAAAAAAAAATTTTAAAAAAAAATTTTTAAAAAAATTTTTTTAAAAATTTTTTTTTAATATTTTTTAAAAATATTTTACATTTTTAATTTACTTTTAAAATTTATTTTTAAAAAATATTTAATTTTTTTTTAAAAAAAGAATATTTTAAAAAATAATGTTTGGGGAAAAATTTTAAAAAGCAAAAAAATAAAATAAAAGCAAGTCAGCCCTTGATCTTTGGCTCCACCCATCATCCCTCAATAGTCCCTCCCCCGTGGATCCCAGCCAATGAAGAGCAAGCTTTATCGCCCTCCCGGCTCCGCCTACTCACTTGATCCCTCCTTTCTGCCTCGTCTCCGCCGTGCTGACGTTGGTGTGGCATCCGGCGCCGTTCCAGTTCCCGGTCATGGGCTTGGGGTCCAAGGTGGCCACCACCCCAAAGTCTTCGCACACCCGGTGCAGGATGTATCTGGCCATCCACAGGTGGTCGCCCATTGCAATGCCTTCGCAAGGGCCGATCTGGAATTCCCACTAGGAGGAGACAGGAGGAAGCGGTGAAATGCTTTTGGCACCATTTTCCCTCCCCGGAAGGGACGCGTGGGGCTGGACCGGAGTTCCCATCCTCCCCAGCCATCAAAAGTTGATGGCCAAGGATCATGGGAGTTGTAGTCCAGACACCGATGTGGCGTGGCAAATGAAACACCAGTTTGTTTGCGTGAGACATCCCACACTTGGGGTCCCCAAAAAGCCAGGGAACCGAGATACTATTTCTCAGCCAATTGGCGCTCCTCTAGCCGGTCCTACCTGCCAGGGTTGTTGTGAGAATGAAGCTAAGCTTTATTCTACGGCTCTCGGGAGGAAAAATGTGGGGCATTCAGGGTAGCCATGGGGGGGGGGGAACCAACACCCACCGACAGAAAAGAGTGTTGGAGAAGGTGGAGCCAGATAGAGCTGGGGACGCAATACACAATAATACTGGTTAGCAACTAGGAGCCTGCAGGCCTCAGCCAGTCCTGAAATGGGTCCATTGGTATCTCAGGTTTTTCTAGCCTTTGCCACTGAGGGACGTCCGAAGGGTGATCGGGAAGAACCAGCACCGTGCTTTAAAGTCCTGAACTGCGGCTTGGGAGACAACGGGTGCAAATTCCCCGCCGACCCATCCCCCTTGCCAGTTCAGACTGTCCTCCCTCGGGGGGTTGTTGTGATGGTGAGACAGGGAGGAGAAGGACATCGACGCACACCCGGGTTTCCACCAGGCAGGCTATATAGCCACTCCATCAGCATAACAATAAGAACATAAGAACATAAGAAGAGCCCTGCTGGATCTAGTCCAGCTTCCTGTATCTCACAGTGGCCCCACCAGATGCGTCTGGGAGCGCACGAGGCTAGATCTCTGTCTCCTGATACCACTCCCCTGCATCTGGCCCTTGAAGTACCCCGGTTTTAAGCCTGGAGATGACACATCTCCATCATGGTTTGTAACCTGTGATGGACTTTTCCTCCAGGAATCTGTCCAATCCCCTTTGGAAGGCATCCAGGCCAGAGGCCATCCCCACCTCCTGTGGCAGGGAGTTCCACAGACTAAGAAATAAGAAATGAGGACGGGCCGGGAAAACCGTCCACCCGCCTGCCCCGCTCAGTAAATACGATACCTGAGATGGCATAACTTCTGCGTTGGTGCCGCCGATCTCGACTCCGGCGTAAAGGCAGGCTTTGTAGTGGGCTTCCACAATATCCCGGGCGTACACTTTGTTTGCTCCGACCCCACAGTAATAGGGTCCTAGAAAATAAGTCATAACTTCAGTTGGGCTACCCATTGCATCCTAGCCAGCTGCCTCAAAAAATGAGTGAAGGGTGACCCACCGTGCCTCTCTCCCCTACGCCTGCCCCTTCTGTTCCTTCCCACTATCCTTCTCAGCAGGGCGATGTTGTGGCAGGCATGCCACCTGAGCCAGGTAGGGCCACCAGGTGGCTGTCGGAGGCCTGCAGTAGCCAAAGGCCGTTTGCTTTCAACAGCCTTGGTGAGCCATCATCAAAGCCAATGGCAGGCACGGGTGTGTACTTAAGATGGCTGTCCCTCCAAACTGACAGCCTGACTCTAATGTACGTTTAAAGTGGTTTTCAGAGGATGTGTACTTAATAACAATAGCAACAAATGAATGAATGAGTGAGTGAATGAATGAATGAATGAATCAATCAATCAATGAATCAATGTTCTTGCTCTTTCTCTACCTTACCAGCATGCGGGATATTTTCTACTGTTCTACTGTTTGCCGCTGATTCTTTTATATGTTACTCTGTGGAACAACCGATTATTATCTATTTCGAATTGTTGTATGCTATACCTGTTAACCGCCCTGAGTTCCTGTCCGGGAAAATCCGGCGGTATATATATATATATAATAAATACATAAATAAAATAATTTCTCCCACTTCAAACCTCCTTTCCATCGGGCAGACCAGATTTACTAGCTGAAGAACAGTGCTGTTTCTGGTTTTTAATTTGTACAGCATTTGTTTCTTTAGTTAGTAGCAAGCGGTATTTCTCAGCTTAAGTTTTTCCTCTGCCTCTGGTTTATTTGAATTGGTTGGTACCAGGAATTCGGCAACAGCTCTTACCTTGCGGGCCTGGGAACCCATTTTCCGGCCAGCCGTACGGGTGTCCGTCAATTCCCAACAAGGTGTACTCCTGTTCCATCCCGAACCAAGGTTGGCTGCCCTTCACCATCTCCATAACTTGTGCACAGGTGTTCCTCAGGTTGGTCTCTGAGAGGAGTTAAAGAGGTTTGGTCATCCTCATTTGATTTCTGAGTTGAAACAGGGGTGTCCCTCCCCCATCTCCCCGGCCTCCAAAGAAAATGTCCAGAGGCAAAAAGGGGAGGGGGGAGCAGACTGTTTAGAGCAGTGGTTCTCAACTTGTGGGTCCCCAGATGTTCCTGGACTGCAATGCCCAGAAACCCTTTCCAGCACAGCGAGTAGCGGAGGCTTCTGGGATTTGCAGTCCAGGAACATCTGGGGACCCACAGGTTGAGAACCACTAGTTTAGAGATTCCCGTTATGCGTCCAATATTTAGGAAGGGGATTCTGGCCAACTGGATTTATCTAAGTCAGTGATGTCCAAACTTCGGCCGTCTAGATGTTTTGGACCACAACTCCCGCTATCCTTGGTCATTGGCGATACAGGCTTGGAATTCTGGGCGTTGTGGTCCAGAACATCTGGAGGGCCAAAGTTTGGACACCCCTGATCTAAGTGATGATAAAGTGACTTGATAAATCCGGTCACTGAGTTGATGGTCACAGGTGCATCTCACCAGTGACTCTGGGGTAGTTGGATGCTACCCTGGACTAACCTAATTTATAGGACTGTCGTGAACATAATAGAAATGGCACAAATCACATGGAAAGGTCATAATAAACAGTGGTCATTTGAACCTAAGAACCTAAGAAGAGCCCTGCTGGATCAGGCCAAAGGCCCATCTAGTTCAGCTTCCTGGATCTCCCAGTGGCCCCACCAGATGTGTCTGGGAGCGCACGAGACTAGATCTCTGTCTCCTGATCCCACTCCCCTGCATCTGGCCCTTGAAGTACCCCGGTTTTAAGCCTGGAGATGACACATCTCCATCATGGTTTGTCACCCAGGATGGACTTTTCCTCCAGGAATCTGTCCAATCCCCTTTTGAAGGCATCCAGGCCAGATGCCATCACCACCTCCTGTGGCAGGGAGTTCCACAGACTTACAACGCACTGGGTTAAAAAAATTATTTTCTTTTGTCTGTTCTCACTCTTCCTACCCACAGTTTGAGTGGATGTCCCCTAGTTCTGGTATTTTGTGAGAGGTATTTTGGGTGGCCATGTATAATAAATCTCAACAGTGGTTCCCCTTCAGGGGCCTCCAGGTTGTCTACTTATTTTGACTAATTTGAGGCAAAAAAATCGTGACGGGCAGGAGTCCCTTTCGGAACGATCGCTCTCAGGCATGGTGGCCAGGAAGTGGATGGAAACAGAAGGGGCAGAAAACCTACCTGCTCTTTTGCGGTTGTATTTCAGCACCTCGCACAGCACCAATTTGTTGGGGTCCAGGGAGAAAGGGTCCCTGAAGATCCTCACTGGAATCAGGAACATGTCGCTGTTGGACCCTTCCGATTGGCCCGTGCTGGAGCCATCGAAATTCCACTCGGGGAGATCTGCCCGGAAAAAAAATATGTCAAAGTTAATCACAGCTTCAGGGGAATGGTGGCTCAGCGGGCTAGAGTGCTGAAACTGTCGGCTGCAAAGCCGGCAGCTCGGCGGTTCGAATCCCAGGTGCCGCCACGCTCCCGCTGTTCACCCCAGCTCCTGCCAACGTAGCCGTTTGAAAGCATGTAAATGCAAGTGGATCAATAGGTATCGCCGTAAAAAGCGGGAAGTGTTCCGGGCGCAGAAATGCATTCGGCCATGCTGGCCACGTGGCCACGGACTTGCACAACACTGGCTCTTGGGCTCGGAAATGGAGTTGAGCCCCGCTGTGCGGGGGGAGCCTTTACCTTTTTAATCACGGCCCTAAACTGAGGATCGGGGTAGATTTTGGGGCGTCGCATAACCAACGTTGCTGCCAAGGGAATCCCAGAGGGGTGGGATGACCATATACAAAAATGACCCAAACCCCTCCAGGAGACATCTGTGTGGACAAGCCACAATACACACCTGGTCATCAATCCTTGTTGTTTCCGCATAGGGTGTGTGAGGGGTAGAACCCTTCCCTGAAAACCTGAATCTACATTCAGTTCGGATTGTGACTGCTCACTTCTGGCGTTTGCATTTACCGGAGTCAAACAAGATTTAATCTGATCCTCGCCTCCTGGTAACTTATCCCTGTTAGAAGGGGCCTTGTTGACGTAAGGAGTGCAGCCAGTTGGTCCCGGTTCCTCCACCCTTCATCGTTAGGGTTATCCACCAGCAACTTAACTCTCCTGATAACCAAGGGGGCACCAGCCATCTTGTTTTCCTCTACCAGGAACTAAGAATCACTGCGCAAACTTAAGGAGATAACATTAAAGGGAAGTTGTGCATGTGTGTCAAACAAAACCAAACCCAGATGTCCGGATCACGCAAGACTTCTCCTCCTCTGGAATGCTTGATCGTCTTTCTACCGTTTCCCCGAAAATAAGACATCCCCCCAAAATAAGACCTACTTACAGTTTTGCCTCTCACTGAAATATAAGGCATCCCCCCTCCGAAAATAAGGCCTCCCTGATAATAAGATAACAATAAATGTGTACCTTATTCTTCTTCAAAGAAAAATAAGACATCCCCTGAAAATAAGACCTAGCACATCTTTGGGAGCAAAAATTATTATAAGATACCGTCTTATTTTGGGGAAAACACAGTAGCTCTCATGCTAGGACGGCTGCTTGGAAACAGCGCCACAGCGATAGGGCGCCGCCCCAGGCCACTGGAATTCGGCCACCAAAAGGAACCACATCATCAAAGTTACCCAACACCTGTAACGGACTTACCTTTCAGGCTTTTCGGTTCGAAGTTCATGGTTCTGGTTTTCTGGCGGAGGCCTTCCCCGGTTCCATCAATCCAAATGTAGGTCGCCAACACCTTGTCCCCTTGAGGTAGCTTCATGTACTGGTCCCGGACACCCTTGTTTAGCTTCGAACTGTGTGACACAGACATGGTGGCAAACTGAAGAATAAGAGAAACAGAAGGCAGGGGTGAGACCCACTGTTGGGAACTGTTTGGGGTACACACTATTGTCCATTTCTCGTGCCTCCAAGGCATGTGCAGGTGACTTCCCGTTGCTTAGCTCTTCTGTTCCAGCTTCTCAGGAGCCCTGCAAGGTACACTGAGCTTTAAAAGGGATTTTTTTAAAAAAAAAGAAAGAAAGCACTTTTAAGCTGCTGGTTTTTAAACTGGGCTCTCCAGTATTTTAAAGACCTTTCTGCACACGATTCATTGTTGGCCCACTTGTTGTTTTATCAGTTTGACCCTAATTCTCACCCCCTCCCCTCCACCCACCCGGTGATCATCCGGAAGGTCCCAGGAGGGAAAAGACTGCTCTAACCACTACACCACACTGCAAGTAACACCATCTTTAGGAGATTGCTTTCCTTTTGAGAAATGGGACAGCTGCATAGATTGACGAAGCGTTGCTACTTTTTTTTCCTTTTAAAAAATTATTTTAAAAGCAAAAAAGAAAGTGTTCTGCTTATATACCGCCCCATATCACTTCAAGTAGTCTCTGGGCAGTTTACATTTTTTAATTACAGTAATGCAGGCTGCACACTGCCCCCCTCCCTGCAAGCTGGGTACTCATTTTACCGACCTCAGAAGGAGGGAAGGCCGAGTGAACCTTGAGCCGGCTACCTGGGATTGAACCCCCAGGTCGTGAGCACAGTTTTACCTGCGTTAAAGGCATTTAACCCTTGCGCCACCAATTCTTCAAACATTCTGCAGCCTGATTTGTCAGACATCACGTTTTGGGCCACGAAAGGAGCTAATTCCCCCCCCCCAAAAAAGCACCTAACATCCATTAAATGCAGCTTGGATCCAAAACGATGCTACTTTTAAGGAGACCCAATGGAATTGTTTGGACGTGCTCCCACGGATCAACAAACCCACACTTTCTAACACCTCCAACCTTCCTGGGGCTCCCGTTTTCCTTATCCTTTCTACAGATCGCCCCTACTATGGTCTCGGCCATGGGGGGGTGGCATGGGAAGCATGCTGGTTCCCCCACCCCCCACCCTGCTGGAGTTAAGATCTCCAGCCTGATAGAGATCAACCAATAAAGCAGGCAAGTTCTCACGTAAATAAGCTTGCTTGAAGCAAAGTAGTATCTGCCCATGTGAATGTAAGGCCACCCACCCCTAAGGCTCTCTGCAGAGGTTAATCCCATTACAAGCCTTGTGGATGGATAGAGAGGCAAAAGTCGGTTAAAGTTTATTTAGAACCAGATCACGCCCATGGGCGGCATGAATGAATTAACGTTCCCCCCCAGGCAATGGGGTGGGGTCCTTCAGAGGGGCCAACAGCCAGCCCACCTGTCCCCCTTCTTCTTCCTCAAACTGCCTCTAGGCCCTTGCAAGAACCTTGAGGAGCAGAAAAGGGAGAATATCCTCACCCACTTCCTTTGGGGAAGGGCAACTCCTTTTTGGACTTGGCTTCGCCATCATTTATTTTTATCTATTTGCATTTTTTTTCCTTTCTTTTTAACCTGGCCAGGTCTCCTTCAAAAGGACCCAAGGTGGCCTCAAAGACAACATTGAAAGCGATAAAAAAACAACAACAAACCAAAAGCAGCTCACACCAATATTGAAAAAGACGAAGCTTACAAATGCTGAAAAGAAATCCCACAAAGCCGCCTCTAAAGACTAAAAAAAAAGCAAGGCGTGTTCAAAGCACTAAGCGCCCCCCCAAAAAAATTAATCCGTTTAAAACAATCCCATTTTAGCAGCTATTTAGTCCCTCGGAGAAAGCTGGCCTGGAGAGAACCGTTTATAACAGGCATGTCCAAACTTTGACCCTCCTGATGTTTTGGACCACAACTCCCAGAATTCCAAGCCTGTATTGCCAATGACAAAGGACTGTGGGAGTGGTGGTGCAAAACATCTGGAGGGCCGAAGTTTGGCCATGCCTGGTTTATAAGGTCTGCTTGCAGAAGGACAGCAAACCTGCCCCAGGATTTCACACGTTTCCAAAACTGTCCCTTGGAAGACCTGAATTGTGTCCTGCACAATTAAGCCTGGTGCCTCTCTGGCTGCCGTGGGTCCATCCTTCGGAATGATGGGATTTGTCGTTTCCAGGAGACCCTTGAGGATTCGCAGGGGGGAGGTCCACAGCGGCCGGCTGAACTGAAGCTTTTAAGGGCTGGACTACAAATCCCAGTCTTTCTTGCGATGGAGGCATCCCAGTTAAAAAGGCATCGCTCGGATGCAGCCTTCGAGTCCAGACATGCTCCCTGCAGAGGTGTGTGTGTTACCTATCTGTCGCAGGGACCGATAGGAGCACCCAGTGAGCCGTGGCTTGTAAGTACAACATCAGTCTGAGACAAGGCAGAGATAAAGGCCAGGAAGAACCAGGAACTACTAAACTAACACAGGAAGGAAGGAGCTGGAAAAACAAATAGATTTAAAGCAACTGATTAAAAACAAAAGACCAAAGGCGTTGTTTTTGTGGCCAAGGTGACCATTGGCCAGTAAACTTGGGAAGAGCCAGCTCAAAAAAAAAAACAAAACTAAAAACCCCTCCCCGTGTCACGAGCAAGCTTTAAAGTCCAACAGAACACTTCCTTAGGCAGAGTTCTGAAATGTCTCCCTACCCCACCCCCGAGTCTCTCTGGGACTACAAAACCTAGATCTCTGAGCCAGTACCATCTCCAGGTATGTCCAAACTTCGGCCCTCCAGATGCTTTGGACCACAGCTCCCACAGTCCTTTGCCACTGGAAATACAGGCTGGGAATTCTGGGAGTGGTGGTCCAAAACATCTGGAGGGCTGAAGTTTGGACATGCCTACGGCCTGAATCAGTGGTGGCCAAAACTTCGGCCCTCCAGATGTTTTGGACCACCACTCCCACGGTCCTTAGTCACCAGAAATACAGGCTTGGAATTCTAGGAATTGTGGTCTAAAACATCTGGAGGGCCAAAGTTTGGCCACCACTGATCTACACACTTCCCGGACTCCAGCTGACTAGTAAAGCGTTAAGGATGAGAAAAGAAAAACTGAAACAGGGGGTGGGATACAGAGAACAAAAAGATTAGCAATGCCATGAAAACCCACATGGGTGACTCAGGGTCAACTGCTTTCTCTCCCAAGCTGGCCTACCTCGCCGGTTTGTTGTGTGGAGGAAAACGGGAGGCGAAAGGCCATACACACACCCACACACCAGGCAAATGGGGTGAAAACATAAGTAACTGATCAATGTCTTTCCACTCTTTGTACATGAAAGAGTCATTACTACACTGATCAGACAGAACAATGTTCTATTCAAAAGAGGCATACAGAAATGGTACGGGGTGGCGTTTAAAGTAGGTTATAAAGAACTCAGTTCCAGGCACACACACACACACACACACACACAACACACACACACAACACAGTTATTTTACTGTTACATTGGCTATTTTAGTTACTTCTAGCAAGGCTGCTCCCCTGGTTTGCTTCTGATTCTCTCTGTTTGCCCACAAAAAAGGTTGTTTAAGACTTGGGACACTTCCTGGTTAGGATTACAGCCCTGTTTGCAGAAGTGAAACTAAACACGATAAAAGTAATCGCACCTTGAAAGACTAATGCATTGGGGGCTGGGGGTGGGGTTGTTGTCAAAGTGACCTGTGAGGCTCTGAAGGCTGACACAGTTTATTAGAGCATGAGTTTTGGGGAGGAGCAGAGGTCCTCAACTTTTGCATCAGGTGCCCCACAAAACACTAATGGGATAAATTACAAAATTATATTTATATAGCTTGTATGCCGCCCACTACCCAAAGGTCTCATCAGTCGATGAACAGCGAAACGTTTCTCTCTCTCAAAAAAAAGAAGTCCAGTAGCCATGACTCAACTTCCAGATAAACTCACCTGGATGACTGAGAATCTTCACAGACATCTACAAGTATAACAGCACGGGGCCAGCGGGGAGCAGAAATTATTAACAAACGTTGTTCCTCCTGGCGGTGCCACAGAGCGCTTGGTGGCGCCTGTCTTGCTACCAACCCAAACCTAACTGGGTTTCTCTGACTTTAAAGGTAAGGTTTTTTGGTCGTTGACCGTAAATAAAATTTCATTCCTTCAAGGGAAGGGTCCAGAGGTTTTCAAGCTCCCGATGGGGATCTGCCGAAAGAGGTGGCCAACTTTTTTTTACTTTTTTTGCAAAACCATGCCTTTTCACCTGGGTGATGCGCACGGCTCTCTCGCGAGGGCCACCATTTTCACCTCTCCCAGGGGTGGGGACGCCCGAGGCAGGGTCGACCCCTTGCACCATCGGTGTGTCCCTTTGCTTCCCACCTCCAAGGACAGGGAAGAGGCGGCGGGTCGGGGGGGGGGGGGGGGGGAGGGGGAGAGACGCCGCCCCCCGGAGCGAATCTGGAAGTTGAGTCATGGCTACTGGACTTCTTTTTTGAGAGATA
>JAHTLZ010000316.1:1902866-1915875 GCA_023846285.1 Phrynocephalus versicolor | reverse complement strand
GCTTGAGGTGCGTCAGACTCTGATCTGGGTTCGAATCCCGGCAAAGGGGTAGGATCTCATGGACCGGCGGCCGTCTCTCTGCCGGCCCCACCTCAAAGCTAAGGGGGTAACTTTTAAAGAAGCAACTAAGAAAAGTTCTCTGGACCAGATTGAAGACTTTATCCATTCAGCATCTGTTCCCAGGCTGACCAGATGTTCTGAAGGTGGGAAGAACCGCCAGAGTAGCTTTTTTTGCTCGATGGTTGCAGTATATACAGTAAATCGAATAAATAAATAGATAAATAAAAATAAGAGACAGCATAGCCGTCCGACCATGAGACCAGATGGCTGGTCCGCAGAATTTTCAGTGTCTTTCAACGGCCAAGTGTCCGATCTTGGAGAAGAGTCCGTTGGCTGGTCAACTCCGCGCAGCAGCTACCTTTTGCTCTTCCTTCGTGTACCTTTTTCCTTCTCTCTCTTTCAGCCTGCGCCTTTTCGGGTCTCTGGATGTGTGTGACCGTCCACCCTCTCAACATAGCTGCCGGAGTTTGGATGATGTAAGTAAACCGGGTGCCCTTGGCACTCATGGGCTTAAGGGGTGCCAGGATGGGGTGTTGTCATCCCCCCCTTACCTCTGGTTTCGCTTCCCTGCAAGCCTCTTTCTTTCCTCTCTCATGTTCACTCTTGTTGGGTTATGAGAGCAGAAAGCGTGGGATGATAGAGGATGCTGCCTGGGATAGAGGGTCCAGCAGAGGGGAAAATCCAGAACGGCCACTTAGTGCATTGAAAATGGAGTAATCCCATTTTTATGTGGTACGGATTTGCCCCAGAGGCGATCCTGTTAAGCAAATTTCCCCTATTGCTGGAATATTTTATGTTGTACAAATTTTATGTTATACGAACTGTTTGTTATACGCTGTAATTCCAAATGAAGTGTTACTTTCGTACGCGCCCTGGCCTCAGATCACACTGAGTTCTTCTTCAGTTAACTGAAGGACCCCCGTCCGAGTCCTATCCAGATGAAACTGGTTTAAAATCAATTTCCCATCAATTGGGAACGACCCCCCCCACCAAACTCATCAATAGCTTTTTTTTTTCCAGGCACATTCCAATTCAATTCAGAGTAAAGAGGTTGCATCATGACCGCAAATGGTTGGAGGGTCCTTACTTGGAGAACAGGTGGCAGAATCGCAGCAGGCAAGCGATGGTGTAGCAGCAGGGAACAGGCCTGAGGTTGTGTGCAAAAAAAAAAAAAAAAAAGACATTTATTTATTTATTTTATTTATTTATATAGCTTGTATGCCGCCCACTACCCAAAGGTCTCTGGGCGGCTCACAATCAAAATAGACAATTAAAACATCAAAATACAATAAAATTAGAATAATAAAAACATGTCAATGCAATAAATACGATACATTAAAACACAGCACTAAAATTGCCATCAGGACCCACAGTCATTAGTTAAAAAACTTTTGGAACAGGAAGGTTTTTACCTGGCACCGAAATGTTAGCAACGTCAGCGCCAGGCGAGTCTCATTTGGGAGGGCATTCCATAGTCTGGGGGCAGTTGCTGAAAAAGCCCTCTTCCTGCAAGCCATCCCTTTCACCTCCTTAAGGGGTGGCTCTTTCAGGAGGGCTCCCTGGCTAGATCTTAGTTGCCGGGTAGGTTCATATGGAAGGAGGCGGTCCTTCAGGTATCCAGGTCCTAAGCCGTTTAGGACTTTATATGTCAAAACAAGCACTTTGAATTGGGCTCGGGCAGCAACTGGTAACCAATGAAGGTTATACAGAATCGGCGTGATGTGTTCCTTGGTGGCCCTACCACTCACCAGTCGTGCAGCACATGGTTGCAATTGATGGATGTGTGTGTGTGTGTGTGTTTTGGGGGGGGGAGGGACCCCTTGCGTTTTTGAGCTGGGCTTCTCTCTCCAAAGGTTGACCGCCTTCGTTCTCATCTTGTGCGAGGCTCCATTTTGCTGCCAGTTTGTCGAGTTTGCAAACGTCGTGTCCGCCCGGGCGGACAAGCTTCGACCCTGGCAGAAAGCCGCCTTCTACTGTGGGTAAGCCTCCCTCTTGGCCCATTTCTACCAACGGAGGGTTGGGAGGGGGGGTTGCTGGTGACACCCAAGAGCTGGGCATTTAGAGCAGCGGGCAACCCGTGGGGGCGTGGAGGCAGAAAGGGGAGACGAAAACATTTTTTTTTAAAGTGGCGTTGGTTCATTTGTTAGCCTTGCGTCCCGGTGCAAAGCCCCCTTCGGCCCTTGAGTGAAACAGATCGGTACCGTGACGGCGTCTGCTCTTCGGCTTGCGATAGCAACGCGAGGCACGGCACGCAAGGCCTGATGGAGGAGGAGGGAGGAGGAAAATACAGGCCAGGCTCCAGTCCTGACCAACTTTAAAAGAGGAGGGCACTTGAAAAAGAAAAGACAGCCACGTCAGTCTTGAACCCAGAGATTTTCCAAGATGATGATGATGTCAAATGTTTTGAACTGGCTTTCTAGGGGCCCACTCGATGCACATCACATTTAAAAACCAGAAAGAGACACTGGAGTTAGACACAATTTGGCTGCCGCTGATCATTCTGCCCTTCCATCCATCCCCAGACAAATCAGAAGCACTTCACGCCTCCACCGGCAAGGCCGTGGCAAACGCCCCATGCTTAATGGGTGTTGGGAAGGGCTGCCCGGGGGGGGGGGGAGGAATTTCACGCACCTCAGGCCCTTGTCCATCTCACGACCCTATTCAGGCCGTTGCCTGCCCAACACGCTTCTCCAGACCAGGGTGAGGTGAAGCCAAGGCGAAGTATAAATAGGAAGCCTCCTGCCAACTTCCCTCGGACTGAAGAAGCCGCTTGGATGAGCCGTGAAACGTTTCGATCCCACAGGAAAAGAAGTCCAGTTGCCAAAACTCGACTCCCAGAATCACTTCTGTTTAGTTTGCAACTGCTTCCGGCTTCATGTGCGTTTGCAGCCATAGATACCACCTGGGCCAAATGCAATCTTTCCCCAGTTGCAAATACAGCCTTTTCTAACTGGAATCAATTTTTAGAACTGGGCATTGATGCCTTTCCCTGTCTTTCTGGCTTAGACTTCAAAACATCATGGTTTAAAATGAACAACTAGAATCCTTAGGCCAGTGGTGGCAAATCTTTGGCACTCCTGATGTTTTGGACTGCAACTCCCAGAATTTCAAGCCTAGCTTGCCAGTGGCAAAGGACTGTGGGAGTTTTGGTCCAAAACATCTGGAGTGCCGAAGAAGATATTTTGCAGTGAAGTGAGTGACACCTTTCTCCTTGTCTTCTCTTGGCAGGATGGCTATATTTCCCGTCATCCTGAGCCTCACCTTAACAACCGTGATAGGCAACGCCATTGCCTTCGCAACGGGCGTGCTCTACGGACTTTCCGCCCTGGGCAAAAAGTAAGAGCTGTTTTTTTCCCCTGGGTTGTTTCACCGCGGAGAGCTGCTCTCTGTGCATGCGTGGTCCTCCACGTGTTTGTGTCTGCTTCTGGAAAGGGTGTCGAAAAGGCTCCTTCTGGGTGGAAGCGGGAAGGGCGTCGTTTCCGTTGACTGCCTCCCGTTCGGAACTTTGGCACAGGCCAGGGGGCTGTCCGTAGTGGTCTCCCGTAGCCTTGTCGTTTGCTTTCGCAGGGGAGACGCCATCGCCTACGCCCGGATGCAGCAGCAGAAGCAGGCCGGCGAAAGCGGCCTGACGGGAAGCGTGGAACCACAGGCGGTGTGACCTGGCATTCGCCCGGAAAGCACCCATCTTGAGACCGAAAGGAATACGGGGCCTCAGTACGAATTCCAAACTAGGGGAACCGCCCAGGATCGCTCCAACACTGTGAAGCTTACACTCTGCAGCTTTAAGACGGCAGGACTTAAAACAGAATTCCTTCCACTCTTCTGCCTTGCTCTGTTTTCAGGTTGGGATTAGAACCTAGGAGAGCCACAGGCCTCAATCTTGGCATTTCTGTGATCTGCTATGAACCTTGAACTGCTTTTGATACAGTTTTAATGGCTTAATGGTAAAACCTCCCAGGGGCATCCGATGCTGCGTTCTCTAGCCTGTGGCTTTCCTCTAGAAAGTCGGGGAAGAGCCTCTTTTTGGAAACTGAGAAAAATCGGCACCTGGGAAATCGTAGCTTTTAGTGACAGATCAACCCTTCTTGTTGGGTGATGTCTTAGTGCTGTGAATTTTGGGGGCCCCGATAACCTGGATGTCTTTTTGCTCCGTCGTCTAGAGGGTTACGGGTTCCCTCTCTGTGCAGACAACAGAATCTGTCTTTGGGGGATTTTAGAATGTAGCAACTTTTAATTCTGTGTGCTGTTTTTTAAAAAAAAATAAGTTGTGTTCCCTTGCCAGGGAAGAAAGACTGTGACGATCCTCAGTGTACCCGTGAGATTTTTTTTAGCAGTCACTGCCATGAAGCACAAAAGGAGTTTCAAGCACAGAAAAGGATTTATTTCTTTTTTGTATCAATTCATGCAGGGGTCTCCGTTGAGTAGAAGAAAAGTCAATCCAATTCCCTATGTCCTTAAGCCTCCCAGAGAGCGCCTAAGCCAGAGATGGTGTCTAGATTTGTGTACCTGGATGCTTTTTGGCTTCGGCGCGCTAAGGCGCGCATGAACGAGGACTATAAATCTAAGCATAGTCCGTGATTATAATGGAAAAAGCAGTGGTCCCTCAATAAGCCTAGTCCATGATTATAATGGAAAAAGCAGTGGTCCCTCAAGGACTGGCCAGCAGGTTCCACTGGAATTATCAGCGGATCTCTGGTTGGTCTCTGGATCGTCATCCAAGTCTTCTGACACCCAGTGGTTTCAGTCCAGCAGCAACGAGATTGCAACCACCCTGGTTTTTACTGATGGCGTGGCGAGTCTGAGGCGGACTTCTTGCGTGGAAGGAACCGTCGGCTGCGCGTCGTCCGAGTCCTTGAAAAAAATTCCTGCACTCAAAGGTCTTTCATTATAAGGACATGTCTTTTTGTGTCCCGCTCTGAGCTGTGGTATTCAGTTTTCTAGTTGTTGTTGTTGTTTTTTTAACCAAGAAAATAGAGCTCACAAACATGAGATACATCAGCCCAACTTCTGCCTTGTTGAAAAACCTAAAAGGGCCTCTGGCTAGTTTCTGCTCATCCTCTGCAGTGACCCTCTTACCTTTCTGGTGCCCTGTTCTGGTTTGTGCTGTTCACTTTCCCATCTCGCTTCTCTATTTATACTCTCTATTTATATTTACACTACAGGTTTGGCATAGGACGCCTTCCTCACGTTATGCCGAGGAAAGCATAATTACATTTATACTCTGGGTTTTGGATTGGAAGCTGTTTCGGTGGTCGTGGGGGACCCGTTCTCTCTGTTTTGCATGCTGTGTTGGGTAAATTCTGTCTTTTTAGAAAAGGAAAGATGAGTTATCATGCGGGAGCTGCAAGATGGAGCTGGGGAATGGTAATTAAGCCGCTCTCTTGTACTCTTTTTCTTGGGGGGGTGTCCCCATGAGCTCGATACCCTGAGTGTCTGTGCATCAGACTGTAGTCTGTAGTTCTAGTTGATAAGAATACAGGCGGGGAATGAGACCCCTGAACCACAGGGCTCACTAACTCCCACGGGGATTATGAGAAGGGTTGGATCTCAAGAATTTGTTTAGCTAGGGCGACTTGCAGGACTCTGTCTTGACAAGGGCAAACGCGGATGGAGATTTGCATGCCGTATACGGCAGGCATGTCCAAACTTCGGCCCTCCAGATGTTCTGGACCACAACTCCCACAGTCCTTTGTCATTGGCAATACAGGCTTGGAATTCTGGGAGTCGTGGTCCAAAACCTCAGGAGGGCTGAAGTTTGGACATGCCTGCTGTATACGAAAGGCGACATTTCAAAGGTAGGGATGATTTTTTTGGTCAGAAAACGGCTCAGTTTAAGATTCAAAGAGGAACCAAAAGGTGCTTCAATGGCCTTCTGATGCATTTTGAAATGCCTCCAGCTGTCTCATCGATATTTTACCAAACCTCCCACTTCCTGATGTTTTAGATTCCGCAGAATACCTCTTTCGCTCTATTTTTGAACCTGTACTGTCCAATTTCTTCTGGAAAATGCAACACTTAACTCAGGGCTGGCATCAACGCCGTTGAGATTTTCGGAACCAGCTAAGATCCACGGAAGACACGGACCGGGCCTCTTACGTGGACAACAGAAGCGCCCAGGAACGGCTCACGTTGTCCGGACTGACTTGAAGAGAATAGAAGAGAATGGAAGAGAATAGAATAGAATAGAATAGAATAGAATAGAATAGAATAGAATTTATTGTCATTGTATACAATACAAAGTTCGGCTTGGATACATGCACTCAGTGGACATGGTTTTTTCATTCGATGTACAGACTTCTCCCACCGGCTCTTTCTTACCACTGACAAAAACGAACCTCTTTTTTGTGTGTGTTTGCAGTGAATAAAAAAGACCGTTCTACCTCCGGTAACAGTTTCTGGTTTCAAAGGCTCTTGATTGAAGCGGGGGGTTCTTGGCGATCCTTTCCCACTGAACCTGATTTCTATTTCTCTGAAACCATGCGAGTCTGTTGTCTTCACCAAACTCTTCAGTCCCAGGTAGCCGGCTCAAGGTTCACTCAGCCTTCCATCCTTCCGAGGTTGGTAAAAGGAGTACCCAGCTTGCTGGATCGGGGGGAGGGGGCAATGTGTAGCCTGCATACTGTAATTCAAAACTGTAAACCACCCAGAGACTACTTGAAGTGGTATGGGGCGGTATATAAGCAGACCACTTTCAAGGGCTTTTTTTTTGTGGGGGGAGAAACTTAAGTTTCATCTTATTTTCTAAGAGTTCTTTTCTCGCCGAAGCCTTGGAGAGCAGATTTTCCAAAACAACAGTCTGGATGGTTTTCCCCCCCTGGTGGTTGCAACACACGCTCGGGGCTGAGCCAGGCAGGCAGACCAAAACGTCCCAGGGTTTCTGCAGCCGGACTCGTACATGTCTTCTAAAGCTAGACGGAGGCCTTTTCTCTCATTGGACAGTTTGCAGAAGCTGGCTAGGAACTGGCCCACGTTGGTTCGTTATTTCTCTGTTTCAGATGATGTGCAAACAGCAGAAGTGTGACACGAAAGCTGTCCGCTAGGAAGACAGTTGTCACTGCCGTCCACCTGTGTCGGTCTCAGAAATGTCACCCCCATTGGTTAAACCTGAGTTAACTCTTGGATCTTCTTCTACTGCCTCGGAAAGATTCCAGGAACGATTTCCGCCCGGTGCGGAAGTACGATTCGATCCGTTCCAAAGACCTCCCTCGGGTTTCCGGGAGGAGGTACGCAAAGATGAGGTCCACCCCGCAGATGGCGGTGAAGAAAAAGAAGGGCACCTCCAGGCCGTACTTCTCCTGAGAAGTAAAACAGAGGATCCATGAGGCAGACAGGTAGGAACCTCGTGGTGCAGCGGCGAAACTGCATCACTGCAGTTGAGACTCTGCTCAGAACCTGAGTTTGATCCCCCAAGGACTCAAAGAGCTGGCTTAAGGTGGACTTAGCTTTTCCTTCCTTCTGAGGTTGGTAAAATGAGGACCCAAGTCACTGGGGGCAGGGGGGGTGCAATTAGGGTTAGGGTTCGAGAGCGAGGGTGAGTCTCCGGTGCCGATCAGCCCATTTCTTGGACAAGTACTGTTGCGTTACGGATTACACGGACACAGAGTTTTGGGGTGCAATCATCTGGTCCTCAGGCAGCACTCCTGTTAGTCTCTCCCTCGGCTGCGTGCGTGCGTGTGAGTGTGTAATGATGATTCTCCTACTGCCTGAGCGACCAGTCTTTATTAGTAAGAGAGTAAGCACAATAGATGCAGCAGGACGTCCCTCGGTGGGAGGGGAATGCACGCCTTATCTGTGAGACCGTACACAGTAACCACGTACACAATGGCAGAGGAAATACATTCCATAGGTGGGAGGGAAAATGCTCCCTAGCTAGTGAGGGGTTATTGATAAGGAAGGGGCTTTCTGGGCCTGAGCAGATGTATCCTGATATCCTGTTTATTCGCCATCCTGTTTTGCTCTGGCCTTCTTGCCTACATCAGCACATCCTGGTATCTGCTTCGGTCCTGGGGACTGCTGGGAAATACAGGTCAAGCAGCCCTCCTAGGCCTTCAGTTTCCTTTGTGCTTGACCAATGTTGGGGCTCAGAAATATGGGCAATGATATTACCACAAAGTACCATGGTGTCTCTACGTACTTACCTTCACCACCAGGAAGGCTTTGGTCAGGACAAAGGCCGTCACCCAGCTCACTAGGACGCACATCCCAGACACCACCCCCCGGGCCTTCAAGGGCAGGACCTCGCTCATCAGCAACCAAGTGATGGGACCCCAGCCCACGGCATAGCCTAGAGAAAGGAAGCAGCGGTCTTTAGAAACAAACAAAACCCCTCAGGCTCACTCTTCCTATACAGTAGGACCCTGGTATCCGCTGGGGATTGGTTCCAGGCCTTCCCGTGGATAACGAAAACCGTGGATAAGAGAGAACGCCTGCCCACCTAGCCGCAAACTGCTGTTTCCTGACAGTACAGTGGTACCTTGTATAAAGGAATTAATTCGTTCCAAATGAAAATACGTGAAGCAATTTTTCCTTTATACAAATTCCCCATAGGAATGCATTGAAAATGGAGTAATCCCATTTTTATGTTGTACAGATTCGCCCCATAGGCGATTGTGTTAAGCAAATTTCCCCTATCTCCGGAATTTTTTATGTTGTACACATTTTATGTTATACAAGCTGTTTGTTATACAAGGGTCACCTGTAGCTTGCTTTATGGCTGCTGTTTTGAGACAGTCGCTTGCTTTACAGATGCTATTTGTGACAACAGCTTGCTTTATGGCTGCTGGATTATTTAATTTTTTCCCCTCTGCCCACCGTGGAGAACTGAATCAGCGGATAACGAATCAGTGGATACGGGGGTCCTACTGTATATTTTTTTAAAAAAAAGAATTCAAGGAGATAACTCTGCTGCGCGACGTTGCCTAGCTCCTTACCTATAATGTAGAACATGGTGGCAAGAAGAGGGATGATGGTGAGGCTGTTGGAGGAGCCCCCGGCGAGGTTGTGGTGGATGCTGGAGTTGTGGGAGGATGGTGACGGCGCGTAGCGGATGTACAAACCCAAGGTCAGGTTGGAGACGAGCATGATGACCGCTGCCAGGGGAAGGAAGGGGAAGGAAGATATTTGCAATGTTAGGCAGCTCACTTTTCTTCTAGGGGACCTATGGCAGTGGTGTCCAAACTGGCCCCCCCAGATCCTTTGCCGCTGGCAATATAGGTTTGGAATTCTGGGAGTTTTGGTCCAAAAACATCTGGAGGGCCGAAGTTTGGACAATCCCTGAACTATGGCTCTTCTCTCTGCATTTGTTCTGACAACAGCCCTCCGAGGTAGGTCAGTTGGAGAGAGAGAGAGAGAGAGAGAGAGAGCAACTGGAGACCAGTGGTTATTTATTTATTTTTCAGGGATGCCAAGCAGCCACATGGCATCCTGCGTCTTCCTACACCCGTGGCGGTGAACCTTTGGCACACCAGATGTTTTGGACCACCACGCCCAGAATCCCAAGCCTGCATTGCCCGATGTCAAAGGACGGTGGGAGTTGTAGTCCAAAACATCTGGAGGGCTGAAGGTTTGCCACCACTGTCCTACACCTTCTCTCTGTTGGTTGAGTTTGCAGGGATAAATTGGGTGTTTTCCTGTTTGCAATCGTATTAGTTGTCTCCCCTGGTGCAACTTAATCGGTGCAACTCCATGTGGCGCTGGGCCGTAATAATGAAGGTTTATTCACGGTTATTAGCCAAATATTAACACATAATACAAAAACAGTAACACAACAAAATATAATATGACAAAACAGTATAAAATATATTGCTGAAAAATACAAAACTTGTAAAATAAGACCGTTCATAGGTAAAACACTATATATAATTAGGAGAGCTCAAACCTCTATCAGTTGGACATCTGCATTTGAGCGTAGCATCGTAACAAAAGCCTGGCAACACAATTTGTGATCCGAGGGCACCTATTTGAAAGGAGCAGCTTAGCGTGGTCATCGGTAGGTCTCCCAGGATGTTTGCAAATAACAGGATGTATAAGCTCCTTACGTAGTTCTTGATAAAAGGAGCAGCATAAAAGAACAGGGGTGACAGACTCAATTTGGCTATGATTACAAGAACATAGCCTGCAGGGCCGTTATAGGCCAGTGCCAGCACGCACTGTTGTGCCCTGGATTATCTGCCTTGGGTCTGCGACAGGAAACGCCAACCCCATTTAACTTGCAGCAATTCAACACGGAAGCCGGCTGAGTTACACACCGGAATCACTCAGTTCTGGCTGAGCCACAACAGGGTCATGACTTAACAGAATTATGGGCATCGATACATAGTGGAAGATGAACCATCTGGTCTGGAAGTTGAGTCATGGCTACTGGACTTCTTTTTGAGAGAGAGAGAGACATTTCATTGCTCATCCAAACAGCTTCGCCAGTCTGAATACAGCTAGTGCAAGTCCTCCATCTTATAGTCCGCTTTGACCTCTTGTCACCCTGGTCTGAATTAGGCTCATAAGATGAACAATGGCCGAAATAGGCTCGTTAGGGAGACAATAGTATCCTTAGCCTTAAGGTGAACAACGGCCTAAGGTGCTGAAACCTATCAAGAATGGGTCGTTAGCTATGGCCTTGGTGGTGAAGGCTTTTTGATTTGTCTGGGTACTTTGGAAAGCACCCCCTGATAAGTAGCAGATAGACTATGCCTGAGGCCACCACCTCTGTTGAGGGAGGGGTTTTCAATGCTCACATGAATGGCTTCCCTGACTCCTCTCTCAAACCACCTCTCTTCTTTGTCTAATATGTGTACATCTTCATCTTTGAAAGAGTGCCCTTTGTCCTTCAGATAGAGGTGTACTGCTGATTCTGGTCCTGAGCTGTTACCCCTCCTATGTTGGCCCATCCTTCTGTTGAATGGCTGTTTAGTTTCTCCAATGTAGAGGTCTGAACACTCCTCACTGCATTGGACCACATATACTATATTGCTCCTTTTATGTTTTGGTATCTGGATTGACTTTAAAAAGTCCCTGAGGCTGGTTCGGACGCCTGTTCTAGAGAAACGCAGGTCCGTGAAATGAGAGCAGAGAGGGAGCCTAGGAATCCATACCTGAGATATACAGAAGCATCTTTCTCCCAGCTTTATCCACAGAGAAAGCAGAGACCAGCACGGATCCAAGGCGGACGGCCCCGACGATCACTGCGTCGTACTGAGAGGGCTGGAGAAAAATAACATTGGAAGCTAGCTAAGGCTTTATTTATGTATTTGTTGGATTTCTGTTGGAAAGACTGGGTCCCATTTCCTTCCTAGACAGCCAGTCTCTTTCTGAAGCAAAGGGCCTGGTGAGACGTCGGGCCAACACCTGATGTCACACAACAGAACTGCCTTGCTTTTGTTTCCACGCTCTCTAAAGCAGGTATGACCAAACTTCGGCCCTCCAGATGTTTTGGACCACAACTCCCACAGTCCTTTGCCATTTGCAATCTAAGCTTAGAATTCTGGGAGTTGTGGTCCAAAACATCAGGAGGGCCGAAGCTTGGACATGACTGATCTAAAGGAAGAAGCCATCCGGTTGAAGATAAGAATGTAAGAAGAGCCATCATGCTGGATCAGACCAATGGCCCATCTAGTCCAGCTTCCTGCATCCCACAGTGGCCCCACCAGATTTATTTATTTATTTATTGAATTTATACCCCGCCCATCTTCCCAAGGGAACTCTAGGCGGCTTACAGTAGGCTGAACTGGTCAGCAAAATACAGACAACAAAGCAAACAACGAATAATAAATTAGACAAAAGTTAAAAACAGTTCAATAGCACCCTTGTCATACAACATTTGTTGCTCAAATGAGCAAGCAGCATAGTTAGAAAAGTTAACAGATGGCAGAAAGGGGGGGGGAAATGCATCGGGGAGGGCATGAGACTAGATATCTGTCTCCTGATGCCACTCCTCTGCATCTGGCCCTTGATGTACCCTGTTTTTAAGCCTGTTTTTATGTTACACAAACCGTTTGTTATACGAGGGTCCACTGTACTGTATTTCCATCACGTCATTAGAGACCACACTACGAATAGAGATGGCATGTATTCCCTCCTACGATCTGTGTTTTTCAGCATCCGCCGGGCAGCTTGGACCCGATCTCCTACAGATCTGGGCATCCTACCGCCTGTTTCTAAAATCTTTCAGAACGGGAAGAAGGGCAGACAGGCTGGGTTGCAGAAGGTCCCGAGAAGGTTAAAGGAAAAAAAAAGAAAAGAAGGAGGTTGAGAGATGAGGGCAGAGGGGCTCAGGGGGAGGCGGGCTGCCTTACCAAGATGACTGCGGTGCTGTCGAAGATCAGCTGCAAGTAGACCAGGATGGGAGTGACCCCCGAGAGCTGCTGCAGGAACCTCATCAGGAGGGTGATCCCCAGGGGCTTGAAAATGTAAGGTTTTTTAATCTCCGCCCAAGAGATGGGCTCGCTCTGAAGAAACACACGGGAGACCAACAACAACAACAACAAAACCACTGATCAGATGACTGCACTGGCTAGAAATCTCCCACCATACCTGAGGGATCTCACACACCCTAGAAATGATTTCTTTCGGCTTCTGCCTCCTAGGAGGAGATACAGGGCCATTAAAAGCAAAAAGCAAAGTGTTCTTATAGACCGCACCATACCACTTCAAGTAGTCTCTGGGCGGTTTGCAGTTTTTAATTACAGTAATGCAGGCTACACATTGCCCCCCGCCCCCGCCGCCAGCAAGCTGGGTACTCATTTGACCGACCCCGGAAGGATGGAAGGCTGAGTGAATCTTGAGCCGGCTCCCTGGGATTGAACCCCCAGGTCGTGAGCACAGCTTTACCTGAAGGACAGGCATTTAGCCACTGCGCCACGAGACCAGGACTAGCCGTTGGGGGAATAGTTTCTACCCGAGCGCCGTTTTATCTATCTATCTATCTATCTATCTATCTATCTATCTATCTATCTAT
>JAHTLZ010000316.1:1879289-1894266 GCA_023846285.1 Phrynocephalus versicolor | reverse complement strand
GTGGACGCTGGAAAACATGGACATTGTTTTACATATATTGTTTTGCATATTGGAACAAACTGCCGACGGAGATTAGGCGGACGGACTCGCTGGCGGCCTTTAGGAGGGCACTAAGGACCTGGCTGTTCAGGGAATGCTTTGGGTAACCTCGGAGTACATTGTGTTTTTTATTTAGCCTGTATGACTGCTAGCACCAGCCCCCTTCTGCTGGATCATAGTCTTGTCACTTAGCTGTTTGCTGTGCTATGTCCATTTTCATTTTTAATACTCTCTATATTATTATTATTTTTATCTTTTTTCCCCACTATGTGTACATTGATTGGGTTTGTCTGGGGTTTGTATGCTTGGGCGGTTGTTGTTTTTTTGCAACGTGTTGTACACCGCTCAGAGTTCCCGTGGGAAAATTGGGCGGTTAACAAACATAAATAAATAAATAAATAAACAAACAAATAATAGAATACACCTGGCGAATATATTTCTAGAAGTTTAATTTAGGGATTCCTTCCTCACAGGTGAGACAAACTGCTTCTGGTGATTGCTTCATAGAATGCAGGGCCCCCCACGATTAAGTGGATCAGCAGGTCCCGATTCCGCAGATATGGGGGTCTTACTGCACATTCAAGTGAGAGTTTCTGGAAATCAAAACGCGGGCAGGGCCTTTTAAAAGACCCCCCACACACACACAAAAAAAAAAGCAAAAAAAAAAAAAAAGCCCCAGGCTCCCTCTTTGAACATTTTACGACTGGCAAGGCAAGGGGAAGCATCCTTTGCGGCCGACAGCATGGGGCGTGCGTCCAAAGAGCCTTAGAAGAGGCAGGGCTTCTACCGGCATGGAACATTTACCCAGTGGCAGACAGGGAGCCATCCATGTGGAAGGCGATGTCGTACACTCCTTTGCTGTGTCCCTCCTGGTGCAGGATCTCCTCCTGGGCTTCCAGGTCCCACAAGCGCCACGAGTGGTCGTAGCTGTGGAAAACAAGTTTCAAAGAACCGTTAAGGGCTTATGCATTTCCAGAAGGCCTCTGGGTCAGAATCTCGAAACAATGAAAAATTCATTCATTCATTCATTCATTATGGGGTCATAGACCCAATTTAAGAGCACAAAAGGAAAATTGGTAGAAACAAACAAATAAAACCCATTTGTAATACAAAATGTTAAAATACAAGCTAAAACCAGGACATGCTAAAAAGGCAGAGAACCGTAAGAGCCAGTGCTAAGGGAAATCAATAGCATAATTGAGACGTAGCTTATTTTTAAACTTGACCACGGAAGCAAAAAACTGAGCCACAGATTCCGTGTTTGCTTGATTTTTGCCTGCCAATAATTGTGACAAATGCTCTGTTTTTGATCTACCAGGACACTTCTTCAAAACTGGCACAATAAATCTGTTACGTTCTTCTATATCAGGGCTGTTCAACTTTGAACAGGCCAAGGTCTACTTTTTCTGGCCCAAAGTGCCTGAGGGCTACTACACTAAAACCTCTACGTACGAATTTTATCCATTCCGAGCACATGCTCGTAAGCAAAAACTTTTGTAAGTAGAGCAGCGGTTTCCCATAGGAATGCATTGAAAACCAATTAATCTGTTCTGGAGGGAACAGATTTCAATGCGCCATGGCCCTTGAACTGAACCTCTCGGCTTAGACAGGGGTGGAGAACATATCTCCTCACTTTTTTTATTGATGGCCGGCGGGCTACTTTTGAACCCTTCGCGGGCTCCCAGCAGCCCGCGGTCTACCTGTTGGACAGGCTTGTTCTATATAAAAACTTCAATTCAACACTTTTAGAATTTAAAAATAGATCGAAAGCCTTCAGCAGGGCTGGGACTCCTGTTACAACCAAATTGCCACCCTCTCTCACATTGCACTTTAACAACTCTTGGATTTTCCTTGTCCGTCTCCAGGGCATAGGAGCTTCCCAAGATGATGCTGCAAAGGCAGGTGGGTGGGAGGGAAGAAAGAGCTTACCAGGTGGTGCCCAAGAACCGCCCGGAGGGATGCCACGCCACCCGCGCCACTCTCACGGTGTGGCCCTCTATGTCAGCCACCGGCTCGTCGCTGAAAGAAAGGCAAAGATAACCCGAGTGAGGGTTAACGGGAACCTCTGCTGCCATTAAAATCAAATTAAAGGTTGCCAAATGCCTCCCTAAAAAGCAAGGTTTTAAGTGCTTTTTTGAAGGTGGGCAGGGACTGTGCAAGGCGCAGCTCACTCGGGAGATGATTCCACAATGAGGGGCTCACCACAGAGAAGGCACGGTTGGGAGATACGCCGTGGAGGGTTTTGTAAAACAAAACCAGGACCTTGAACCATATCCGGAGAACCACATTATGGCGTTCCCTGCTTTCTCTGGGATGTCTTTATGGGTCCGGCGCTTTAAATCAGTCTGTGGCGCAGTGGTTCAAGGCCTGTCCTGCAGGTAAAACTGTGCTCACGGTCTGGGGTTCAATCCCAGGTAGCCGGCTCAAGGTTCACTCAGCCTTCCATCCTTCCAAGGTTGGTAAAATGAGTATGCCTCGTGGCGCTGTGGTTAAATGCCAGTCCTGCAGCTAAAACTGTGCTCACAACCTGGGGTTTGATCCCCGGCACCCGGCTCAAGGTTCACTCAGCCTTCCATCCTTCCGAGGTCGGTAAAATGAGTACCCAGCTTACCAGGGGGCAAGGGGGCAATGTGTAGCCTGCATTACTGTAATTAAAAACTGTAAACCGCCCAGAGACTACTTGAAGTGGAATGGGGCGGTATAGAAGCCGAACACTTTGCTTTTGAAGACGGCTGATAAAGACCCTAGACCAGGGGTCCTCAACCTAAGGCCCCGGGGGCGGATGCGGCCCCTCAAGGTCCTGAATCCGGCCCCCAGGACCAATTGCAACCCCCACCTACCCCTGTTTTGTGAGCAAGCCAGCCTCCGCAGCTGCTTCTATTGCTGAGGCAGTTCAAAGCGGTGGGCTATGTCACTTCTCCCACTCCCCCCAACTACCGCCCAGATGATCAACATGCTGGCTAGTGGGGCATTTAGAGTGGGAGGGCTACAGCAAGGTCCCCCGCTCCCCCCCCACCCACTGTGGTCCAGCCCCCAGTGGTGCCTGGGGCGTGGTGGACTGGCCCCGTTGTTTGAAAACTTTGAGGACCCCTGCCCTAGACTTCAAAGCGCCCAGGCTGACCTCTCGAGACTCCACAGCTTGACGGAGCCATCCGCCGCGCACGAGGCCAGGTTCACATCTTTCTTGTCCAGCGAGATGGTCGCTTTGGGGTGGAAGACGACCGCCCCGACGTTGGTGTCGTGCCCTTGACAACAGAAGAGGACGTCAGACAGCGGGACAGCACAACAGTTGGGAGATTCGCTGTTTTAACACCGATGCTTCCCTCCTCGGAAAGGAAGGAAGGGAAGGTGATTTGGGCAGAGAAAACATTCCTACCTCGCAAAGTGTGGACGAGATTACAGTCCGGCACTGACCACAACTTGCAGAGGCCACTCCTGGGGACGGAAAGGATTTGAACACTTGTTAAGTTTTTGTTTTGTTTTTGCCTTTACAAATCACTTCTCCCTTTCTGGTTTAAAAACCACATCCACAGGCTCACTAATAGTGAATATATATCAATCTAATATAGATTCACAAAGACCTTATAACTACTTATAACCTTGTAGCTTTAATGTAAAGTTGTCTATTAATGCTGTAAGAGCGGGGTGTCCAAACTTCAGCCCTCCGGACATTTTGGGCCACAACTCCCATAATTCCAAGCCTAGATTGCCAATGACAAAGGACTGTGGGAGTGGTGGTCCAAAACATCTGGAGGGCCAAAGTTTGGACACCAATGCTGTACGATGTCCTTCAATTCCTTGTTCTCAATTACTTGAACATTTATCCCTCATTACTGTAAGCCGCCTAGGGTCCTTTTCCAAGGAGAAAGGCAGGGTAAATACTCTAAAATAAATAAATAAATAAATAAAGATCCAACCATAACCACCACCATATGCTTTGCACTGTGTTCCTTTATATATACGCTACATAAAGAAGCACCCAAAATGATCATAGTTACGTGTAAGAAAGTATGAATGTCCTGTAAAAGTTAGATTTAGGCTGACAAGAAAAGCCTCTTGTCTACAATATGTTCTTGGTTCTTCACTCTATGCACCCCTTGCGTTTCGCCAGTACAAACGGGAGGAAATGGCAGGGGAACCAGGCGATGGAATACAAAGCTAACGAAAACTCCCTTACCAACAAGCCGTCGCCAGGAGCTTGGAGTTCGGGCTGAAGTGGCAGAAAGAGATCGGCCGATCATCCCCGATTTGGCTGCAGAAATTATTCAGAGACTGAAAGGAGACAAAAATGCCCAAACGCACCGATAATGAAATCATCAAGGGTGAAACAAGGATGAAAGAGATGCAAGATTTTTGGAAACTTAAAAAAAACAACCCCACCCCGTTGGGGTTTCCAATGCAGACGGCCTCCTTCTTTCCCTCCAAATTGCCCAAGAAGTATGATGGGTGTCAAAACGGTGAAATCTTGACCTGCCTTCCTAAACACGTCGCAGGCCAGTTTCCCTGAATTGCACAGGCTCTGACTGCCAGCTGTTATTGAGGACTGTTTTTTTAATTTATTAAAGTATTTTTTACCACGCCTTTCTCCTTGGAAAAGGAAGCAGAGGTTTTAGCGTCCTTTGGGCTGCCAAGAGTCAACCTAAGGCTTCCCGTAAGGACAGTGGCTGCTCTGCCATCAATTTGTAGGCCAAGCATTTCGCAACGAGAGAACGGACACATTTTGGGGCCCGCCTACCCTCAGAGACTTGTGCAGCTCCTGTTTCTGGGATGTTCGCGTAGCTTCCGGGACCTCCTTCATCAACCGGGCTTCCTCCAATCGCCTCATCGCCCTGGGGGCAAAGCCAGAAAACTTAACGCCTTTCCCGCAGTGAAAAAGCAGTAGATTTTAAGGTGACTCTTTTCAGATTGACCATAAGAACATAAGAAAAGCGATGCTGGATCAGGCCAAAGGCCCATCTGGTCCCGCTTCCTGTATCTCACAGTGGCCACTCCAAATGCCTCTGGGAGCGCACAAAACTAGATCTCTGTCCCCTGATACCACTCCCCTGCATCTGGCCCTCGAAGGACCCTGGTTTTAAGCCTGGAGATGACACATTTCCATCATGGTTTGTCACCTGGGATGGCCTTTTCCTCCAGGAATCTGTCCCATCCCCTTTGGAAGGCATCCAGGCCAGATGCCATCACCACCTCCTATGGCAGGGATCCTTCCCTTCTCTCTCTCTCTCTCTCTCTCTCTCTGTGTGTGTGTGTGTGTGTGTGTGTGTGTGAGAGAGAGAGAGAGAGAGAGAGAGAGAGAGAGAGATGGGACCGAGCAGCTTGCCAAAAGCCACACACAAGGCTTAAAAGCAAAACCCCACACCTTCATCCAGGAACAATAGACCTATCACACTCTCGTCTATATGCGCAAAAGTATCTTATGGCACCAACCCCTTACCGAGGGAGGGAATAGTTGGCTATCCACATCCTGGCTGTCTTCAGGCTGTTTGGCCCCTCGTGGTACCAGGTCTGCTGATACTAAGCAAGAAAAAACCAGAGGAAACCGATGAGATCTGATTAGCATTCCTGTTTGGCTTTGTATAAAGCTGGCCAAATCATTGTCCAACATTCCAGCCAGGCAGGCGGTAGAAAAACCTACAGGTTAAAAATAAATAAGAATCTCCCACGGACACAACACGTTTCCTAATGCATTTACCTCCTCTTTGGATTTCTTGGCTTTGTCGTCCTCTTTCTTGGTCTTCTTCAGGGCATCTGTGCCAACCACCGAAAGGATATTCCGCAGCCTACCAAGAAACGATGTCCAGTTTAAGGGTTGTTGTTTTTTTGCCTCTCTTTCTTTCCAGAGACAAAAAGAACAAGCACGGGCTTGACGAAAGGCAGAGGGGGCGATCCTTTCTCACCTCTCCCTCCTCTCTGCAGGGCCCTCTCCGAAAAGGGTGATGGGCTCCCCGAGGGCCCGCAAGCAGGCTTTCACTTCCGAATCATCCGTGGAAACGTTGATCTGCCTGGCGCGCTTCCGGCGCTCGAATTCCGCCAGCACTTCGGCCTGACGCTCGCTGATGTGCTCTTCCAGGTCAAACACTTCGCCTGGTCAGGGAAGGAAGAGGAAAAGCGGCGCTGGGTTCCCCCCTGAGGTAGGCGAACACTCTTGCAACCAGGGGAGCTAACGACAGGAACGCACCCGGCGTAGGGTGCTGGCCAAACCTCTCTGGCAGTTAAGATCTAGCCACGGAGGCCCTTTTGAAGGAGCCGTCCCTCAAGGAGGTGAGAGGGATGGCTTGGAGGTCTAGGGCCTTTTCGGCAGCTACCAGCCGGCTATGGAACGCCCTCCCAAGGGAGACCTGCCTGGCGCCGACCTGGATGCCCTTTCGGCGCCAGGTAAAAACCTTCCTGTTCCAGAAGGTCTTTAACTGATACAACATAGATCGTGGTGTCCTGGTGGCATTTTTAGCATACTGTATTTCAACATATTTCAATGGTATTGGATTGCATTTTCATGTTTCAACTGGTTTTAATACTTCATTTTAATTTTGAATGGTAAGAGACCTTTGGGTAGTGGGCGGCATATACGTTGTATGCATGGCACGTATATGTGTGTGTGTATAGACATATTTGCATGCACATTATGTATGTATGTGCAGTATGTACGTATGTACACATGTACATACATACTTATGAATAGCATTTATGCATGTATATACATGTATACCTGAAGGACCGCCTCCTTCCATATGAACCTACCCGGCAATTAAGATCTAGCCAGGGGGCCCTCCTGAAAGAGCCACCCCTTAAGGAGGTGAAGGGGGTGGCTTGCAGGAATAGGGCCTTTTCAGCAACTGCCCCCAGACTATGGAATGGCCTCCCAAATGAGACTCGCCTGGCGCCGACGTTGCTAACATTTCGGTGCCAGGTAAAAACCTTCCTGTTCCAAAAGTTTTTTAACTAATGACTGTGGGTCCTGGTGGCAATTTTAGTCGTGTTTTTAATGTATCCTATTTATTGCATTGACATGTTTTTATTATTCTAATTTTATTGTATTTTGATGTTTTAATTGTCCATTTTGATTGTGAGCCGCCCAGAGACCTTTGGGTAGTGGGCGGCATACAAGCTATATAAATAAATAAAAATAAAATAAATAATAAGCATGATCTGCAAGCCCCTGAATGTACCAACACATCCAACTCTCGCAGCCCCACGTGGATCACATGATTTGTTTTCGCCAGTCAGTTTTCCTTGAGTTCAGTTGAGTTGAGAGTGAGTGCTGGGAGAGAGCACTGTTCTCTGAGAGTTCTGTCAGGCAGTGAGGGCTATACTGTCTACTAGCTATTTAAGACCGGGAGGCTTGTGGAACTGATTAAATCTGTTACAGTATATGTTAAAGGCAACACATACCATCCTCAGATATTGTTATAGTTATTATCTTCTCAATAAACTTCATCATTATTTTTATATTATATATCTCTGAGTCAGTCCTAATTCATGAGGCGACGAGTTTAAAAGGTGGCAGCATTACTAAGTAAATAAAAGGTGGCAGCATTCCCATTCCCATCACAATTCAGTGTGTAAAAGGACGGTGTCGTCACAATTTGTGGCACAACAGTGGGATGTTGAAATAAACCTGGTTGTGCCTCTGAAAACTCACTCGTGAAAGGGGGATCGTTCCAAAACGCTTACCACTGGTGATATTGATGTTGCCGGCCTCGATGGCTGCTTTGACCGCGTCCTTGCCCAGCATTCCGGACTCTCCCCTGAGAAGGCGCTGGCGCTCCTTCTCCTCCAGGCTCCCATAGAAAATGGGTCCCTTCTTGGCCGGGGGGCCATCTCCGTCGTCCGATGCTTTGGTCTTCCCCCCCTGCAAGGAGGAAACGCGTGGCTGGAAGAGGAACCCACAGGGCTTCCTCACCAGGCCACAGAAATCAGCTGATAGTACAGGAGGATGCACACAATACAGGAGTCTGGAAGTTGAATCCTGGCTACTGGACTTCTTTTTTGAGAGAGAGAAACGTTTCGTTGTTCATCCAAACAGCTTCATCGGTCTGAATACAGCTAGTGCAAATCCTCCATCTTATAGCCAGGGTGACAAGAGGTCAAAGCTGCCTATAAGATGGAGAATTTGCACTAGCTGTATTCAAACCGATGAAGCTGTCTGGATGAGCAGCGAAACGTTTCTATCTCTCAAAAAAGAAGTCCAGTAGCCATGACTCAACTTCCAGATAAACTCACCTAGATGACTGAGAATCTTCACAGACAATACAGGAGAGCTGTCGGCCGTGGCTTTTATTTCCTAAACTCCCTCGGTTCTTTTTAAAGGTTTGCATTCTTACTGTTCACAGCTTTCAATCATTGTCCTTTTAATATATGTGTGTGTGTGAGTGAATGCATTTATACACAAATATACATATGCACATACGTATGTGTGAAAGCGCGTGCACACACACACACACACACACACACACACACAATTATTCAATTATTTATATTTATATACCACTCAAGTTTCTGAAGGAACTCTGGCAAATGTAAAACAAACCCAACTGATCAAGGCATTAAAATCTAAATATAATTAAAATATAAATACACACAAACACAAACACAAACACACACATATATATACTTCATAAATTTATTAGCATAGTTTTGTATGTGTGTGTGTGTGTGTGTGTGTGTGTATCTATATCTATACACAGACACACACACACTATATATATGAGACCTCGTCGAAACGTCGCCAAAACAACCAGATTTCTACACGGGAAGAAACCCGAATCCACCCTAACATGCATACCTATACCCGTGAAAATCTACGAAAACATATATATATATATATATATATATAACTGCATAAACTTACCGCGCCGCTCCGCGACGTAGCCATGGCGACCCCCTCCTCCGAATCCCCTTTCCCCCTTCGGCTCGAAGTAGCTGCCCCTGCCGGCCGTTTCGCAAGCACTTCCGGGTCGCCTCCGCCGCCCCCCCGGACTTCCGGCCGCCATTGCCTCCTTCTCCTCCTCCTCCTCCTCCCATTGCCTGGAAAGGGCGAGCGAGGCGCTCTAGCCTTTTCCCCCCTGCGCAACTCTATGGTGGCTCCTGGTAGGAAGGGGTTGGGCGCGCGCGGCAGAGCGCGGGGCATGCCGGGACGGAGCCGCTGGGGCAAGGAGGGGTAGAAGAGGAGGTTCGAACGGGGCGGGCGAGAGGGAGAGCGGCCGCGCATGCGCGGTGGGGGGGAAAAAAGCCAAGATGCTGCGGAGGAAACCCACTCGCTTGGAGCTGAAGTTGGACGACATTGAGGAGTTCGAGGGAGCCCGCAAGGAGCTCGAGGTAGGCAGGCAGGCAGGCAGGCAGGCAGGAAGGAAGGAAGGAAGGAAGGAAGGAAGGAAGGAAGGCTGGTGGCCAAGCCCGCCTCCGTGTGTCTTGCAACAGCCCTCCCCCTTTTAAAAACCAGGTTGGGCACTCTGCACATGCTCGGGGGTACCGTTGCACTCCGGTTAAGAAGCCCGTCATCTTCCCCTGCAAGGGTGGCGCCCTCTTGCGGGACAGAAAGGCAGCGGTTAGGAAGGACAACCGCCGCCCCCCCCCCAGGCACCATCGGGTGTGGGTTCCCCTTAAAAAGGCTATTTTTTCTTTTCTTTCTTTCATTTTGCTTTGCATCCTTTCTTTCCTTCCTTCCTTTAATTTTGCTTTGCATCCCTTCTTTCCCTCCTTCCTTCCATTTTGCTTTGCATTCTTTCCTTCCTTCCTTCCTTCCTTCCTTCCTTCCTTCCTTCCTTTGCAGAAAACAGGGTTCATCCATCTTTTGATTGCAATCCCCTCATGGAAGAGGCTTTATGTCTGTCCTCATCTTCTCCAGGCTAAAATTCCCTCAATTGACTCATTCAAAGGTTTGGTGCCTTGTACCCAGGACCACTGTATTCACCGAGGGGGGTGGGGGAGAGAACGGATTTTAGAGGACATGATAAAATCATGTCCCGGCTCTTTCTAGCGGGCTTTGATGTTCGATATGTATCTTTCGGGGATTTTCCTTTTCTTTATTTATTTATTAGATTTTTATACCACCCATCTGGTCACTCTGGGCGGTTGATCTAAGACCTTGAATGTTTTCAGACTGGGAATAAGTGGATCAGTGGATACTGAACTCGTGGATAAGGGGACTCTTCTATTTTGGTTGCTGGCCTAGGGGCTTTTTCCTAATAGTTCCCCCCCCCAAGCAATCAGAGCAGAATAAAGCGAAGCAAGCTTTTGAGCCACATTAGCTATTTTCCACGTGTATTCATTTGGTAGATGTTTTGAAACCAAGAACTGGCAGCCTTCATAACCACAGCTTACAAAGTCCAAATGGCGTGCTAGCATTTAGATACGCCTCCAACATTTTATGCATATACGTGGTATACCAAGATACTGATGCCTGGTGCCATTTATAGGGAAAGCATGTGATTTTATAAACTCGTTTGGCCTCAGTAGAGCCGCCACCCTCTTCTGGATTGCAGCTGTTGGGGTTTTTGCTACAATATTTGAGTAATGAATATCTCCTGATTCTGTATTTCTCGTTTGAGAGAAAAGCTATTATCTGCTGGATATCTGTTAGTTCCGGAGTAGCTGATGACACTGTGTATGTACACAGTGTGTGCCATCAAATTGATTCCGCCTTATAATGATCCTTTTTTCAGTGTTGCCAGGTAGAGAATACTGTACACCAGTGTTGGCCAACCGATGGCACAGGTGCCAAAGGTGGCATTCGGAGCCCTTCCTGTGGGCACCCGACATCGCCCCTTCACAGCCACTTGTATTCAGGTTAAATTGCTATATTGGCACTTTGCAAAAAAAAAAAATAATAATAGTGTGTTCTGAATCGCAGTTTGGGCACTCCGTCTCTCAAAGGTTTGCCACCACTGCTGTACACCCAAGTAGTGGACCCTGCAATATATTCTCGAAGACTTTCACGGCCAAGATCTGATAGCTGTTGTGAGTTTTTTTTCCCCTGGCTGTTTGTCCGTCCTGGAAGTTTTTTCTTCCTGATGTTTTGCCAGACTCTTCAGAGGGCATTCCGGGGGTGCCCTGGGATCGTGTGCAGCTTGCCCAAGGCCACCCTGGCTGGTTTTTTCTCCTCGGAGACCCAGTGGGGAATCGAACACCCAAAACTTGCAGAGACCTCAACCACGGAACTCTCCAGCCAGCTCATTATCAACGTAGTCTAATCAGAAGTTCACTGTCATTTTTTTTTACATTGTGCTGTGATATTTGGACTGCTCCTGTCCCTGTATAAACTGCCTTCTGCCTCCCAAATATCTCACCCTCCTACCTGTTCGCTCCCCTAGAGCCGCAAGAAGCAGCGTGAAGATGCGGAGGTAGTCAGCGATGCCGCCGGCGCCGCCCTGGGGCTGAGCACGGACCACAAGAGCCGGGAGCAGATGATCCACGACAGGATCGGGTACAAGCCCCAGCCCAAACCAAACAATCGCTCCTCTCAATTTGGGAACTTTGAGTTTTAGGGGCAGAGGAATGGACTGCTGTCCCTGGACCTGTGAGCTTTGGGACTGTGAAGGAATCCTTTGGGACTTGGGATGAGCTGGTTTCGAATGTTGAAAGAATTCAAGAATTCATTTGTTCACCGCTCTGAGACCCGACTCTTCCCTGGAGATAAGAGACTGGTGTTTCCTTTAAAAAGGATTCCTTTTTTTGCAAACCTGTTCGATGACACGTCCCAAATAAATGTGAGTATGTTGTTGGTTTTCCAAATAGCTTTCGAGTAGAATTTTATAAAGGTGAGTACTTTTCTGGTCTAGGTGGCATACAGTAGTCGCCCGCCCCAACGCGGTTCATATATTACCGTCTCAGTATATTGTGTTTTTTTCCCCCTTGAGAGAAGCAGGCTTCCAAAGAGAGGGTTTTAACCCCCTCCTGGCACCTCAGCAAACAGACCTGGGGCTGCTCCAGCTGGCTGGGCTTGCAAAGAGAGGTTTTTAATCCCCTCCTGACACCTCAGCAAACAGATCTTGAGCTCCTGGCAGCGAGGTTTGCTGAGGTGTCAGGAGGGGGTTAAAAACCTCTCTTTGGGCAGCCAGCAGGAGCAGCCCAAGGTCAGTTTACTGAGGCATCTGCATTTTGCGGATTGTCCCTTATCGCGGGTGGATTAGGCATCTAACTCCCGCAATAACTGGGGGAGTACTGTATTTTGAATCATTTTTTAAAAAAAAAATAAACCCTGAGGAGTGGAGGCCAAAACAGGCTTAGTAGAAAGCATTTTCTAACTGCCAACTTTTCTGAATTGAAATACATTGGGGAGCCAAGATGGGGAACGACCATTCTAAGGTTGGTCTTAAGACATGTCAAATTGGAGTTTTGGAAGCCATAAAAAAATATTTGGAGAAAAGTAGAAAAATTGGGGGAGGGGGGAAATATCTGAAGATTCTCAGTCATCCATGACTCAACTTCCAGATTGGTGAAAATGTCCCCCCTCCTCCATCATTTTCCAAAGTTTCCAGAAATTTTTATATCTCTAGTTGCTCCCATAACTCATGTCTTAAGCCACCAATGGGAAACAGCCAGACACGGTAAATAAAAACAATAAATAAGGACAAATAGAGCTCCCTGGCTCTATAAACATCTGAAAAATACTGGATAAGGGTATTACTTAAAAACAACAACACCAGTGTATTACCTTTGTATTTCATCTTGCATCCTACTGAAATTGCCTTGTATAGCAGAGGGCTATACACCCAGGAAGTTACCATTTCTTTCAAAACACATTCTGCTTTATTTGGGACATACAGACTGATCGTCAGCACGACACAGACTATGGATTAAGTCTTATTTACATCCATCCATCATTGCAATGTGCTAGGGAAAGAGACACGGCCTGGAAACACGTTAAAGGCACCGTTAAAGACACACGCGAGGGGCACTGTAGGATAGGCATGTCCAAACTTCAGCCCTCCTGATGTTTTGGACCACAACTCCCAGAATTCTAAGCTTAGACTGCCAATGACAAAGGCTTTCTTTTTTCAAGCATCCCCCCATGTCCTTTCTCCAGCTAAGGCTTGGCGATCATTTGCCTGGGGAAAGGAGGAGAGGGAAGCAGGCAATTAGATTTTTCCCAAGCAGCACCTCCATTACACGATTTCCCTCTCCTCCTCTACCCGGGCTAATAATCGTCAAGTGGATGTTCCTTAGTTCTGGTATTTTGCGAGAGGGAGAAGAGCCTCCCTCTATCCACTTAGATTAGGGGTTCCCGGCATTCGCTCTTGGCTGTGCCAGCGAGGATGGAGAACAGCTGCATCCTAACAACATCTGGAGGGCCACCCGTGAGAGAGGGTGAGAACACCTTAGGCTGTCCAAACTCAGCCTCCCTTGAGGTAGTTCCAGTCCTGGATGTAAATAATAGATTGATGCGTTTAAGGACAACAAAAGCTACCTTTTCCCCTTGCCTTCAAGTCAAAATGAAGCCAGTACTTGTTCGATTGGTTTATTTAAAAGAATTCAAACGGTTCCTCCCTCCGTCTTTTTAGTTGTAAAAAAAAAAAGTTGATTGGGGGTTCATGTTGCACATTTCCCAACTCAAATCGGCAAGTCACAGTGGACCACCGGAGCTGCGCACCGTCATTGCGTTGACCGAGAGCTGCGGCGGTCGTGAAAAATCGGGGGGCTAGGGAATCTGCAGCCGGTCCGTCCGGGGCTTGAACCAGACGTGGGCGCCCCGATCTGGACTCGTCAGATGAAACAAGGGACCTAGTACCTTTGAGCGGGCGGCCTCACCAGCCTCTGCTCCCTCTACCCACCTGAGGCACCCGTGCTACGAGGGGCTTGCGGCTTTGCTTCTCTCCTCCTGCCGCTTCCGTATGAGTGGTGGGCACGAACCGGTTCGTCCCAATTTGTCCGAGAGGCAGCACAGATCGGCCACTCCCCGGGCCCAGCTTGCTTGCTTGCTTGTTTGATTTCCCCACCCCTGGGGCTGATCTCCCAGTCATAAGCAACAGCGCGTCTCTGCCCTGCCCTTTTTGTCTGTGCGGGAGATCTGCCAAGAGGGCCAGGGCAGAGAAGCCCTGAGCTGATGCCAGGAGTGGAAGATCAGCCCCGGCGGTGAAGGAAGCGAGCACGCCGGGCCGGCTGAGTGGCTGAACGCCGCCATGTCAAGCGGAGGAATGGAGCGGAGCCGCAGCGCTTCCGCGGCTGCCTTGACGAACCAGGACGAACCGGTTCGCGCCCACCTCTATTCGATATCATCCTTATACAACGGCCCCCACCTTATCCCAGCACACGATGCTTTAAAACTTGAAAAGAACATGGAATGGCCTGTGCGAGCATGCCAGCTAGTTTCATATCATGGGACAGTCTTTTTCCTCTCTCTAACGATCAAACTGCTAATGGCATCTAATATATAAGCTGCTCACCCTACGGAAGCCGCTCTAGCTGGCTACTAGCTTTCCCCGCTGCTCAGGAGCCCCCCACCCCGGCTTAGGGAGGAGGGGGGATGCATAAGAGAGAAGAGGAAGGGAGAGGCACCAGCGCTGCCCCCAGGGAAACGGTGGGAGGGCACCCTGTAGATTTTCTTGGCACCTTTCTGGGAAGCCTGGTCCTTTGTAGGGGATGCAAGGAAAAGGCTCGGCCCCGGCCACCTCCCCCCGGCGTTAATGGCAATGCTCCGTGATGTCCACCACCACCGCCTTCTTCCAGCTGAAGAAGAAGTAGCCAGTCCCGGCGCCGGCCGCCACGGCGATGCAGAGGTAGCCGTTGTACGTCATGAAGATCAGCATGAGGAAATAGCTGACCACCACCTGGACGACGTGCAGGGCCGTCTGGAAGAGGTGAGGGATGCTCAGCATCTGTTGCCTAGCGGAGGGCGAGAGCAGAGGAGAAAGGCCAAGTTCGGGAGGTGCCGCAAAAAAAGACTGTTTCTTTTACTCCCATTCCATGCTTCCCATGGCTCCCATTCACTCATTCCTAGGAC
>JAHTLZ010000316.1:1857410-1868756 GCA_023846285.1 Phrynocephalus versicolor | reverse complement strand
GCGCTTCGCCTCCCGCCTCGGACCCACCGGTCTGTCCTCCGCCAGCACCACCTCCGCCCGGCCGCTCTTCCTCTTCCTCCTCCTCGGGCGCCCCCTCTTCCTCTTCCTCTTGGTCGCGTCCGGGACGCCCCTTCGGCGGCAGCGGCATCGACCCTTCCCGGCCACCTCCTCCCCCTCTTCCACCTCCGTCCGACCGACCTCCTTCTACGTGTCCCCCAAGCTCCGCCTCCCTGCTCCCTCATTGGCCCCAAGCTCATCACGTGCCCCCTCCGCCCCTTCCCGCGGCGCCGGTTGGTCAATCCTAAAATTCTCTTCCCTCCCCCCGAAACCCGAAGCCCCGCCCCTTCCTTCCCCAAAAAGCTTTTTTGTTTTAAGGAAGGGGCGGGGGGAAAGAAGCCACCCAAACGCGGAAGCGCCCGTGAGAGGAAGATTGGCCCAGCGGGGCACCCGTCCGTCGACGCCGCTTGGTCGAGGCCAAGGGGGAAGGGAGGCGCGGCTCTTTGCGACGGTGTCGTAAAAGGGTCCTTTATTTTTCCCTCCCTCCATCTCGCGCTCCGGCGGCGCTTGGCGGCCGTGGGAGCTCTCTTATTTTTTTGCCCCCGCCCTTCCCCCCTCCGGTGTTTCGTCGGCATGTTCGGGCCCGCCGAGGAAGACGACGCCGACTTCCTCTCCCCGACGGGAGGGTGAGTGAGAGGGCGGGATAAGCTCCGTTATCCGGGGAAAACGAAAGTTTTGTGGGGGGAGGGTAGGGTGTCAAAAGGCGGAACCGGAAGTGGAAATGGGGGGTACTTCCGGTCCCTTGGGTGTGGGTGTGAGTGTGGTAAACATGGTTATATCCCGCCTTCCCGGCGCTTTAACCCTCAGGGAGCGCCTCCTCCGCGCCGTTTACCGGGAAGGTCATTCCTATCTGCGGAATCGGTATCCGCGAACCCCCCCGCCCTTATAAAAGTGCTACACGGAAACTATCTAGAAAAACGCTTATTTCTACCTGTTTCTAGGGCCCGTTGAGCAGAACTGGCCCCTGGAGGCAGGCAGAGACCGTGGAATGGACGGAGGTTTCTCTGTTTCCGCGGTTTTCGGTATCCGCTGGAACTTGCCACCGTGGGTACCGCGGTCCTGCTGTACTTAGGGGCCGAATTCAAGGCTAACCCCCATTTTATACGTCACCTAGGCTTGCTTACCCCACACTTTCTTCACTCCAGAAGCCGAACTTTGGATCTCAAGCGCCGGTTTCATTGTTTCTGTCGTTGAACGAATTGGGGGGACCCCAAAGGCGAGAATAAAATCATCACTTAGGACTAGGGGACTTTTGGCATCTACAGCTGCTCTTGGGTGTCTTTCTGGGGGCACCGGCATCGCCCCTTCCCAGCCACCCAGATTCAGGTTAAATGGCTGCATTATTGGGACTTTGCGAATAATTAGTGGGTTTTGAATTGCAGTTTGGACCCTCAGTCTTTTAAAGGTTCGCCAACACTGTCCTAATCCCCCCCCCCGGTTTTGCTTAATCGGTTTGTTATTCTCAAACAAGTTGCTCAGAAGTCTAGGCGATTGCCTTGTTCTTGACCAGATATTGGTCATCACTTTTGAGGTGTGCAAAGATGCCATAAATAGACACCTCTCTCTCTCTCTGTCTCTCTCTCTCTCTCTCTCTCACACACACACACACACACACACACAAAGACAGAACACAAAAGTCAAGATTCTTCTGTGTGTAAAGTGTCTGTATGACCTTGCAATGCTCGGTGATGGGTTTGGGGAGGTTTAATTGTCTTAAGCTTTGCAAAGACAGTGAGATAAGGGGTCTGGGAGGTCTGATTGTGTGTGTGTGTGTAAGGGAGGGCTTCCTTGATAGAGAGGTATTTGTTGATTAGATCTGCCTTGCTGCAGAAGGCCATTGCCGGCTGAGATAATTTTTGCAGAACTTTTGCAGAACTAAAAAGAGAAGAAAGCTGGCATTGTGTAGAAAAGGAAAAACTGTTTCCCAGAGTTTGCATGTTTTGTTGTTGCGGAAAGAACTCTTGCTCTTAGTTCACCGATCCGGTAGAATTCCCCAGGGATGAAAATACAAACAACCCAGCGGGATTATGAAAAGTCCAGAAGGACAATATTTATGCTGACAGTGGGGAGAAAATAGGTGAATGCCACATTTCCACCACTTTCGTCAGAGTTCCTGGTTGCCAAAGTGAACATCCAGAAAAATATCAGCTCCTGGTTTTTCCATTTTGAAATGGTTTTCCCTGGGTTTCTATAATCCTTGGCTCCTAACCTTGGAGAGTTTAGAGCCTGCAATCATGCAGGCGATGCCTGGTAAAACATAGCCATCAACTCTTCAGAATGGAGAAAGAAAGATAGTCTTAAAGAGGGTCAGGATCTTTATCGGTCGTCTCCAAGTGTTGGGCTCATCAGAATGGACTCAAGTGACAGGAAGCCAGATTTAGGCAGAGTATCAGAGGGAAACCCGGAACTTTGAGAATTGGTGAGCACTCCAACTTAGGAAGCATTGAAGAAGAAAATGGACTACCGTCTGACAGGCCTGATCCCTGCCACAAGATGTGGTGATGGCATCTGGCCTGGATGCCTTCAAAAGGGGATTGGACAGATTCCTGGAGGGAAAGGTCCATCACAGATGACAAACCATGATGGAGATGTGTCATCTCCAGGCTTAAAACCAGGGTACTTCAAGGACCAGATGCAAGGGAGTGGGATCAGGAGACAGAGATCTAGTCTCGTGCGCTCCCGGATGCATCTGGTGGGGCCACTGTGAGATCCAGGAAGCTGGACTCGATGGTCCTTTGGCCTGATCCAGCAGGGTTCTTCTTACGTTCTTATGTTCTTATGTTAACTTGGATGCCTGCCTTGAACACGGGGTTGGACTCCGTGCCACCCAGGTCTTGCAGACAAAACCACGTGGCTCTTTTCCTGCTGTCGACCCCTGTCCTGTGAGGTCTTTCTTGTTTCCTTTTGCTTTCCTCTCTTCCCAGCATGGTGGCCTTTTCCAGCAAGCTTTGTGCTTCCCATAAGTAAGAGGTCCAAAACTTGGAGGTTCTCGGTTCCTTTGATGGCTACGAAACGGGACCGTTGAGTCACTTTTCCAAGTTCCAGGATGTTGTGTCTCCAAGACTATGAATGGGAGTCTACCGGTTCTTAGTTTCTTATTTCCACTTCCCCTTTTTTTCTCTCTGCCCCTGCAAAGCAGATTAAAGCACACGGCAATCGTGTGGTGGAGTCACTTGGGAACGTCCTCCCTTTCCAGAAGGGAAAGACAGAAAGCCTGAATCAGTGTTCTTTGTTCTTTATCTTTTATCTCCCCCCTGGCTTCTGGTAAAGGTGAAAACCTCGTGACTTCCTTCCCCACGGGTTCTATTTCAAATCTTGTGGGGAGGGGGGGGAGGCAGTTGCGACGCAAGTGTTAGCAAAAATCACAACCAAACGCTCACTTAAACCGATAGCGTTGGATCTGTTCCCTCCCCCATGCAGTGCATGAGTGTTGACACCCCTCTTGCAGACATTTCAGGGTGTGCAGTGCCTACTTAAATCCCAGTTCAGCCCCGTGGCGCAGTGGTTAAGTGCCTTGCTGCAGGTAAAACTGTGCTCACAACCTGGGGTTCAATCCTAGGTATCCGGCTCAAGGTTCACTCAGCCTTCCATCCTTCTGAGGCCGGTAAATTGAGTACCCCGATTGCTGGGGGGGGGGACAATGTGTAGCCTGCATGTGTGTTGTGTCATTACAGTCGTGACCAACTCTTCGTGACTCTACGTCCATGGAGTTTTCATGGCAGGAATACTGGAGTGGCTTGCCATTTCCTACTCCAGGTGCCTACCGTACCTGGTATTCCCTGGTGGTCTCCCATCTAAGTGCTAACCAAGGCTAACCCTGCTTAGCTTCCGAAATCAGGCGGGATCGGATGTGCTCAGGGCATCTAGGCAGCTCTTACTGATATTAAAACTGTAAACCGTCCAGAGACTACTTGAAGAAGTGGTACGGGGTGGTGTATAAGCAGAACACTTTGCTTTTGCTTTGCTTTTTCAGCAACTCAGCTGCGCTTGGCTTTCCGCCTCCGTCTAGCTGTCTTCAGCAGAACCTCCTCCGAGAAATAGCTTGGGGATTAGCTAAGGAGGGTCTCGCGCCCTCCCACCCCCCCACCCCCGGCTTGCAAGGTCACCCAGCAGTTCTAAAAGATCCCTGTTGTGCAAATCCAGGTCTGCCTTTAGAAACCTTACTACCTGGTTTCCCCCACCCCCTCCCTCCCCTCACTACTGATGCTCCAAGATAGGAAAGAGGTTAAAAGAAGAGATGTGGTTACACCAGGGGGGGGGGGGGGGGAACACACAGCCATGAAGGTTGAATGGAGGAGGTGGAGGAGCCGCAGCAGGAAACAGAACCTACACCCACCGCCATGGCACACCCGTGGCGGACGGAATATTTTTGGCAGCCCGCCTGTGGGTTAGTTTCTCCTGCGGCCATTCCTTGTCCCGGGGGGGGGTCCTTTGGGTCCTTAGCGGATGCCGGACGGCATTGTAAAGCAACGCTTCCATCCCAGAGTAATTTGGATAGCTGCATAGAGTAGCCCGGGGGTGGGGGTGGGGGGGGTCAGTCCTTGGGTGCTGGGGCTTAACACACAGAGCTTGTTGCCTTCTGGTTTGCAGGATGGAAGTTGTTGGCAGAGCACAAGGGGGTAAGAAGCAGCTCTTCTAGTCTTGGTCCATGGAATTGCTATTCTTGTGCCGGGTTTATATATTGAGGGAGGACTTGCATCTTTAGGGAAAGTGGGATGCCTTCTTTCCATCTCTTCTGCCTTATTCCTTCCTTCCTTCTATCCATCATCAGCTCCTTCCTTCCTTCCTTCCTGCAGTTCCTTCCTTCCTTCTCTTGTGTCTTATTCCTTCCTTCCTTCCTTCCTTCCTTCCTTCGTTCTATCCATCATCAACTCCTTCCTTCTCTTCTTTACTTCCTTCTTCTTCCTCTTCCTTCCTTCCTTCTCCTCTCTTCTGCCTCCTTCCTTCCTTTCTTCTATCCCTCATCAGCTCCTTCCTTCGTTCCTTCCTCTCTCGCTCTCGCTCTGCTGGGAAGTGTCAAATGCCTGAGTACTGTATGTCTGAAACTCTATACATTCTTGAACCAAGAGCCTCTACCATTGTAAGCAACCATTTCCCCGCCTCCGCCTCTCCCTTAAGCTGAAAATCTTCACACCGATCGGCTCCCTCTTGCTCTCCAGTTTTGTCAGTAGCACCCTGGCACCTTCCTTATGTTGGGCCAGGTAGTTCTCATTACCCAGAACCCGTGACCCCGCGATGGTGTGTTTTGGTGTGTGGAAGTTGTACTCCGCCCCATTGCGAAGCTGCCAGAATCGCGAAGGCTCGCTTGTCGCAAAGGAGGCTGTACGTCGGCACGCTCGGTTGTTCCCTTTGACAGAGTGAATGAAGGGATGCTTTTCTCCCCTTGCAGGGCTAGACTGGCCTCTTTGTTTGGACTGGACCAGACAGCTGCCGGCAGCGGAAATGAGTATTTCCAATACACCGCGCCCAAGCAGCCGAAGAAAGGGCAGCCCGCAGCTGGTAAGTTGCTCCTTGCAATACCCTCAGTGCTGATGCAGAAATAAATAAATAAATAAATAAATAAATAAATAAATAAATAAATATAAAAAGGTCTTTTTTCCTCATTCGGAGGCTGAGAGATGAGGAAATAGAGGCTTAGTTCAGGCCCTGAATGGCCCTTAGTTCACCTGGGTCATTCATTCATTCATTCTACCACACCGATGAGTTGAGAAGCACTCTTTTGCGTGGCTTAATAAGTGAAATCAATAAGCCAAAAGTTAAAAGCACAAAGAGGATAAGAACCAAACGGCGCCAATTTCCCAGTAACAGCAGAACAGGAGATAAACCACGGTTGACCAGGGTCGGTAGGAAAAGCCACCCTGGGAAGGGACGTCTTGATTTGCCTCCTAAGTGGAGATGGGCGTTTCGTTTCGTTTGAGAACAAAACAACGGAAGCCCAGCTGGCGTTCGGAACCGGACCAGCCCTCCAGAACGAAATCAGCCAATCCCTTACCTTGCTCTGGGGTCACACGGAGCTAAACCCCAATGAGGAAGAAGCCTCCGATGTCACCTTTCCTTCTCCCTGGTGTTGGCCAATCAGACAGGGAGGCGGGATGATGCATTTTCCCGCACAGCTCCTGATTGGCCAGCACCAGGGAGAAGGAACTATGACATGCATTGGAGGCTTCTTCCTGCCTTACCTCCCAAAGCTAGACAGATCTGCCTCGTATCCACAGATTCACCTATCCGCTGTCTGAAAATATTAGAAAAAATACACCCTGAAATAAACATTTTCAATGATGAAGTTACCAGAACTGACCACTAGAAGGAGTCAGAGACCATGCTATGGATATCTTTATAATCTGGATTTTCTAGCAATCCCCCCCCCCCCAAATGCAGGGGGTCCTGTTGTTTCTTTATCACCTGTCACTGGAGCATCTGGACGCTCTGGAGAATATTGTGACGGCCGTGTTATTCTGAGCATTGTGTTTCGCAAGCAAACATGGGTGTGACCAGCCGCATCCTTCTGTCTTGCTTCAGCTGCAGGCCCGCCACCCCAAAAACCAACTGCTCCCGCCACCACCTCAGCACCACCGTCTGTCTTCATAGCGACAGCCGTGCACGCCTATCGGTTGTGAGTATTACAGCTGAGGGACTCGGGGTTGCGTTGTACATTTGGGGGGTGGGGGGAGTCCTATCCTCATGATATCTCTTCGATAGCACCAAAAAAGCTTAAGCAGTGTGGAGATGTGTCATCTCCAGGCTTAAAACCAGGGTCCTTCAAGGGCCAGATGCAGGGGAGTGGTATCAGGAGACAGAGATCTAGTCTCGTGGGCTCCCAGAGGCATTTGGTGGGGCCACTGTGAGATACAGGAAGATGGACTAGATGAGCCTTTGGCTCTTATGTTCTTATGTTCAGAGCACGTGGTGGGAGAGGCTTTGGCCATTGGATGCTCATGAACTGCAAGTCCCAGCATGCCTTGCTTTGGGCAGCCCTGGCTAAGGTAGGCATGTCCAAACTTCAACCCTCCAGATGTTTTGGACCGCAACTCCCACAGTCCTTTGCCATTGGAAATACAGGCTTGCAAGCCTGGGAGTTGCAGTCCAAAACATCAGGAGGGCCAAAGTATGGACTTGCCTGGGCTAAGGCGTCCGGAAGCTGCGGCCCACAATGTTGAGCGATCCAGTCTCGGCATTGCTCAAAAAATAAATAAAAATAAAGCCGCTGGAGATGTTGTGCGAGGTGGCAGGGAAGTTAATTCTTGGCGTAAGAATTATGGGCAACTAATATACTTCTCTCTCCCCCCCTCCCATTTCAGTACAAATGGACAGTATGTAAAACAGGGCAAGTACGGAGCGGCGGTGGTGGGGAGCCATGCCACCAGAGAGGTAAGAGAGGGTGCAGTCTGGTACCCCAACTTCTTCTCCACAGCCTCAGTGTTTGCCGATTCATTTCTCCGCCGTCTGAAAATACTAGAAACGTTAAAAACGCAAATAATGTACAGTATCCATTTTTATGATAAAATTGCAGAACTGGCCAGCAGGTGGCGTTTGCTAGAGAAGCAAATTTCCACCATATCATTACCAGAACTAAACAATAGATGGAGCCAGAGACCCTGCAGTGTGTCACATTATTTATTTATTCTATTCATTCATTTATATATATTTTATACCTCCCGTCTTCCCGAAGGAACTCTGGACAGTGTGCAACAATCACCTAAAACATTAAAAAAATTAAATAATGCTCAGCAGGATGGCGGAACAAAACAAAACCAAACCCTAATGGGCACTAAATTTTGCTGTGAAAATAGCATTTGCTATAATCTTGTGTTTTTCAGCATATGCTGGTGGTGATTGAGGAAACTGAGGTTTGATGGGAGGGGAAAGGGGCCACAAACTGCAGTTAATTAAAACAGTGCTTCTGAGCAGCACTTTGTGTTGTTTGTATCTTCAGCTGGTTCTGCCATTGCTAAAAAAAAATGCATCACAAGTGTAAGGTGATCTAAGGCTGCCATTTGACGGTCAGGTCGGTTCGGGGCAGCCAGACCAATAACTTATGTTTCCCATTTTCTTTCCTTCTCTCCCTTTTTCACCATCCAGTACAGACTTCTCCTTTATATAAGCCAGCAGCAACAGATGGCCAGTGCCCGGATTCATTCAGGGTTCGTGTTCACGGTAAGCCCGGATATTAAGGATAGATGGACTGTGCCATGGTCTGAAGCTACACGGTGCCTCTGCCGTCCTGAAACTGTTGCCAAACAGGAATCTTAAGTGGAATTCTGATGGACAGAGAGATAGGACCCTCCTTATAGCCTTGAGTTCTGTCATGGGAGCAAAGGCAGAGTAGAAAGAGAATATCAGGGTATGCAAAGCTCTCTGATAGCTCCTGTTTTTTTATTTCAAAAAGAAAAAACAAGGTTCTAGTAATTTGGGGTTCTGACCTAGGAATCTCATCTTCCAGCACTATCTCTTGTATCATTTTGGACTGTCTCCTCGTTTGAGTTTTCATGGTAAGGAAAATTCCGCAGGGGTTTACCATGGCCACTTCCTGCAGTATTTCCCCCAGCTGTCCCGCTACACTTTTCTACTGATTTACGGTCCGTGACCAAACCTTTCTAATCTTGCAAAATGTCTAAAAGTATGGTTTATTTTTAATGATGAAGTTGCAAAACTAGTAGATGGAGCCAGAGACCCCTGCTATGGATAGCATTCATCTTTGCATAGAGGTCACATAATACTCTGAATACACATTGTTCCTCCTCCTCCTCCTTCTTCCTCTTCCTCCCCCTCCTCCTCCTTCTCCTTCTTCTTTTTCAGGTCCAGCTGAACAACTATAGTACATTTTATGATGATCAGAGGCAAAACTGGTCCCTCCTGTTTGAGTCTGAGAAGGCCGCCGTCGACTTCAGCAAACAGGTGCCGAAGCACAGATGCCACATTTGGGGTGGGGTGGGGGGAACAGTGGCGATTCTTCTCTGCCGTGGATGTTCTCAGATGTTTGGGACTTCAGCTACCGGGAAGGGAGGTATTTTGGTCTCCGCGTGTGAGATACGAGTTTTTGTTGTCGTCAATGCTCAGATTGACGGATCGATTTATATTTTCAGTCCGCCCCTCTTCCATATGGTGACCAGAGGTGGCTAGCGCTAAGGGATGACAGCGCAGGCGCCCATAGAGTGATGGGTGTTGTAGTTCAGCAGCCGTTTGGAGATACCCGATCTCTGCTTGAGCTGAACACAAAATGTCCCCTGATACTAAAGATCTTCTCTCTCTCTCTCTCTCTATCTTTCTCTCTCTCTCGTAGCTCTGTATTGCCAAGTATAACAGCAGTCATTCCCCGGATGCGGTGATGTACCAGGATCTGATTTTAGGAGAGGGCCAAGGGGTGGAAGTCGGAGACGCCCTGGAGGTGGTCTTTACAGGATGGCTGTTCCAGAACTCGGGGCTTGGTCAGGTGAGATCTGGGAATGCTTTGACCCTGTTGTTCCCACCCTAACACGTTTCCCTCTGTCTAGATTTGGCCCTGCCTCCGAAGTCCTCATTAAACCCTCTTGATCAAATGCCAAACCTGTTCTTTATTCTGGTTGCGGAGGGAGATGTGGGCGCAATCTCACCGGCCGCTCGAGGAACGAGATTTGAACCCGCCGGCTTTGAGGACCCTGGATTTCCTCTCATCTCTCTGATTTATTTATTGTTTTACAGGTCTTTGACTCAAACGTTAACAAGCCCAAGTACTTGCGCCTGAAGTTGGGTTCCGGCAAAATCATCAAGGCAAGTGATAAAGTCAAATGATGTGCCCTTAAAATTGGGATTGCGGTTCTCTTTATAAATTGTTAATGCACCAGTATAGATTGCCAATGCAGCATGGTTGGTTCATCAAAATTGCCACGCTGAGTTAGTTATATAGCAAAAGGTTTATTAAGGACAGATAGAGATACAACAGAGAACACATACAGTACAGAGAATAGGTTAGCTTAAGGATCCAAGAGCCCCTTAAGGTTCTAAGGCATAGCACGGCCAGACGGCCCTGCTGTCCTGGACAAAGGAGTAATGGCTTTTGATGATAGTTATATAGATTTCTGTATCGTAAGCATGATCTAAGACTGACGTATTTAGTACGCATACACGTGCCTTCATGTGCTTGCTCATGTTCTTGGCTTATAGCCATTTGGCCTTCAAGGCCTAGAATGATCTGACCCTATTTCCCAGTTCAAAGCTGGTTCCTTATTACTGGCTAGCCGCCATATGTTGCTCTCAGCAAAACGACACCTCGGCACTATAAGGTGACCTTAGTCTTGTTAGCTTGGCTCCATTCTAGCTAACCACAAAATATTTGCCGATCTTCATAGACTGGCACCCACGCTGTAAGCTTAGCTGTTATGCCAAGTTTGCTGGGTCAACCCGACCCTGTACCCTGTCAGCATATTTGGGTCTGCTTACAATATTTTTTGATTTTGCTCATGCTCATCCATCCTTATCACAAGCAATCATGTCCCCTTGTGCAGGGGATCCTGCGTACACAATTTTGCATTTACGGTGGTATCTCTTAAGACGAATTTAATTCGTTCTGTGGGTCAATTCGTCCTGCGAAAATGCGTCCTACGAACCACAGTCCAGGGTGTGCCATAATGGTCAGGATTCTTTTGATAGCGGACGGTCTTAATCCATTGTCCTCTGGCTTCTTTTCTGCGTTTTATTCTCCCTTTCTGGACCTGAAGGGTTGGGAGGAAGGGATGCTTGGCATGAAGAAAGGAGGGAGGCGTTTCCTCATCATCCCACCGGCTTTGGCTTACGGCGCTCAAGGGCTTCCCAACCGTATCCCTCCGGACGCCACCTTGGCTTTTGAGGTGGACATCAAGCGGGTGAGTCTTCCCTTTTCCCAGCCCAGGTAAGCTTTGCTGGCCTAACTTAATTTCTTCCCGCCATTTGGCTACGCCTTTAGCTTAAAACAACAGATATTACTGGAAGAAAAGAAAAACAACAACTTTTCTCAATGGGTGTTCGTAACTGATTCTGTTTTGTTTCGAATTTTGTTGCCGCCGTTTAAGCGGTGTTACATTCTGCCAGTGTTCCAGGCGACTTACAGTACTGTCATTTTGGGTTGGAAATATAGGGGGCGTCTTATACACAGGGGGGCGTCTTATAGGTGGGAAAATGCAATATTTCACTGTCGCTTTCGTTGTTTGGTTTATTGCTTTTGCCTTCCTGTTTTTAGACTGATCGCCAAGGACTTTGCCTGTTTTTTTGTTTTTTTGTTTTTTGTTTGTTTATTTATTTATTTATTTATTTATTTATTTATTTATTTATTTATTT
>JAHTLZ010000316.1:1843154-1857400 GCA_023846285.1 Phrynocephalus versicolor | reverse complement strand
TTTATTTATTTATTTATTTATTTATTTATTTATTTATTTATTTATTTATACAGCTTGTATGCCGCCCACTACCCAAAGGTCTCTGGGCAGCTCCCAATCAAAATAGACAATTAAAACATCAAAATTACAGTAAAATCAGGACAATAAAAACATGTAAATACAATAAATACAATCCATTAAAAACACAACACAAACATTTCCATCAGGACCCACAATCATTAGTTTAAAAACTTCTGGAACAGGAAGAACTGTATGTGTGAATATTCAAACTTTTGAGTTTATGGGGTGCAGAGGATTTGCACTAAAAGTGAAACGTTATTTTGAAATATACCTCTGATTGCTTGAAAAGCACATGTCCAACTGAAAATCTGCTCTGCGAAGGTAGTTTGTATTTCAAATCCAAAACACCATCACTTGATTTGATGCTCAGAACCGACACGTTAACAACGCAGAAGTTTTTCCTTCTGTTGCTTCCTTTTGTTCACTGTGGGAAGCCTTCACAAAGTTGGCGGGGGGAGGGGGGAATGTTGTGTGTCGTCAGTCTGGTTGTCTGAGTTGAAGGAGTTGTCCAAGTAGGACAGCTCAAACAATCCCCATAACATTGGAACATCTCAGTGGTTCAGGGCTGTGGTGTTCCGTCACAGCTGCCGTTTATCTCTGAAAGGGTTAGTTCCAGTGTGAGATCAGATGGCCGCCTTGACATGGCAACCTGCATTTTGAGCAGCTGTGAGTTTCTTAGGTCACTTTTTTTTCCCCGCGAGGGAAGACTGGATGGTTCTTCAGAGGAAATAATTGTCCAGAGCCGCCACTTGCCTTTAAAAGATCTCGAGTGCTCTTTTTTTGCTCTCGCAGGTGAGATTCGCAAAGGATTCTTCCTCCAATGGACAGGGCCAGGGCTCTCTGGACTCCCTTGTGCCTTCTCCGGGACCTGCACCAATGCTGGAAAACACCGCAACAGACTCAGCCGGGGGCCCCCCCTCCATGCTACCTCCCAAACCAGGGTGAGAAATTATTAGACTATCCCGTAGCATCCCCTTCACAGATGCTGCAACAGTACCTTCGGCGCTCCGGATGTTTTGGACCGCAACTCCCACCGCCTGTTGTCATTTGCCAATACTGGCTTGGAATTCTGGGAGTTCTGGTCTGAAACATCTGGAGGGCCGAAGGTTCGCCACCGCGGTCTGAATGCTATACGTAACGTGGTTTCTGGCTCCATCTAGTGGGCAGTTCTGGTCATGGCACCATTAAATGCATTGCCTTCCCAGGGGGAAGCAAAGCAAAGCAAAGTGTTCTGCTTATATACCGCCCTATATCACTTTAAGTAGTCTCTGGGCGGTTTACAATTTTTAATTACAGTGTGCAGGCTACACATTGCCCCCGCCAGCAAGCTGGGTACTCATTTTACCAACCTCGGAAGGATGGAAGGCTGAGTGAACCTTGAGCCTGCTACCGGGGATTGAACCCAGGTCGTGAACACAGTTTTACCTGCAGTGCAGGCATTTAACCACTGCGCCACGAGGCTCTTGCCAAACAGTTTGACCCTGCAGTACGCAGTGGAACCCAGGTCCGCTCCAAGAATGGGGGCATTTAAGAGAAAACGAGAGCACCACGGGGCAGATATTCTCTGATTCGGATTCCTGCCTTGAGCAGGAGGCTAGATTTGATGGCTTCGCAAGTCCCCTTCCAATTCAGTTCTGCGATCACAGCCCCCCCCTTCTCTCATTAACGGTTTCCTCCATGCAGAACCTTCTACCTTTACAGTGGTCCCTTGTATAAAGGTATTAATTCGTTCCAAATGAAATTATGTCAGGCAAATTTTCCTTTATACCAGTTTCCCCTAGGAATGCATTGAAAATGGAGTAATCCCATTTTTATGTTGTACGGATTTTCCCCATAGGCAATTCTGTTAAGCAAATTTCCCCTATCTCCGGAATATTTTATGTTATACAAACTGTTTGTTATACAAGGGTCCCCTGTATTTCACCCTGAGCCTTCCGGTCACTCCACTTTAGTTAACTCGACCGAAGCTTTTCGAGCTGCTTGCAGACGGTGGCTGCATCCAACTGTGCGCTTGCGCCACAATTAACGAGTGTTAGAATAGGCTTATACATTTGTGCGTTGCAAAAGAAGCCACGTGAGAGGCCTAAGAAGGTGCAGCGAGGTGGAGCGGAACCACACAGCCAATTATCCGTGAACGGGATTAACGAACCGCGTTCGTGCTTCTGCAAGGGATTACTTGTTGCCAAAGCAGGACAGGGCACTCCCAGGAAGGGGGCCGTCTTTATCGTTGAAGGCCCAGGGTATTTCCAAATGCCTCGAAAGCACACCTTGAGTTAATCCAAAGGTGTTCACTCTCTCTCTCTCTTTCTTCCACGCTGCAGGGAGGTGCCTCCGAGACCCAAAGCCAGCTCCGTGAGCGAGCCGTCAACGGTAAGTGCATCGCTGAACCATACCTAAAAATCAGGTCCCTTTGAGTCGAGCTAGCTTTTAAGGAGAAACCTACCGGCCCCCCGCCCCGGGGGGTTTCGGATTGTTACTGATGACCACAGTAGTTCAAGACCACCTTGGGAGATTCCTGGAGGAAAAGTCCATCCCAGGTGACAAACCGTGATGGAGATGTGTGTCATCTCCAGACTTAAAACCGGGGTCCTTCAAGGGCCAGAGGCAGGGGAGTGGGATCAGGAGACAGAAATCTAGTCTCATGAGCTCCTAGGTGCATTTGCTGGGGGTCACTGTGAGATACAGGAAGCTGGACTTGATAGGCCGTTGCCCTGATCCAGCATGTCTCTTCTTAAGTTCTTACGAGGCACCACCTTGCCTTAGACGTCACGTACAAGACTCCGAAGACACTGTTTCTTACCGCTGCCAGAGGAGGCCTCTGGTGCGGACGACAGATGGGCACGAACCGCTAGTTCGGCCCGGTTTGTTTCCCAGCCAAACAAGGGTTCCACTCACGAGACAGCCTCCTGGATTCCCTTCCCTGCCTCCTCCGGGCACCGCCTCTGAGCAGGCGCTTCCTGGAGCAGGTTGGGGCTGGGAGTCGTGGGACACCCATTGAGCGGGGAGACGAACTTGGCCGAACCGGTGATTCGTGCCCATCTCTAGTCGGGTAAGAAAGGCAGATACAGTAGGACCCCGGTATCCACTGGGGATTGGTTCCAGGCCTTCCGGTGGATAAGGAGAACCGTGGATAAGAGAGAACGCCTGCCCACCCACCTCCAAACTGCTGTTTCCTGACAGTAACTTGCTTTATGACTGCTCTTTTGAGACACAATAGCTTGATTTACAGCTGCTGTTTGTGACAATAGCTTGCTTTGTGGCTGCTGAATTATTTAATTTTTGTCCCTCTGCCAACCATGGATAACTGAATCAGTGGATACTGAACCAGTGGATACGGGGGTCCCACTGTACTTCCCTCCGGAGCTGAGGCTGGCTGGGTGGGGATCTTGCGTCTTCAGTCCCTGCATTCTAACACCAGCGAAGTCGCCCGGGCTGGACTTTGTAACGGGTAACTTTTAAAAGAGTTTCAGACCAGAAACGTGTATCTGAAAAGCATCGGCGGTGGGCAGATCGCGATTCGGAACTTTTCTCTCGCCTCTCTGCAGAATCCTGAAGCGGCAAAAGCCAAGCTGATTTCCCGGATGGCCAAAATGGGACAACCCATGTTACCTTTTTTACCTGGGACAGCTCAAGCCGGGCTCGATTCCAGCGACTCAGAGATAGAGGTGGGTTGACATCAGAGTCGTTTATTTATTTATTTTTTTTAGGGGGAAGGGGCAGGCAGCTGTAGACAAGGAACTTCAGTTTTGTTGGGAGGGGCTGTTGAGAACAGAATAGAATAGAGTTTTCTTGTCATTATGCATATGCAAGATATGCACAATGAAATTAGAGTGCTGTCCCACTACACACTCAAAACAACAAGGCGCCCTATAAGGCAGATAAAACACCATACAAGATATTAAAAAACTTCTTAAAACCACTTGCAAAATTTAACACACAACTTGAAAACTGCTTAAGATGGTGCTAAAACTGTCACATTTAACTTAGAAACCGCTCTGGGGTAAAAACTGTTCTTTAGTCTATTTGTCCTTGACCCAAGAGTCCTAGATCTCCTGCCAGACGGCAACAGTTCAAAAAAATTGGTGTCCAGAATGCGAAGGGTCTCTCAGAATTCTAGATGTCTTCATCAAGCATCTGGAGTTGTATAATTCTTCCAAAGAAGGAAGAGGACAGCCCACTGTCCCCTGGGCGGTGTTTATAACCCTCTGGAGTGTCCTTCTATCTACCACTGTGCAACTGGTGAATCAGACACAGAGGCTGTAAGTCAGGCATGTCCAAACTTCGGCCCTCCTGATGTTTTGGAGCACAACTCCCAGAATTCTAAGCTTAGACTGCCAATGGCAAAGGACTGTGGGAGTTGCTGTCCAAAACATCTGGAGGACTGAAGTTTGGACATGTCTGCTGTAAGTGATAGTGCTTTCTATAAAGCCCCGGTAGAAGGTTACCAACAGAGAACAGAAGGGGACCCTTCAGAAATTTGATTTGTGTATCTAATCAGGTCTTTGGCTGTAGGATAAAAATGATCGATTGATTTTGAGTGTCTGAACCCTAGCTGGTAACATACAATTAAGCCAGGCTTTTAATTTTCATCTTGCGTTTATAAGGATGCGATAAGCCACACCTCCATGTTACATCTGGACCTGGGCTTGGTGCCGGGGACTTTTGCTTCTCATGGGAGTAACCCTTATGGAATTCTTTGTGACTCATTCCTGATAAGACATCTCTCCGAGGGGTTGCAGTGCAACGCAGGGGGAAGCCATAGGGCAGGGGTGCCCAAACTTTTTGTAAGGAGGGCCAGATTTGGTGGCTGAGAATGTGTCAGGGGCCGGTTGCTCCCCAACCCTGCCACCCCACTGCAAGCCCCACCCACTGACCAAGGGAGGGAGGAAGGTGGAAACCAAGAGAGGAAGGAAGGAAGGTGGGGACCAAAGGAAGCACAGGGAGCCTGTTTTAAACAACATGGGGCGAAGGAGGGGGAGGGAGGGGTGGGCCAGCCAGCCAGCCGCGGGCCGCTCAGAATGGCCTGATGGGCCGGATTTGGTCCCCGGGCCGGACTTTGGGCAGGCCTGCCATAGGGTTAAGCTTACAAGGCTGCAGAACACAGTTGGAGGGCTCGTTTGTAGAGTCCCCGTGAGCCGAAGGCGACTTGTCGGCACTTAATAGCAGCTGCATAAATTTCGGGGGCGGGGGAGGCGAGGGTCGCGTGGGCCGGCCTCTGGACGAATGGCTCCTTGCTTCTTTCCCCCAGGACCCCAACACTTTGCGTGGAACGGCGCCGCCGGTAGCACTGTCTCCCCTGAAGTCGCCTTCCCATGCCGCGATTGCTCACGCGACCACACCAGGTGAGGAGGGGGACCTATCCACCGTGGACATCCGAGGTGGGCAGAACCTATGCGGTTACAACCAGGCATGTCCAAGCTTGGGCCCTCCTGACCGTTTGGACCACAACTCCCAGAATTCCAAGCCTGTATTGCCAAATGACAAAGGACTCTGGGAGTGGTGGTCCAAAACATCTGGAGGGCCACAGTTGGGGACCTGCCTGCTTTACCCCCTTAATCCCCCCCTCCGCCCCAAATTTCATCACAATATCTTAGGTCTGGCCCTCTAGAAGTCTTCTATAGCTTGAATTTGCATTTTCGAGACCGATGGTGGTAGGAAATAGGTCCTGGGACCTTGTATGAAGGAATTAATTCGTTCCCAATGAAATTACGTTAAGCAAATTTCCCTTTACACAAGTGTCCCATAGGAATGCATTGAAAATGGAGTAATCCCATTTTTATGTTGTGCGGATCTGCCCCATAGACGATTCTGTTAAGCAAATTTCTAATCTCCGGAATTTTTTGTTTGGTACAGATTTTATGTTATAATAATATCAATCAGTCAATCAATCTTTATTATGGTAAGTGACCAGCAATAGGATACGGTATATAAATAGTAGTAAAATTGATAAGATATAAAATATAGAATATAAAATATGTTATATATAAAATATTTTATATTCTATATTTTATATCTTATCTATTTTACTACTATTTATATACCGTATCCTATTGCTGGTCACTGACCGTAATAAAGATTGATTGATTGATGTTATACAAACCGTTTGTGATATGAGGGACCACGGTAGTTTCCTCGTTCTTTTAAGAGCGGGAACTGGCTCTCGGGCTATTGATCCGTGCCTAAAAGATATGTGTATGTGTTGGGGTGTGTGTGCGTGCTCACACCTCCTCTCTCTGCCTCCAACTACTTGGCCATCTTGCGTCTCCTGTGTAAACTTCCCGCTTTGGAACTTTTTTTTTTCTGACCATATGGGCTAGAAACTTGAGTTGCCGTCCCAAATCATTGGAACGTGCTAACGTCCGTCAGGTCGTGGGGTAGGGTTGAGAGAGGGTAGCAGAGGAGCCGGGAGAAGTCTCTAGTGCAGGGGTGTCCAAACTCCGGCACTCCAGACGTTTTGGACCGCAACTCCCAGAATTCCAAGCCTAGATTGCCAATGACAAAGAAGTGTGGGAGTTGCGGTCCAAAACATCTGGAGGGCCAGAGTTTGGACGCCACTGCTCTAGCGTAAGAAATGTCTGTAGCAACGTTGACCCCTCTGGTTTCCTCTTAGTGCCTGCGCCCGCAAACTCGGGGCTTCCGGTCCCTGCCGCTGCCGTTCTGCCTGCCGCCGTTCAGGCCCCTCCAGCCGTTCCCGGGACAATGCAGAGCTTTCAGGTAGGGAGGGCCTTATCCGCGGGACCCCGTATCTGCTGATGCGCTTAGTCTGCAGTGACCCCTTGTTGAAGAAACCGGGCCCGGGTCTAGGGGAGGTGGCGCCGATCCCTCTTCCTTTTCTGCAGCAGGGATGGAATACTTCTAGAAGCCCGGGGCTTTCCGTAAAACACCTTCTCTCGGGCCTCGGCAGGTTGCAAAATTCCTCTCTGTGGCTCCTGGGAACCCCAAGGGTGCTTCTGGGGATGTAGTGCGGCCATCTAACCTTTTCCCTGTGTCCTCTTTCCCTGCTGGGTCCACAGCCCTACGCAGGAATGGCCTACGCTCACCCACAAGCCACCACAGCGGCCACGCAACTCCAGCCCATCGGGACCCTGTACCCAGCACCCTTCCAAGGTACGTTTGCAGGATCCCTCCTCTCCCTTGGCCTTGAGACCGGCCGGGGCACGATCACCTGGCGGCGTCCATGCAGAATCGGAAAATTGAGATTTTTCGAGGAGACCCGGATTGTCCCGGCTTAAGTAATAATACATTTATTGTTAATGTACAACATGTGCACAATGAAATTTGCTGAGTCTCCCTTGCCCACCCCCACCCCCGTGGAAGTCATCCCGCCGTCCCCTTGGTGTCTTTTCCCTGCAGCTGGAGACATCGGTTCCTTTCTGATGACGGAGGCGCGGCAACAGAATACGGAAATCCGCCTGGCCGTTGGCAAAGTGGCCGATAAAATTGACCAGCTGGCCTCCAAGGTAGTGACCGACTGTCGTAATGCTGAATACCTATGATAATCAGGATGGCAGCGAGACTGCTGTATCCATGGGGAAGAGGTTCCAAGTGGAGGCTGAAAGCCCCGGATTATAGCAGACGCTGTTTTAATAGTGAAAATTGGAGAGAGAGAGAGAGAGAGAGAGAGAGAGGAAAGAAGGAAGGGATAGATAGATGGATAGATAGATAGATAGATAGATAGATAGATAGATAGATAGAGATAGATAGATAGATAGATAGATAGATAGATAGATAGGAAAGAAGGAAGGGATGATAGATAGGAAAGAAGGGATAGATAGATAGATAGATAGATAGATAGATAGATAGATAGATAGATAGATAGATAGATAGATAGATAGATAGATAGATAGATAGATAGATAGATAGATAGGAAAGAAGGAACTCTGTTAGGGTCTCTGTGAATCAGCTCCCGCTTGGCAGCCCCTGAAAAGCGAATCTGCTTTCTTGTTCTTTTATTTAAAACTCCCTATCTCAGGCATGTCCAAACTTCGGCCCTCCTGATGTTTTGGACGACAGCTCCCAGAATTCTAAGCTTAGCTTGCCCAGTGACAAAGGACTGTGTGAGAGTTGTGGTCCAAAACATTTGGAGGGCCGAAGTTTGGGAAGGCCTGTATTTAACCTTGCTCTCAGTCCCGGCTGGAAGCAGACAGTGCTAATATTTTGGGTTCCTCTGTTCCGTCTGGGCGAGCCGTTGAATTGTTTGCCCGTGGCCGGGGCCTGATCCAGCGGCATCTCATCCACTGAGTCTTCCTCCTCAGCTCTGTGCTTTCACCCCCCCCACCTCTCGTTGCAGATGGAGGAGTTGCAGAAGCAAAATTCGGTCCACAACCTGTTGCCGGGCTTTTCGTCTGTCACCATGGAAACCGCCATGATCATGAGCAACATCCAACGCATCCTTCAGGTAATGGGCAAAGCTCTTAAGACGGAGGCTTAGAAGGTAGGTAGAGATAAGAAAATACAATGGTGCCTCAACTTACGAATTTAATCCGTTCTGAATGCATGCTCTTATGTCAAACTACTCCTAAGTCAGCGTACCTATCTAAAAAAAAGGTTAAAATTTCAAAAAATGAAAAAAAAATGTGTAAGTCGAGCAGACCATATCTAAAATTTGTAAGCTGGCAGTTAAAAAGGCAACAGTTTTCCACTCTTAAGTCAAATTGCTCTTAAGTCGAGCTGCTCTTAAGTTGGGGTACCACTGTAAAGTATTTCTGCCAGTATCGTTAGGTACGGACTTGGGTTTGGCGTTCAGTGTTCCTTGTGCTCATACGATTGCAGCCCCGCCTGAATCCTCCTTAATCTCCAGCCTCTTGCAAAAATGCCCATCTCCCTCTTGTGCGCTTGTGACCTGGCAGGAACAAGTTCAGTTTCTTATGTCATCCTCCGTGTCCATTTTAGGCAATATCCTAGACCAGTGGTTCTCCACCTGTGGGTCCCCAGATGTTCCTGGACTGCAACTCCCAGAAGTCTTCATCACTTGCTGAGCTGGCCAGGATTTCTAGGAGTTGCAGTCCAGGAACATCTGGGGACCCACAGGTGGAGAAACTGGTCTAAACCATGGACCCCCAAATTTCATCTAGCCCAGTGGTTCTCGACCGGTGGGTTCCCAGATGTTCCTGGACTGCAACTCCCAGAAGTCTTCATCACAAGCTGAGCTGGCCAGGATTTCTGGGAGTTGCAGTCCAGGAACATCTGGGGAAATGAACGGGTGGTGGATGCTTCCTTCCCTCTGGTGCTCCAGGAGAACGAGAGGCTGAAGCAAGAGGTGTTTGAAAAGAGCGGCCGCATCGAGGAGCAGAACGAGAAGATCAGCGAACTGATTGCCCGCAACCAGAGGTGAGGGGCGTCGTCGCACTCAGTTCTCCCGCGGATCTTCCCCTTTGCGATCCGGGCTGAGGCTCGCTGGTCTCGTTTGGTTTCCTCCCGCTCTGCCAGAGAGCTTTTGGGGCCCGTTTTTTAAAATTAACCTTTGCCAGTCTGCCCGCTGGAAGTTTCTCTGTCCCCTTGGCGGCAGGTACGTGGAGCAAAGCAACCTCTTGATGGAGCAGAGGAACAGCTCGCTACAGCTGAACACGGAGCACACGCAAGCCAGGGTCCTGCACGCCGAGCAGGAGAAGGTAAGGCCAGCGAGGGAGGATAAACCAGGGTGGCGGGATGCCGGGGAAGGCGGCGGAGTCGCCAGGGGCCTCGCTTGGTGTGTGCCTTGTCATCGTGGCTCTCTCGTTTTGACCAAGTTTTGTGCCTGTTCCTTGTGGGATCCGTTTTGGTGTAATTGTATTTTATTTAAGAAGGTAGTTTTCGGAAGGAAGGAAGGAAGGAAGGAAGGAAGGAAGGAAGGATGGATGGATGGAGGAAAGAAGGAAGGAACTGATGAATGGAATAAAGGAAGGAAATGATGGAAGGAATAAAGGAAGGAACTGTAGGAAGGAAGGAAGGAAGGAAGGAAGGATGGATGGATGGATGGATGGATGGATGGATGGATGGATGGATGGAGGAAAGAAGGAAGGATGGATGGATGGAAGGAAGTAAGGAACGGATGGAGAGATGGATGGAAGGAAATGAAGGAAGGAAGGAAGGAACTGTAGGAAGGAAGGATGGATGGAGGGATGGAAGGAACTGATGGATGAATGGAAGGAAGGAAATGGATAGAATAAAGGAAGGAACTGATGGATGGAATAAAGGAAGGAAGGAAGGAAGGAAGGAACAAATGGAAAGAAAGGGAGAAGGGAAAAAACACTTTATGGAAAATAGGAGAAGCTGTTTTAAAGCTGGATCAGTACCATCTTAGTGCATATCTATCTCTATACAGTCTACACTGGCCCGGCGGCTTCAAACTCTCCAGGGTTTTCAAACAGGCAGCAATTGGTGGGTTCTTTGGTTCATACGGAGAGGCCTTCTGGATAACCCATGCTCCTCGTCGTCTTCTTCTTCTTGTCTTTATTTCTGTGTTTAGCCTGATGACAAGAGGGCTCGGGGCTTGCCTGCTCTCCTCCGTCACCACCAAGGAGGGTGTCTGGGTGGTGGTGGGGTGTTTCCCAGCACCAGCCTCCACACATCACCACCCTCTTCCCCACCCCCCATCCCCCATTACAGGTCAAGGTGGTGGAGGAGCTGGCCCTGGCGACGGCGCAGATCTCCCGCCTTCAGCTGGAGCTGACGGAGCGCCAGAAGAAGGAGGCGGACCTGCGTTCCCAGCTGAATGCGGCCTTGAAAGAGGCGGAGGGTCACGGGCCACAGATCGACCGGCTGCAGGACCAGCTGGCTGGTAGGCAGAAGCGGGAGAGGAGAGGAGAGGCTGAAAGGGGGGGGGAGGGACAGATCCAGGTGTTTGCTTACGGGATGGAGAGCAGCAGCCTTTCCTCCTCCCACGGACGGCGTTAGCTGGGGAGAATGGTTGCTGTAGTACCACTCACACCTTGCTGGCTTCTTGCTTTGCCAGGTAGTCTTGGCTTCCCGTGTAATTCTAGAGGCCGTTCTCTTCTTACAGTAGGGAATCTTAGAATCCTAGAGTTGGAAGAGACCTCAAGAGGCATCTAGTCCAACCCCCTGCCATGCAGGAACCCCCATTGCAGTATTTCCGACAGATGGCCATCCAGCCTCTCCTTAAAAACCTCCCAAGAAGGAGACTCCACCACCCTTCTTTGTGGCAGCATCTTCCACTGCTGGACAGCTCTAACTGTCAGGAAGTTCTTCCTAACGTTCAAATGGAATCTCTTTTCCTGTCGTTGGAAACCATTGCCCCGAGTCCTAGTCTCTGACGCCATGGAAAAGAAACCTGTATGGTTGGGTGGGTTGTCTTTTACCCTGGTTATGTTATCAAGTTTCCTCCTGCGGTTCCCAACCTTGGGTCCCCCAGATGTACTTGAATGAATGCTCAGGATTCCTGGTTTTCACCCAGGGGGCCTCGGTTTGACTCTCAGCCCGGGAAACGCAATCGGCCAATCCCTTACCTTGCTCTGCGCCCCCGCGGGGCTGCGCTCCAATGAGGACGAAGCCTCCAATGACGTCATTCCTTCTCCCTGGCGCTGGCCAATCAGACAGGGAGGCGGGACGGAGCCTTCCCCTGCAGGGCTCCTGATTCTCACATCTTTGCTGAGGCTTTGCCAGTGTTTTCCCTCGCCCAACCGGAGGGCCGGCCCCGGGAAAAGAACACAAGATAAGAACCTAAGAAGAGCCCTGCTGGATCAGGCCAACGGCCCATCTAGTCCAGCTTCCTGTATCTCACAGTGGCCCCACCAGATGCGTCTGGGAGAGGACAAAACTAGATCTCTCTCTCCTGATCCCACTCCCCTGCCTCTGGCCCTTGAAGGACCCTGGTTTAAAGCCTAGAGATGACACACCTCCATCATGGTTTGTAACCTGGGATGGACTTTTCCTCCAGCAATCTGTCCAATCCCCTTTTGAAGGCATCCAGTCCAGAGGCCATCCCCACCTCCTGTGGCAGGGAGTTCCATAGACTTACAACGCGCTGGGTGAAAAAATATTTTCTAGCCACCCATGGTCGCCCCACAGCACGGGGGGGGGGGGTTGTTCCACAGCGGCTCAGCAGGAAACCAACTCTGCTTCTTGGCTCATCTCAGAGCTTCGGGAGTCGTCCGAGGACACCAGGACCAGGTACCAAACCGAGAAGCAAAGCCGTAAGCAGCTGGAAGGGAAGGTGGCCGCGTTGGAAGAGGAGCTGACGGACCTCCGGGCGGAGAAAGAGAACCTGGAGAAGGTGGGTCCTCTCTCCCGAAGGGGCCACACCTTTTATCAACATGCCGAATTAAGGTTTATTGAATATTCTTTCATCACGTTTCCTCACTATAAAACATGCCAGATTGGGAAGGAGTGGAGGATTCCCCTCTGTTTGTTTTTGTCTGCATTTGATGTATTGTTTTTCGCTTTGTTATCAGGTGGAATGATGCGCGATGGGTTCGTTTTTATGTCCGTCTCCGCATAGTATCTTGTTTAATTTTATCATTCGTTGTCTCGTCCGTGCCTTGACTTTTGTAAACCGCCGCAGCGTGACCGTTGGCTGGATGGTGTGGTATATTATATACTGTGTATCCTCGAGTATAAGCCTAGTTTTCCAGCCCTAATTTTGGGCTGAAAAAAGGGGGCCCTCGGCTTATATGCGAGTCAATACTTTTAGCCACCGAGGCAAAGTTTGGGTCAGTGGCTAAAAGTCATTTTAAACATTGTTCGCCACTTCTCCTGACCCCCCCCCCCATGTTTAAAATGACTTTTAGCCACCAACTCAAGCACTTGCCTTGGTGGCTCAAAGTCATTTTAAACATCACACACAGCCCCAGCTCACAAAGGAGGAGTTGCCAGGCCCTGCTGCATTTCCCACCCTAGGCTTATACTTGAGTCAATAAATTTTCCCTGTTTTGGGGATTTAAATTAGGGCCCCCGGCTTATACTCGGGTCGACTTATACTCGAGTATATACAGTATGTGTGTGTGTGTGTGTGTATAACTATTATAATCATATTATAATATTTATTTATTTATTTATTTATTTATTTATTTATTTATTTATTTATTTAATATAGCTTGTATGCCGCCCACTACCCAAAGGTCTCTGGGCAGCTCACAATCAAAAGAGACAATTAAAACATCAAAATTACAATAAAATTAGAACAATAGAAACATGTGAATACAATAAATATGATAACGCTTAGACTCACGGAAGGGTATTCCTCGCCCCTTCGTTTTCCGCCGGAGTCCAGCCTCCTGACGTTTGCGCTCCGTTGTCCTCTCCCGTTGTCGCTCCAGAACCTCTCCGACAGAAAGAAGAAGGCCCTCGCGGAGCGCCAGCAGGCCGAAGAGGAGATGGAGGAGGCGCGGAGATCTTACCGAGAAGAGCTGGAGAAACTCCGGCAGCTGCTCAAGAAGTCTCGGACCTCGACGGACCAGGCGGCTTCGGAGCAGGTGAGAGGCGGGAGGGAGGGAGGCGTTTGCGCCCCCCACCACCACTTTTTGCCGATGGAATTTATTAAGAGAGGGACTCTTTCTGTGCCTGAAAGAAAACAAAGCCAACGGAGGGGTCGTTCTAATGGGATTGCCGTCTGACCTAAGATCTGTCAGTGTGGGCTGTGTTTGAAAAAAAAATGTTAAAAAAAGCCATGCAAAAAATTGTGTACAGGCAGAAATGTGGGTGCAAGTACACACCAGCACACATACCGGAGGAGAACAGGCTGACAACCAGGAATTGAAAGATCGGTCCCTTAAGATCTTTGCCACCAAGTCATGTGTGAGACCTTATCTTAGAGGAATATAATCCACCAAAGTATTCCAGCCCTTCCTCTACACATCTCCCTGTGGCTTAGCCTCAGCTGGGGGTTTGTGGAAGCATGGATTCCGTGGTTAACAAGGCCCTGTGTCCCATCGTCCCCATTTGCCTCCATCCTGATGGCTTCCAGAAGGGGCCCTTTTGAACTCTTTTGCTGGGGACACGGCTCCAGTGCAAGATGGAGACAAGGAGGCCTTAAGGGAGGGAGGAATTTGGCAGGGACTCACTGGTGTTGTTCTCTCTTTTATTCCTTCCTTTTCTTTCTTTCTTTCTTTCTTTCTTTCTTTCTTTCTTTCTTTCTTTCTTTCTTTCTTTCTTTCTTTCTCTTCCTTCCTTCCTTCCTTCTAATCCTAACCTACCTTTCTTTCTTTCTTTCTTTCTAATCCTAACCCTTCTTCCTTCCTTCCCTCCTTCTC
>JAHTLZ010000316.1:1782406-1804764 GCA_023846285.1 Phrynocephalus versicolor | reverse complement strand
GAAAGAGTATAAAAGACCACGGAAACCATCACTCGGTGTCCAGAGCAGCAGGGCCGTTTGGCCATGTTGTGCTTTGGACCATTAAGCTAAGATGTATACTAACCTATCTCTGTATTGTATGTGTTCTGTTGAATCTCTGTCTGTCTTTAATAAACCTTTTTGCTATAACTAACTAAGCGTGGCAGCTTTGATGAACTACCAATGTCATGTATTAACAACTTATATAGGTGCATTGGCAACTCACAAAGAAGAACAACCAACACCCCAATATTCTTAGCTTAAATTTATTCTTATCACCAGTTCCATTGCACACTGGTGTTCAGATGCAAACAGAAAGCTGTCGTTTCCGGAACGGGGAGGATGATGGGAGTGCAGCCGGGGTGTGTGTGTTGGGATGGAATCTCCCTTTGTCTCCGTTTGCTGATGGTAGCCCTTCTGACAGCCACCCGCCACGGTGCTTGCCTGCTTCGAGCTGTGGTTCGCACATTCCAGTGGTGAGCTGAGAATAAAAGTCTCATTCTAGGAAACAGGCTTGCTCCCTCCATGAGCAACTCTGTGCCGATGAGTGGGAACAGGCCTCGTTGGGCGCCGCGGGAACGGCTCCAGGTCGTCCCCCACCCCCAGTGGGACTTTTTTCCTTTCAGATCCCCACCGACGGGACTGTTGAGTGTTTTTCTCTTTTTGCAGTTAAGCATAGCGGCAGCATCAGCTTCGACGAGATCGTGAGCATTGCACGACAGATGAGGCACAGATCTTTGGCCCGGGACCTCTCGGGTAAGAGGGGGGATGGAAAAGCGAGAAGTGCCTTGGTTTTGGGGGCGGGGGGGGGCTAGCTCGTCTTGTTTAGAAGCACAACAGGATCCAATGCACACACACACACACACACTTGGTTTGCCCTCAAGTGGCATGGGCAAGGAACCTGGATCTCGTGGTCAGAGTGTAACCAAGATGAGATTCTTTGCAGGGGAAACAGGCTGGCTGGCTGGACACCGAAGCTGGGGGAGGTGGCAGCGGTGACCCCGGGGCGCAGTCCAGCTGGTGGCCTTGAAATAATCCCCTTATAAGTTCAGCGAACCCAGTTGGGTAGAATTTGCAAGGTCCCCAGAATGATTGTGTCCCGCCCCTTCCAGGGACCATTAAGGAGATTCTGGGCACGGCCCAGTCGGTCGGCTGTAATATCGACGGACGGCATCCCCACGACATCATTGATGACATCAATAGCGGGGCGGTTGAATGCCCAGCGGTACGTGTCACTTTCCCCTCCTTCCTCTCTCCATTGCATCGGTCACCTTCCCTTCTTCTCCCTTGGCTGGCCTGGCTCCTCCTTTTAAAAATACTCTTCTCTCCCCCAACAGAGCTAAAACCACTGCCGGGCCTCCCGCGTCAAGTCCTGTATAGGAAATCTCGGGAACGATCACAAAATAATAAAATCTATCTGGTTTTAAAGGTTGCAAAGGTTTCTTTCTTCCCTGAGGGATACTTCTAGTGTGTCGTGCGGTTTCTCTGCCACCTCATCCTAAAAACTGAATGGCATTTGCAAGTTGCTGCTGCTTGCAAGAATAAAAATGAGACAAATTATGGGTGGAAATGAGGGAATCTGAATTTTTATTCTCTTAGGATATTTTTGATGTTTTTGTAAGGACAACAGGTTTCTGTTTCACAAGTAAGACCAATCTGTTTTGTTGTTAACTCGGCAACTTGCTAGACTTTTTTTGAATGCTGATGTTAGCGTGGATCTGACTGGAGACGAGAGGATAAATAACTTAATTCTGCATTTTGACACATTTCAGCCTGCTTTCACGCCTTGGTCTTCCTTGAGACAGTTGTGCTGAGTGAGAATCGAGCGAGGGCAGTTATAACTTAGAGATGGGCACAAAACATCAGTTCGGTGGATCGTCCGCTAGATAATTCCCTGGTTCTGAGCTCCGCCTCTTACGGCAGGCACCCAATGGGAGGCCTTGGCTTCCTTGAACAGCCTCAAGTGAGTCCCTGGCGGAAGAGGCGAGGCTCAGAACCACGGAGCACCTGTTAGGCCAACCACCGAACCAACGCTTCGTGCCCACCTCTTCTGCTGCTTGCGATCTCACAGTGTGCAAAAGGGCCCGGTCTCGTGCTTCTTCGGCCGCCGCACGCCTTGGATGAAGAACCCCGGGCTGCTGGGCAGACGGGCAATATGCCCCCTCTCCACGTTGTAAGCGCCTGGTCCAGGGGTGCCCCCTGGAAACAAGAACGGGGCAGATGTGAGGTTGTGATCCACAAAGAACTCTGCATTAGAGATGGGCACGAAACGAGCAATTTTTCGTTTTCGTTTTTTCGTTTAGTTACGCAACGAAATGACAAACGAATTTTTGTCTCCAAAATGAAACGAACAGAAACACCGGAAATTTTGTCGTGCGTTTCTTTTTCGTTATGGCAATACAGTGAATTGCTTTTCAAAAATCACAAAAAATGAAATAAATGGTAACGAAACGGTAACAAAATGAACAAAAACGAAAACAAATTTACAAAAAATCGCGAAAAATGGAAACGAACCAAAACAGACCCCCTAAACGACAAAGGAAATGCCATTTTTTTAATTCGTGCCCATCTCTACTCTGCATATTTATAAGACATTCTGCTCCGGAGAGGCAACCGCTTGCCAGATGGGAGGTTTAAAATATGAACACCATCTGCCTCACCTTTTTGGGCCCATCTGTAAACCACGTGGGGCGCAGGGCTGATGACGAAGGTGGGCGCCTTGTTTAGGATGTGCTGGTAGGCCCTTTCTGTGTCGTACCTGTTGGGCGCTGGGTCATTGACCGTGTCTGTAGGGAGCAGGAAACCAGGGAAGGTTTAGTCTTTAGTCTGGAAAAAAGGCGCCTGAGGGGGGATATGATTGAGACGTACAAAATAATGCAGGGCATGAGTAAAGCGGATAGAGGGACGCTCTTCTCCCTCTCACCAAATACCAGAACTAGGGGGGGGACATCCACTCAAATTGAGGGCTGGGAGAGTAAGAACAGACAAAAGAAAATATTTTTTTCACCCAGCGCGTTGTTAGTCTGTGGAACTCCCTGCCACAGGAGGTGGTGATGGCATCTGGCCGGGATGCCTTCAAAAGGGGATTGGACAGATTCCTGGAGGAAAAGTCCATCACAGGTTACCAACCATGATGGAGATGTGTCATCTCCAGGCTTAAAACCAGGGTACTTCAAGGGCCAGATGCAGGGGAGTGGGATCAGGAGGCAGATACCTAGCAAACGCACCTGGTGGGGCCACTGTGAGATCCAGGAAGCTGGACTAGATGGGCCTTTGGCCTGATCCAGCAGGGCTCTTACGTTCTTATGAAGGGGGCAAGATCAAAAGCATAGAATCATCGAGTTGGAAGAGACCTCCAGGGCCACCCCATCCAACCCCCCTGCCATGCAGGAACCCCCATCACAATATTTCCGACAGATGGCCATCCAGCCTCTGCTTAAAAACCTCCAAAGAAGGAGACTCCACCACCCTTTGGGGCAGCATATTATTCCACTGCTGAACAGCTCTAACTGTCATGAAGTTCTTCCTAATGTTCAAATGGAATCTCTTTTCCTGTCGTTTGAAACCATTGCCCTGCCTGTTTTCCCTTTGAAGCAGAGGAACCTCAGAAGTGGTCATAATCCAGTCCAGAAAGTGGCCCATTGCTGACCTTGCGTCTATCTCCTAACCTTGCTGACCTAATAATAATTAGAACAGCATGGTCCTTTAGATCAGTGGTTCTCAACCTGTGGGGTCCCCAGATGTTCCTGGACTGCAACTCCCAGAAGCCTCCACCACTGTGCTGGAAGGGATTTCTGGGAGTTCCAGTTCAGGAACATCTGGGGACCCACCGGTTGAGAACCACTGCTTTAGATTCTAGAAACTAGATCAAGTCCAGCCCTTGTCAAGGACTTAACATGGAGGAAGTTGTGGGCCCGCTCATAATAAAAGCAAAGCATATATCTTACCATCCCGTAGTGCTTAAAGCACTCTCTGGGCGGTTTGCAATTTAATTACGCAGGCTACGCATTGCTCCACTCCCCTGAGTGAGCTAGGTACTCATTTTACCGACCTCGGAAGGACGGAAGGCTGAGTCAGCCTCAAGACGGCTACCTGGGATTGAACCTCAGGCTGTGAGACTCAGCTACAGCTGCACTGCAGCAGTTTGAACCATATCATCACTTACGGATAGTGGCATTCTGCAGTTATCCGCTCTAGGGGCTTCTCAGGGCTGCCCTGTACCCAACATTTCCAACTGAGCCCACCTCCCCAACTGAGCCAAGTATAAAAACCCCTGTCTGCCCTCTCCTCACTTTTGTTGACGAAACAGAACTCCGTCTTTTGACCGATGGTAAAATTTGGACTGGTGGGCCGGTTGACCAGCTGAGACCCCAAGGTCTGGCCGTAGTGAAACGGAGAGGGCCACTGCAAGGGACAAATGAACACAGACAAAAAGCCACTAGGAACAGTGTTTATACTACGCCAATTAACCAAAAAACTTAAGTTTTTAAAGTTGTTAAGACTTGGACAATACAGCATCTGTCATGTAATACCAAAATGATTCTGTAACCTTGAAATCTGTCTAGTTTGGGTGCAGGAAATGTGTTCTGCCTCCCCTATAGAGAGCTGGTGAAACGCTCTTGTGTGTGTCCGCCCCCACCTCCAAGTGATGGGTAGCACCTACGTTTGTTTCCGTGGCAAAATCTGTTTTCCTGGTGAAAGGATTCTTGCACAGGAACCAGGATTTCTGCCAGGCACGGCGGCCTCCCCCTTCTAGAGAAATGGGGGAAAACAAGAAGAGGTTGAAACACGCACAAAAAAAATTGAACGAAAAACACACCAGCGTCGTAGCCCTCCTTGCAATCTTCATTTTACGCTAAACGTTTTGTGAATCTCCTCTATTGCCCACCAATGGCAGATTCTTGGTGGCCCATCTTTTGTGGCATATAACCCCAAGAGACCCATTGAATTGATGGGAATTGCCTCTGCTTTGGCAGGCCATCCAGCAGTTGACTCAATGGGGTCTAGTCGAGTCAGGATTGTCAACGAAGTTGAGGCCAGCGGCCTGAATCTGTACATCCTCCCCTTTTAAGCCTTCAGCGCTCCAGATGTTGCACTGCAATTTCTTGTCAGCCCAACCCACGCAGGGAAATGAAGAGAGTTATAGACTGGCCACATCTGGAGTGCCAGGCATAGCTCAGTCCCGCCTTAGCAAGCTGCCTTATTGCCCCAGCCCTTTCCCCCATTACCTCTGGGGGGTGTTTTCCACCCAAAGGTGTAAGACGGAGCACTGGTTTCTCTGAATCTCAGGCAAGGGGGTGAGTATGCTGCTGGCCCTGGGCTGTCCACGTTCAGGGCGAGTTGCAAGCGGCCTTGGGGACTTGCTCCAGATCCTATGAGCAAACAAATCATTGTTAAGGCACCACACTCCCATCCTAGGCTAACCATAACGTGTTTTTGCTGGGCGTGAGAGGTTCAACTAACCATTGGCTTTGCCGTTCCATTATGCTAGTCCAATGACATGGAGAGGTTCTTATTTATTTATTTATTTGCTGCTTGTGTAACAGTTTTAGCCTCCATTTTAATCTACCCAGGCCTTGTGCTCTATAGAGGCCACATCAGCTTTGCATGCAGTGGGGAAACAACATGCAAAGTAGTTAGCCAACCTTTTTTGCCACACTAGATGTTGCTTAAGGATTTCTATACAGAGCACCATGCCATAGTCTCTCGAGACTGAAGGATGCTTATCATGAGAGGTTTAACAAGAGATTTGCCATGGCCAACCCCCAGGGAGGTTCCCCAGACACTTAGGAATTTGGCCATTTCATGGGCTTTGAAACAAGCTATGCCAGGTGGAAGGCAGGGGAGGGGAAGGTGTGAAGAGGCTGCATCTTGTTCAAGGATCAAGAAGCATGCAAGGGATTTAGGTGCCCAGTAGCTAGTGTTGCAACACCATACGGCCGGTCCTCAGCGGCACTGATGCTTTCAAGCAAAGCTGAACGCTTCCAAAAGAGGTGGAGCTTTCCTGGGAGTTACCCAAAAGCATACATTGCCTCTTGAAGCGATGGCAGCTAACTCGGTCAGAAGATGACAGTGCCAGTACTACAAACGGGTCAATTTTTGCCCCTTGCCTGCAGGGCTGTGGTGTTCCATAGGGTGGGAGCAGCCCAAGCTGAGTTGCCGCCTGAGGCCAAACAAGGCACGGCATTCTCCGCCCATGTAAACCAAGGTGCACATCAAGGAAAACAACCTCCCAACACTCTCTCTGGTTGCAAAAATGCATTGATGATGTAGATGACAAATCTTCCGATATTGTGACTTTCATGACACCAAATCTGTATGTAGAATGGTAAGACCAATTTTAGCCTTAATTCCCTGCCCCAGGAACCAACAAGAAAACTTTTGGTGTTTTTCTGTGGCCTCTTATTCCGACTTACTACTTTTCCTTCCAGAATGAATGTCGGGGAAGATGGGCTGTGTGCTCGTTTCTCTGAACAGGTGATTGCTAAGAAGAAAACACAATATAGTATGTAAGGCAACGCAATCATGGCAGCCCCCCAGGTATGGTGCATGGCGCTGTCACTCAACAGGACCCAACACCAATGGCTGCAATCCTGTTAGATTAAACGTATAGCTCCAATAGTGCCATAATGCAAGATTCCCACGTGGGTTTATTATGCAAGAGCCCCCCCCCCCCCTATAAGGGGGCTAAATTTCTACCAATGATTTATTGGACTAAATCTCCCGGTCCCTGCTACAATTGCTTGGGCACATTAACAACGATGTTTCAAGTTGCATCGTAATTGCTAAACTAATTTTTTACATTTTTGATTGCCCATCCCTCGCTTAAGTCTTGCTACGTGCAAACCTTTGTTAGTTGAATAGGTAGAAGTGAGAAAACTTTCCACCTCACAAAGAGGTCTGAATTTAAAATCAAGGCCAAGGTTGTAGATTATTTCTTTTATAACAGAGTTCTTAAACTCATTAATGTGGTAGTTCCGGTGGCTTTCCCATATACAACACCTATTGTGGTTAATCTCTGGAGCAATCCAGCTTTTGCCCGACGCTGCAGTGGGAATCAAGATATTTTTAATTTAGCATCTTGTCCTAATGGCATCATCAGTGGATGGTGTCAGATAAAAATCAGCCCATTTTTAGAGAAGGATGTAGCAGTGGAAATGTTTTTAACCATTGCTACCCGCATTACCGATGAGATGGTGCGTGTCTCTTGTAGAGTGATGAGTTTTGGGATTTTATCTTCAGGTGGCTGTTGTCCAGATACTGCTGGGCCTGAAATTTGATCTCTTTCTGCCGGAACTCCATTTTTCCACCTCAGCGATGTTGTTCCATCATCACGTCCTCCATGATCTGCAGCGTCACATACATGTTGTGTGACATCGGTCGATTCTTGGGTTCTGGAGCTCTTTGGATTCCATTCTATTTGGAAGCGATCCCAAAGGAGGAACATGATTCCATATCTTATTTAATCCCTTTTTTACTATAAAACGGCCAGGCCAGCCATCGGGGTAGTAAAGGCTCTCCCCTCAACACCAAATTAGCCCTGCTTTTTTTCCATATGGCTTTAACTTTTGATGCATGTGGTAGGGCTGTTTTTAATGCATGTCATGTCATCAAAATGAGTCAACTGATTTTAACCCAAGGTGAAATCCTTACATGTCTGCATCTTTTCCAGACGGAGGGATGCTTCAGTTGTTGCCCAATGTGTACCCTACATACTGTTATTAAACTGTAAACTGCCCAGAAACTACTTGAAGTGGTATGGGGCAGTATATAAGCAGAACACTTTGCGTTGTGGACACTTTTATTTATTTATTTATTTATTTATTTATTTATTTATTTATTTATTTATTTATTTATTTATTTTAAAGTATTTTTACCCTGCCTTTCTCCTTGGAAAAGGACCCAAGGCAGCTTGCTTGCGTTATCTGAATATGACAGCTAGCCCTCCATTTAGTGGCCTGTATTTGCATTGTATTTTAGCCTGTCCTTTTAAATGAGTGTGTTTAATTTCAGTTTTATTCTTGCTGACAATTTTGACCATCCTTCTTCTGTGTAGCTAATAAAGATAGGGCCACTCTCAGGTGCCTTAATCATTTGAAATGAAACTTATTGTCTGCAATAAATGTATTGGATTGTCTGCAACCCATGCTTCACAAACAGGCATGATGACTTGTCTTGTATTTTTTCAGTTTTATATCCAGGCATATATTTATATATTTTGATATATTTGGACTCCTGACTGAAAAATTGTGAGACATTTAATAGATATACTGTATATTCTCCTCAGGGATAGTTAGAATTTTTCGCAAAGAAACGTGCATTATTCTTGTTTTTATTACATTTTTCTTTATTATTGTTTTGATACTCTCACACAAGAGGAAACGCCTGAACACCCAACAAAAAGCGTGCCTTTTCTCCCCTGAGAGAAACTGAGCTTACGCGGGAGGCGCCCCTTTTAAAAGGCGGGCAGGCCCGGTCGCCCCGCCCACTCGCCTGCCCCGCCCGCTTCCATGTTGGGTGGAGGGGCAGAAAGGGGGCGGGCGCGCAAGAGAGCTTTCGCTTGCGTCATCCCCGCGCGCCGGTGACGCCAGCGGAGGCGACCGACCCTCCTTTCCCCGCCGGTCACGTGGGAAGAGGAGTCTGAAGAGAGCGCGTCGGGCTTTGCCGGCCGGCCGGCCCAAGTGACGTCGAGGAGGAGGGGGTGGAGGGGGGCGTGGCTGCGCTGACGCGCGGCGCGCGGATTGGTCGCCGCCGCCGATAAAGGGGGCGTGGTCCGTGTCGGCGGCGGCAGGGAGCGGCGGGCGGGCGGGCAAGCGGCGGCAGAAGCCTCGGCGCCGGCGGCCGAGGCGGAGGAGGGGCGGTGTTGCTCTGCGCTGCCCCGCCCTTCTCCCCGCCCCCCTCTCCTCTCTTCGGCGGGGCGTCGTCGTCGTCGCGTGGCCTTCCTCCCCTCCTCCTCCCCCTCCCCCTCCTCCTCCTCCTTTTTTCCCGCCAGGCCCCGCCAAGGCCATGACCGACTTCAAGCTGGGCATCGTGCGGCTCGGCCGGGTGGCGGGCAAGGTACGGCCTTTTGGGACCGGGGACCGGGGGGGGTGATGGTGGGTGGAGGAGGGCAAGGCCTTCCTCTCCAAGAAGCGGCGGTTCGAGCCCCCCCTCCGCGCTTTGGATTTCCCCCCTTGTTCGTGACGTCACGCGCGGCGCCCCCCGTGACGTCACGGGAGGCCCGCCCCGGCTGGGGGGGCTTCCTTTTCTTTTCTTTTTTTTACTGGAAAGGGTCCCCCTTTCCAACAAACAAGAAGAGGTAAACTGGGAAGGTTTCTCTCTTGGGACCCTCTGTGACGTCACTCAGGCACCCCCCTGTGATGTCACACTGGGACCCCTCTGACGTCACTCGGGGCCCTTCCAATTCTCTTCCCCCTCCCCATCATTTTACCTGAAAAAGGAGGGGGTGGACTTAGGTCCCTGAGCCGCCTCTTCGTTGCCCTAGGGGAGGCATGTCCAAACTTTGGCCCTCCAGATGTTGTGGACCGCCACTCCCACAGTCCTTGGTCATTGGCAGCCTAGGCTCAGAATTCTGAGAGTTGTGGTCCAAAACATCTGGAGGGCCGGAGTTTGGACATGCCTGCCCTAGAGCAGTGTTGGCAAACCGATGGCACGGGTGCCAAAGGTGGCCCTCAGAGCCTTTTGGGGGGGCGGCACCCGATATCGGCCCCTTTGTGGCCACAGGTTAAATGGCTGAACTGGCACTTTGTGTAAAACTGGTGGGTTTTGAATCGCCGTTTGGGCCCTCGGTCACTAAAAGGTTCGCCATCCCTGCCCTAGAGGGCTTTGCGAGGAAATAATAGGACTATTATTACGAATAATTATTACGAATAGAATAATTTCTTAAATCTGTTGTTTTCAGACAAAGTACACCCTGATAGATGAACAAGACATTCCACTTGTGGAGAGTTACTCGTTTGAGGTAAGAATCTACGTCGGCTTAGAAGAGCAGAGCTGGAAAGGATGCTGCGGAATAGATCACATGGGCGGGGGGGGTGTGCAGCTCCTCTCAAGGAGGCCCAGTGGCGGGGATCGAACTCCCAGCCTTTGAGACCCCAAACGACGGAGCCGTCCAGCGGTTCTTTGAATCGCCCCACGTCCCTTGGTAACAGTGTCCTGCCTATCCTTTTCAACAGCAGCTTCTGTAACTAACGGGTTGGTCAAAGAGTCGATCAGAATGATAAAAAACATTGACTGACACATAACAGGTGCAAGTTTAACCAAAAATTCTGGTACAGTATTTTTTTTAAGTATTGGTGCAGTGTCTGTGCTCTTCCCGATCGTGCTCTGATGGTATTATTTCTGAGATCTGCCACTGCTTGTCATGGTGTGCGAAATTTCTTGATATTGTTTCCAAAGCCCCAGGGACGTTGGGGACCACTGAAGTGTCTTTCATCCACAACTGAGATCGTTCGATTGCCAGATCTCTGTATTTCATTAGTTTTCCCAGTTCTTTGTTTTCCAACTTAGCATCCCCCGGAATTTCCATGGCAGTGAGCCAGGCATTTCTTGGTTGTGTGATGTCTGGTGTGTTGTGTTCAAGGTGTGTATTGCCTTTGATGTGGAAATCCCACAATACCTTGACTTGTGACTTTTTCGGACACCGTTTCTACCTGATGCTCCCATGGCTTTTTAGAGGCTGGCGAGTTATATACATTTTTGCGCATAATCACCAGTGTACTTATTTTGCACTGTAATGTGCCTGAATTTGTGTTCTGTTTCTGCAGCCTTTGGGCGTAAAGTGATGAGGTGCGACACGGTTCCATTGTTTTCTTAGCAGAGTTGACATTTGCTTTCGACACTAATTTGTTGCTGTTGTTAGTATTCTTATTAGCAGGACTGGTAGTTGTAGTATAGCCACGTTGGCAGGACGCTGGCATAAGGGCATGCAAATTGCCAGCATGTAGCATGAAGAAGACACAGTCGATCGGGCAAAGGGGCATTTGAGGATCCAAAAAGTAGGCCCTGCACCTGCAGTGCTAGGAAAAAAAAGATGATGATGATTAGTATTAAAATCAGTATTTTCTTGGCAATGACTGTGGCTGCACAACCGTTGTGTGCAGAGAAAACTTCCATGAGGACAGGCAAACATTTATATTCTGTTAATGTGTTGTAGCAGGGAAAATGCCTCTGGATTTGCAAGCCACCTTGGGTCCTTTTCCAAGGAGAAATGTGGGGTAAAAAATACTCAAAATTAGAATCATAGAATAGAATAGAATCCTAGAGTTGGAAGAGACCTCCAGGGCCATCTAGTCCAACCCCCTGCCATGCAGGAACCCCCCATCACAGGATGTCCGACAGGTGGCCATTCAGCCTCTGCTTAAAAACCTCCAAGGAAGGAGACTCCACCACCCTCGTTCGTGGCAGCATCTTCCACTGCCAAACAGCTCTAACTGTCATGAAGTTCTTTTCAGGATGTTTGGCCGTGTTCTGGAAGTTTTTCCTCCTGACAGTTCGCCGGGCTCTGTGGTCAGCATCTTCAGAGGGCAAGGAGCTCAGGGAACTCTCTCTCTCTCTCTCTCTCTCTCTCTCTCTCTGTGTGTGTGTGTGTGTGTATTTCTCTCTCTCTCTCTCTCTCTCTCTCTCTCTCACACACACACACACACACACACACACACACACACACACACACACACACACACACACACACTCCCTCATGGGACTCTCACTCACTCTAGACCCCAGAGCACAGAGAGAACTCCTTGCCCTCTGAAGATGCTGGCCACAGAGTCTGGCGAAACGTCACGAACAGCCCCCCAAAAACCCTCACAAACAACTGTCAGATCCCGGCCATGAAAACCTTTGAGAAATACATTAAAAAACATACGTTCTATGTTGCTCATCAGCTCTGTTTGGGAAACCAGAAGGTCACCTGCCTTTATTTTTTTAAAAAACAAATGTGCATGAACCAACCGCCTCTCTTTCCATTGGCCAGGCTCGCATGGAGGTCGATGCAGATGGAAACGGTGCTAGAATTTTTGCTTTTGCCTTCGACAAAAACCGAGGAAGGGGGTTTGGACGCCTGCTGCATGAATTGCTGTGGTAGGTATTTTTGGGCCCTGTTGAAGTTGCAACTTACCGATGGATTTCAGCCAGTAATAGATCTCCAAACATTTGATAGTTTATGCTTTTGGGAGCATGCTTAGTGGTGTATTAAGGTGAACCAAGATTTGTGCTAGGTCCCTTTCTCATCTTTTGCTTCATGAGTCTATATCTTATTTCCTCTGTGATAAAGTGAATGGTTTAATGGTTTAGACCATGGGCCTCTTGGACTCGGCCCGGCCTCCCTTGACGTCGCCTGTCTAGGGGGTCACATTGCAGCCTCTGTCGTCATTCTGGTGGTCGGGAGAACGCGGACTTGAGTTGAACGTGGCTATTGGCTCCTGTGTCTTGGTTGTTGTGCTGTAGAAGAGGCCGTTGCGAATGGCTAAATCACTGGCTGTGTTCTGGTTGGGTACCTAGAATCCTAGAGTTGGAAGAGACCTCAAGGGCCATCCAGTCCAACCCTCTGCCGTGCAGGAACCCCCATCACAATATTTCCGACAGATGGCCATCCAGCCTCTGCTTAAAAACCTCCAAAGAAGGAGACTCAACCACCCTCCTTTGGGGCAGCATCTTCCACTGCCGAACAGCTCTAACTGTCATGAAGTTCTTCCTAATGTTCAAATGGAATCTCTTTTCCTCTCGTTTGGAACCATTGCCCCGAGTCCTAGATACGTGGTTTTCAACCTGGGCAGGGCCCCTCCCAGAAGTCAGGATTGGCCCCCTTGGATGGGGCGTGCCAACAAGACCAGGCCAGCTCTTTCTTGAGCGAGCCGCCCCGTTGGGAATCCTGGGTGCTTCGTTCGCGCCACAGTTTCCAAGGGCAGCCCACGAAGCAGCGGCTGGGAGCGGCCAAGCACCCTCTTGTCCGCCGAGCACGGCACGAGACGGCTTTTTTCTCTTCCAGGGAGAGGCACCGCGGCGGCATAGCTCCGGGTTTCCAGGTGGTACACTTGAATGCTGTGACCGTGGACAACCGCCTGGACAACCTGCGATTGGTCCCTTGGGGCTGGAGACCCAAAGCCGAAGAAATCTCTAGTAAACAAAGGTGAACTTTTTAACCGCCGCCGTGGCCGGCGGGGCTAAACTGTTGTCGCTTTGGGTTTGCCGGAAGGAGAGCCAAGACGGGCCTAGCCTGGCCTCCAGTGGAAGGGAGTTGGGGCCAGCTGGGGCCATGACCTGTGGTGGTCAGAGCTAGGATTTTTTTGAACCGAATTGCTATTTTGGGTATCCGAAGGATAACATTGCTCCCACGTTCCCTCTTTGGAAAGGCTGAGATTTTATTTCTTGTAGTCTCCTCATAGTGCTGCCTAGATGCCCTAAGCACCTCCGATCTCGCCTGATTTTGGAAGCTAAGCAGGGTCGGCCCTGGCTAGTACTTGGATGGGAGACCACCAGGGAATACCAGGTGCTGTCAGCCCCTGGAGTAGGAACTGGCATGCCACTCCAGGATTCCTGCCAAGAAAACACCATGGACATGGAGTCACTAAGAGTCGGTCACGACTGTAACGACACAACACACACACACAAACACAGTATCCTCATAATCTTAGCATTGTAATGCTAGAAGTGCCTCTGTAGAGGTTGTCATGTGTCCAGCGCCTGTCAAGGCCGCCAGAGACCTAACCACTTTGCGATCCAGCCGTTGGTTGAATCAGTTTGCCAGAGACGCAATTCACTTGCTTTTGTCGTCGTGTTGTTGTTGTTAAAGGGAACAAAGCTTATACTGGCTGGCCATACAGCAGCTTCCCACCGACCCCATCGAGGAGCAGTTTCCCGTGCTGAATGTAACACGCTACTACAACGCCAACGGTGACGTGGTGGAGGAAGAGGAGAGCTCCTGCACCTACTATGAATGTCACTACCCTCCCTGCACAATGATCGAGAAACAGGTGCGTCCCCAATAAATGGAAGCAATCGGATTCCTCGCACCGCCCTTGCAAGAACTTCCGGTGGGCAGGCGAACGACCATTTTTTCTTGCAGTAGTTCATCATCATCATCATTATCACTAAGAGTACCTAATCTAGCATGGTCTCTCGCCCCCCTCTTGGGGCTAGATATGGTAACTCATGGTGCAACTATTTCCCGGAACTTTGCCCTTTTTACCATACTATGGATAGCGTCCTCCGTTATCCACAGTTTTCAGCATCCACTTCAGGAACCAATGCCCCCCAGACACGGGGTCCTTGCCATGTCATGTATGGAGATCCATTTGAGCACTGAACAGAGGTCTCCCTAGGCCTTAAGGCAATGTTGGCGAACCTATGGCACGGGTGCCAACGGTGGCCCTCGGTGCCTTTTCTTTGGGTACCTGACATCACCCCTTCACAGCCACCTGGATTCAGGTTAAATGGCTGTATTGGCACTTTTTGAATAATTAGTGGGTTTTGAATCTCCGTTTGGGCCCTCGGTCTCTAAAAGGTTCGTCATCACTGCATCAGGGGATTTACAGTGGTACCTTGTACAAAGGAATTAATTCGTTCCAAATGAAATTATGTTAAGCAAATTTTCCTTTATACAAATTCCCATAGGAATGCATTGAATACGGAGTAATCCCATTTTTATGTTGTACGGATTCTCCCCATAGGCAATTATGTTAAGCAAATTTCCCCGATCTCCTGTTTTTTTATATTGTACAGATGTTATGTTATACAAACTTTTTGTTATACAAGGGTCCACTGTATAGACTAAAGTACTTGCCCCGGGGTTATAGTAGGACGTTTGTTTGCGTAGAGCAGGCATGCCCAAACTTCAGCCCTCCAGATATTTTGGACCACAACTCCCACAGTCCTTTGCCATTGGAAATACAGGCTTGGAATTCTGGGAGTGGTGGTCCAAAACATCAGGAGGGCCGAAGTTTGGGTATGCCTGGCGTAGAGGTTTCCCCTTTTTGGGGTGGGGTGGGGGACGTTGGGGTGTGTGCGCGCGGCAGGGCGTCTCTCTCGGTCTTCGAACAAGGCTACTGATTCTTGTCCCCTGCTCCCTCTCCGCAGTTACGCGAATTTAACATCTGCGGGCGGTGCCAGGTGGCGCGGTACTGCGGCTCGCAGTGCCAGCAGAAAGACTGGCCGGCGCACAAGAAGCACTGCCGGGAGAAGAAGCGTGTCTTCCACCAAGAGTTGGGGCCGGAACGGTGACTGGTTGGCTAGCTGAGGCCTTAGCCCCCCACCCACCCACCCACCTCCTCCCACTCAACAACTACCCCTCTCCGCCTTCCTTCCTCCGGGGGGACCCTTCCCGGAGGGCGAAGAGAGGTGCCCGCTTTGCACAGACTACTCACTTGAAGCCAGAGGCACTGACAACGAGGAAAAAAAACGAACCCGACCGGACACGCACCAACACAGATGAGGAACCAGCCCCCCCCCCAACCCTCCAGTGATGCTTGAGGAAGGCCCCCCGTTCCTCCTCTTCCTCCCGACTGTTCTCTCCGCTGTGTCGAGGGTCTCGCGCAAAAAGACTACTGCGGAAGCCTCTCCCGGGGCGGGACGCTTCCTGTTTATTTATATGTTAATATGTTTGTAAAGTTGTGTACAGGTTCCTTTTTTTTCCTTTTTCGGTTAGCCGTTCTCTAATCTAGGACTCGTTTTACTGTAACGTTGAAGGTGAGGACGCATTTGTCGGTTGAAATAACTACCCCGTCGCGATAGCTTGGCCCGCCCTTGAAGCCGGGGAAAGGCCAAGGGAAGCTCGCTCGGACGTTGGCCGTTACTCTAAGAACGACTCTGCATGGAAGTTGTGTTTTCAAGTAAAGGATTGGAATGGAGTTACCTTCTGTTTTCCCCCCTTTCCGCTTGAATTTGCCGCTGCGGCTGAATCTTCCCGGGTTCTGATTTTCTGTGGCCTCTCGTCCCACCGCCCACCATCCAAACGTTATCCGACACTTGGCATGCTTCCTGCCATAACTCCTTCTCATCGCAACTCTCCAGGCATATTTTAGTGGGGGCTACTGTTGGTGTACCACATCCAGGTCTGGAGTGATAGGAGAGACATGTTTCCTTAGTCCACTGGTCCGATCCTTGGCTTCCCCAAGAGTTTCGTGGACGACAACTCCCAGAAATCCAGGACCAGCGCCGCTGGTGGCGAAGACTTCTGGGAGTTGTAGCCCCAAGAACAGGTGGGGTTACCCTTGATTGCCTAGAGCAGGCATGTTCAAACTTCAGCCCTCCTGATGTTTTGGACCGCATCTCCCAGAATTCTAAGCTTAGATTGCCAATGGCAAAGGACTGTGGGAGTTGCGGTCCAAAACATCTGGAGGGCCGAAGTTTGGACATGCCTGGCCTAGAGCAATGGGGCCGAACTTTTGACACTCCAGAGGTTTTGGACCCCAATTCCCAGAATTCTTGGTTGCCAGTGACAAAGGACTATGGGAGTTGTGGTCCGAAATAGCTGGAGCACCGAAGATTTCCCACCACTGGCCCTAGAGCAAGGCCAAGGGCTTGTTAGGGGTCCGGATAGTTTGCTCTGTAGCTTTCCACAATCTCTTAAGCCCTGGCGATGCCGTTGAAAGTTCTCCACCCGTTGCTCTACCGAGAATTCAGAGTTTCAGACTTAAGGGCACAGTATAACATTTTGTAAAAAAAAAAAAAGTGAATGAATTCCCCAAACAACCCACCTTTTACTAGCTAAGGCAGTTGGCGCTTGCTGCAGATGAGTTGCCCAGGGTGGCTGATCCTTCCAATCGGTAAACCTTATTTTCTTGTGCAAGGTATACAGTGCTTACACGCGTGAAATCCACGGGTGTTCCAATCCTGGAGCAGAAGCAGCGGTGTCTCCGTGATCCATTTGCTTCCAAGTTTGAGAATTTTGGGAAAGCCGTGGCATGCTAGACTGCTGCTCAAAGTTACCTTAAATACCTCGTTCCAAGGTTTTCTCTGGTTTCCGGTGCACAAGTCTGTAAGGTGCGCATGCAGATTTTTAGGGGAAGGAATCCTTGCTTATGAGACTTGACTGCACCGAACCGCAGTGCGCATGTGATCCTAACCGCTCCGAGGTAGGTAGGAGAACCCGCTTTTCTCAGCTCCCAAACTGGATGCAATGCGCCTGGCAATGCGTGACTTCGTCCTTAGACTAAGAGAGCGCCCGGGAAACTCTCTCCTTTTGACTTTGCTTGTCTGCAACTTTGCGACCCAAACGGCACGGCTGCATCGTCTCGGGACAAAACGAACGATCCAGAGGCAGACATTGTCTTTGTTGCGGACTGCAGAATTTGAAAGCACCGTGAATATTTTTCAGATCGCCGAAATAACGTGTATTGCCTGGCGTTGTGGCTTTGATCTTGTCACAGGCTTGTTGAGAGAACCCTGGCCTGCCACCCTCCCACTGAAATTTATTTTGGACCAAATGTGCAGCGTGGTTTTAAGGGCTTGCCACCAGTTTGTCGTCTTTTAAGTGCCATCTCGCAGAACGTTGACAATCGGTAGCATAATCTCTTTTTATCTAAACCAGTGGTTCTCAACCGGTGGGTCCCCAGATGTTCCTGGACTGCAACTCCCAGAAATCCTGGCCAGCTTAGCTAGTGAGGAAGACTTCTGGGAGTTGCAGTCCAGGAACATCTGGGGACCCACCGGTTGAGAACCACTTCTAGACGAAAGCTATTCTGAATTGAAAAGCGATGCCCACTGTAGACCGACTTAAATTCTTCAGCCAGAATGTTGTTCTACACACCGGGCGTGCTTCCTATCTATTTTTCCTTGAAAGATAACCTGGTATTTGTTATTGTGCATTATGGGACCGAAATATTGTCCCACTTGTGAATTTCCTTGCCATGGAAAACCCCATAAAGGGCCACCATAAATCAGAATTGACTTGATAGTTCATGACAGCTGGAGCCTGGCTTTTAAGGCTTTTCCAGGTGGTTGAAATTTCCCTGCACGGTTTAATATAATTCCTAAACGGGAACTCCTGTTTCCACACTTCCCGATTAAGGCAAGCACTTGCGCCTTTGTGGGGGACCCAGCTTGCAAGGGCAGCAATGAGCAGTCTGCATCATTACTTGTAAAATCACCCCCCCCCACACACACACACCTATAAGTAGCATACTTGGCTTGATTCCTGCATGCATGCACTCATTGGTCCCTTTGTGCGTGTGCACTTCTGGACGCATTGATTTGTGCATGCATGCTCTTGATCCCTGTGTGTACATACTTCTGGATGCACTGACTCGTGCATGCATGTATTCGTTGATTCCTGCGTACATGCGTGCACTTCTGGACGCACTGATCCATGCATGCATGCACTCGATGATCCCTTTTGTGTGTGTGCATGCATGCACTTCTGGATGCCTTGATTCGTGCCTGCGTGCACTCCTTGATCCCTTTGCGTTGGCGCCCACCCGCGTGCGTGTGTATGCACGCACGCACTTCTGGACGCACCGATGCGTGCACTCAATCCCTTTGTGTTTGCGCGCCTGTGTGCGCGTGTGCATGCGCCTGTACGCGTGTATGCCCTCCGCCACGTGAGGGGGGGGTCCAATCACACACACACACACTCACACCCTTTCCCCCGTTCCGGGCGGGGCTGGGCCTCGCATGGCCGCCTTTGAGAGGCGGGGAGGGAAAGATGGAGGGCGAGCGAGAGAGGTCGCCTCAGGCCGCGAGGAAGCGGAGGAGGCGGGCTCTTCGGGGCGGCCCAGCCGGGCTTCCCTTCCTCTTCCTTCCCCTTCCTCCTCCTCCCGGCTCCTTCACTCCCTTCGCCGAGGAAGGGGCGCGGAAAAGGGGGTCTCCGCGGGTAAGTGGGTCCCCCTTCTCTCTAAGGCGCGGGAAAGGGGGCTCCGCGGGTGCCGGCAACGCCAGTTCGAGAAAGAGGAAGCTCGAGGCAGGGTGCGGGTTGCCTTCCTTAATCCCTTCCTTCCTCCGGGGGTGGGAATTTGGGAAAGGAGGATGAGGGTCGCCCTTGGAGGAGGGGAGCCTCGAACCCGCGATGCGGCGGCGGCGGGGGCTTCCCTTGGTAATGGGCTGTGTGTGTGTGTGGAGGTCCAGAAGGAGGAGGAGGAGGAAGGGCTGGGAAGCTCCCCCCCCACACACACTCTTTCCCACGTCCTCCTTCTGCCCCCAACCCCCCCCCCAATCCCTTGGGTCGTCGACACGTGTGAATGGGTCGGAGAGCGCGTGTCAGGGTTTCTCCCTCCCTGTCCCAGGGTGCAGCCAGTCTGCAGGGCTTTACACGTGAACGGGTCCCGCCTTGGAAAACAAGCTGCGCTGCCCAGCCAGATATCCTGGATTATTTATTTATTTATTTATTTATTTATTTTTATTTTTCACAATTTATAGGATTATAAATTTTTATAACTTATAGGATTATAGGATCTGCACCTCCTGGAAAAGTCAACTTTGGCTCTTTGTGCTTGGGTGTGTGAATGTGAATGATGATGGTTGAGAGAACCTACCCAGCTCCCATCAAATCTGATTTATTTATTTACTTGTTTATTTATTACATTTATATACTGCACAGGGCCGTTGACAAGCTGCGAAGAAAAATCAAACTACAAATCATGAATCTATATTTATTTATTTATTTTGAATGTTTTTACCCCGCCTTTCTCCTTGGGAAAAGGACCCCCAGGTGGCTTACAATAATGAGGCACAATTTACAGCCCATAAACTATACAATAAGTATATAATATATTGTATCCTAGCATATAAAACTAAATTATAACATGGACTGGTATTCTATCACAGGTACAAGCTTTATCCAAAAAAAAGCTATGAAATATCAATGCAGTAAGAATGCTGCTGCTATTATTTATTTATTTATTTATTTATTTATTTATTTATTTATTTATTTATTTATTTATTATATATCCTGCCCATCTAGCCAAAGGCTAATAAGGGCAGTGAACAACAGTGTGATAAACATAGAGTTTTAATATATAGATTAATGGTTATTTATTTAAGTTCACAAGTAGTAGTAGTAGTAGTAGTAGTAGTAGTAGTAGTAGTAGTAGTATGTTTTCTTATTATCTGGCTGTGGGGGAATTATTAGTTCATTTATTATAGTATTTATTAAAAATAATAGAGATGTAGCTGGCTTTTTCTATTTTTTAATACACTGACTAAATCCTTTATTGTGGCACGTTAGAAGGTTTAAAAAAAATAATCCCCCAAAAATGGATTGTAGGAATTTATGAGGACTAGGCCAGGAGCACTGACTTGAGGATATATTCCTTTAAGATCTCTATAATATTTTTTAATTTTTGCAGACTGTGGACAAGTGAAATCTTAAGGTACCGAATAACGATCGGCCCAATCCGAGGGCTGTGCTGTTGGGGAATTATGTTTTATTTTATTTTTTAATTCCTCCCGCCCCTGGATGCATTAATTAAAAATGAATTTTTAAAAATTTATTTATTTATTTATTTATTTTATTATTTTTTAAAATTTCTCCCGCCCCCGGATGCATCCTGCTGAGAGTTTTGCCCCCTTTGCCCTTCTTTGTTTATATTGTTGGTTTTTAACTTGCTGTAAACCGCCCAGAGTTCCGTTTGGAAGATGGGCGGTATACAAATGAAACAAATAAATGAATAAATAAGTAAATTTTATTTCCAATCCGAATTGCAGGGTTGGCTCACCCCTTTGGCTTCCAGAAAACAGGATGAGCGCCTGGTGATATGGCCTCGCCGTGCAGGATCCAGACGTTGCAAGTGGTCGACACGGAATATACCGCCGACGCCGTGGAATGGTGCCCCGTGGACGGCTGGCGTGGCCTCCTGGCCTGTGGCACCTACCAGCTAAAGAAACCCGATCCTAAGGTGAGCGGGAAAATTACCCCCGCGTTAAAACAAGGAAACCGCTTCGATCCTTTAAAGACGTCGCTGGGTAGAGCTTATAGTAAAGCGAATTTTGCAGCCGTATACGGTGGTGCCTCAACTTACGCATTTAATCCGTTCCAAATGCATGCTCTTAAGTCGGGGTGCCTATCTAAAATATTGAAAAAATAAGTTTAAAAAAATTGAAAATAATAATAATAAAATAAAAATAGAGAATGCGCAATTGCCTTCAGTTCTGGCTTGTGAGTTCCCCCTAATCCAGTGGTTCTCAACCACTAGTGAGCGAGCTTTAGAGACAAAATTGGAAAAAAATATCCCGGAAGCTATCTTTAGAATTACATGGTACAGTAGGACCCCCATATCCATTGGTTCATTATCCACTGATTCAGTTAACCGCGGTTTGCAGGGAAAAAAATTAAATAAATAATTCAGCAGTGTAAAGCAAGCTACTGTCACAAACCGCAGCCAGAAAGCAAGCTACTGTCTCAAAGCGGCAGCCAGAAAGCAAGCCACTGTCACAAAACAGTAGTTTTGAGGGAGGTTTTGGCATTCTCTCTTATCCACGGATTTCATTTATCCACATTCCATAGGTAGGCCTGGAACTGAACCCCAGCAGATACCGGGGTCCTACTGTACTCTTATTGGGCATTCAGTGGCTAAAGCAGTGGTTCTCCACCGGTGGGTCCCCAGATGTTCCTGGACTGCAACTCCCAGAAATCCTTGCCTGCTCAGCTAGTGATGAAGACTTCTGGGAGTTGCAGTCCAGGAACATCTGGGGACCCAACAGGTTGAAAACCACTGTAGATGAGGAAAAAGTGGTGGTGGGGAATCTCTTTTAACACTGCACTTTTTTTTCGGTTCTGCTTCCTTTTGCAGCCTGGGGTGAGCCCTGAGGAAAACGACGAGCCCCACGCCCGCCTGGGCCGCCTCTACCTCTATTCCTTCGAAGAGGACGTTTTCGCACCACTGACAGAGCTCCAAAGACTCGAAACGGCTGCCATTTTGGACATTAAATGGTAGCCATGAGTGTGGAGGCTCAAGCAGAAACACAAGGGCTCTTGGGCCTGTTTTGGAATGATTATTCTTTGAGATGGCCAGGGTCTTTATCCCGTTTTTCTTCTTTTAAGTCAAGGTGGTTCAGATAGTCACAGGCAACCTGACTGCCACGTTGTTAATGCAGTGGGACCCCCATATCCACAGAATCGATATTGATTGATTTCATTTATCCACAGTCTGAATATATAAAAAAAAATACAGTGGACCCTCGTATAATCCCATATAATTGCTGGTAAATTACATCCCTTGCCAATGTTTGGACTTTTATAACAGCTTTGAAAAAGAGGACTTGTGTTCTCGAAAGCTCAGCAACTTTTTTTTTATTTTTCTACTAGCAACCTAGGAAGGTATCACCCATCGTCTAGTTTTGACTATAATTGCTAGGAAATTCTTCTTTCTTTCTTTCTTTCTTTCTTTCTTTCTTTCTTTCTTTCTTTC
>JAHTLZ010000316.1:1759707-1779149 GCA_023846285.1 Phrynocephalus versicolor | reverse complement strand
CCAGGTCTGTGTCGCTGAGGTGTCAGGAGGGGATTAAAAACCTCTCTTTGCAATCCCAGCCGCCAGGAGCAGCCCCAGGTCTGTGTTGCTGAGGTGTCAGGAGGGGATTAAAAACCTCTCTTTGCAAGCCCAGCAGGCAGGAGCAGCCCCAGGTCTGTGTCGCTGAGGTGCCAGGATGGGGTTAAAACCCTCTCTTTGGAAGCCTGAGGTGCCAGGATGGGGTTAAAACCCTCTCTTTGGAAGCCTGTCTCAAGGGGACAAAATGCAATATACTGAGACCATAATATATGAACCGCGTTGTGGCGGGGGACTACTGTACTAGCAACAAGGGCACACGGCTGGGACTTGACAGTTCAGGCTTGCGACTCGTTTGGTCTACTTCCACTTTATAGCTAGAAGGCAGCTTCTAGGTCCAGCAAAACGCTCGAGGGAGGGGACAGAACGAGGGCAGAATCCTACTTGTGATTTATTCAGGCGTAAGTGAATGTCATAAGCCAAGGGAGCACAGCCCGTGGGCCGTCTCTGCTTGCATGAGGACAGCTGCCTGCCCGTCTCTTTTAATTAGAGGGAATCTACCCGCAGGCCTAATGCAGTGTCACGCACGTACCTGTATAAATCGTCAGTGGGGTTCTGGGCACTGAAATATACCATCCTATGTTATTAGCCTGGTTTTGGTCTCTCCAGGAAAGGCAATGCCCTGGGTTCTTTGAAGGTTAGGACTCTGTTTAATATGGCTCTGGAAGCAAATGAATCTATGAAAATGATCCTTTTCTGTATCACAGAAAGAACACCAGCAATTTCCAGTATTAATACTGAGGACACTTTCCTGAAAACTCAGGTATAAATTCCTCAATGCTGCAGAAAGTCCTTGGCGAAAGGACACCCTTGTAATTTTGAGACTTGGCGAGCCCGGCTTATGTACGACTCACGCACACCAGTATTGTAAGCGAAACCTTTCTAAAATAAATTTAGCAGAGCATTTTGAACGGACCACTCTCTGTTCTTCTCTTTGTAGAGCTAATAGAATTGAAATCTAGGGACCAGTAGAAGGAGGTTCAGCATACAGATTAATCCAGGAAGGCTTGGTGAGTCAGCGTTGCTCTCTATTTCACTTGACATCAAACACAAAGTTCGACTGCAAGTGACAAGGGCTTCCACTAAGAATTTTCAGAAATGGGGGAAAGCCCCTTCAGGCATTAAATGGCTTTTTTTTTGGGGGGGGGGGTTAATTCCAAAATTCTCTAGGGAACCACATCTTGAGATACGCTTGTAGGAACAGCAAACCTATCGAGCTGTCGGTAAAATCACATTTCGAAGCCAGAGTTTACAGAAGGTAAATACAGGTAGAGATTTGGGGGAGCTGAATATCAGCAAGGATTGATCCGTTTCACGGATCAACAGCAGTGATGATAAAATCATCTTTTACGTAATTTTTTCCAGCCGAAATAAAAGGAAAGTGGGGTAACCAGAATTAGAATTTGATGTTCAACTGTGAGCTTTGTTTCATTCAATTACTCTGAATCCTTTGCACATTTTCTTTTGTACAAGACTCCAGTTGATGGATGTTGGGGCGGTAAGATAAGGATTGAGTTTCTAAATTGGCAGGTAACCCCAGCTGTAATCTAACCCTTGACAATTTTTTTTTAATCTGCAGCATCCCATGCCTCCCACGTTCCATTCTGAAATAAGATGGACTTTCTATCCACACCTGATTCCCTTGTAACATTTTGCCTTTAAAGTTAGTTTGCTTTTGTGTAACTTTTCAAACGCGCTAAAGGAAAAAAATTAACGCAACACACATACCCCTGCCCAATATCAATTCTGCAATTTGTTTTGCACAATTATCTCTGCTTAGGAGTGGAGAGCAAGGCAGATCCTCCAAGCCTGGCTCTTAAATCCAACAAGAGTGGACTAGCTGAACAAGATCTATAAAAATGTCACCTCGCTATTCGGCAGCTAATTCAGTGCATCCAGTCTAGCGGGGAAATGCCTACTGTAATTAAAACTGTAAACCGCCCAGAGACTACAGTGGTACCCCGATTTAAGAGCAGCTCGACTTAAGAGCGGAAAACTGTTGGCATCTTAACTGCCGCCTTACACATTTTAAATATGGTCTGCTCAACTTACAAATATATTTGATTTTTAAACTTATTTTTTCAATTTTTTAGATAGGTACCCCGACTTAATAGCAATTCGACTTAAGAGCATGCCTTCGGGACGAATTAAATTCATAAGTCGAGGTATATAAGCAGAATGCTTTAAGCTCATGCCTGTCTTCCCATACAGTGGACCCTTGTATAACAAAAGGTTTGTATAACAAAGTCTGTACAACATAAAAAATTCTGGAGATAGGGGAAATTTGCTTAACAGAATCGCCTATGGGGCAAATCCGTACAACATAAAAATGGGATTAATCCGTTTTCAATGCATTCCTAGGGGAAATTTGTATCAGGGGAAATTTGCTTAACAGAAGTTCATTTGGAACAAATTGATTCCTTTATACAAGGTACCACTGTATTACATCTTAAAACTGCAGTTCAGTTACGAAATAAAATAAAACCTCAATGTTTGTTTGTTTTTAACAATTAATTTATTCTTTTTAACAGAAACAGGGGGTCGGGTAGTCACACTTGTCCCTTCGGGAATCTTGTCCCAGCCTCCAAAAGCTTATTTATAGAGCCTTTTTCCGCAGTTCTTGCCCATCCAGCAGCCTTCACAGCCCGACCGTCTTTCAATAATAATAATAAATTGGTGAATTTTCCCATCGCATCGTTTTTCAAACAGGCTTAACAACGGGCGGGTGGAGTTGTTTTGTTGCCCTCTTTCTCTTTCGGAAGACGTTTTTCCTCTGTGGATTATTGATGTTATTCTGTAGGCTGGTTTATAACCCCATTGTTCCACCTCGGGAGCATCTTTCCATAGGAATAAACTCAATTTCCCCCCAAACCAGGTTTTTAACAAGATGCTTCGCCAAGGGGTGTCGTTGTCGCCGTTTCTTTCAAACCCGGTTTCCAGCGACGATCACTTGCATTACATGAACATCCTTTTAAAAAGAGGATTACGGCCACCAAGTTTATGAAGAACTGCAAATTAGGGCGTTCAAAATAACTATCTGGGCTCCTGGGCTTGTATGGACAGGACAACTTCAAGATTTATAGATTAATATAGATTATTTATTTAGGGGCGCTGTTTTTCTTCCTGGAGAGCTCCACCTCAAAAACAGGCATGCGTGTCAGCCCAAATAGGCGTTTATATTTTAAAAAATGCTCATTATTTGTACACAAAGGGAGGGTTTTGTTGTTCTTTTGAAACCGAATTTTCACTGATCCTCGGCTTTTTTCTTCCCGGAGGGCTGGTTTCTTCCTCGATCCCGTTGCAAGTCCAGGGAATAATTTTATTTTTAAAGCGGTTTTTTTTTTCCTGCTTGCTTCTTCCTCCTCCTCTTCTCCGTCCCTTTTCCTAGCGGGCGAAGTTTTTGGGGTAGAGGCAGAAGAGCTTCCCTTCCTGGCTGGGCTCGAAGCCGTATTTCTCCAGCTGCTCAGGGGAGAAGGTCCCTTCCCGGAGGTCCTTCCGGATCTTCGGGGCGGCCGTCTGCTCGAAGAGGGCCCGGGCGGTGAGCGGGGGTTCGGTGCCGGCCGAGGCCCGGTAAGAGACGTAAGGCTTCAGCTTGAAACCCGTCAGGTCGGGCACCACCAGCCGGGGCACCATCTCGGGCACCAGCATGAACTTGCGGCCCGGGATGGAGACGCCCAAGGGCTTGCTGCCGCGGCCCTTGTAGAAAGTCCGGGGACCCCGCTTGCTGGTCCACGGCACCATCCGGTTGGCGCTGCGGGTCAGGCCCCGCGTCACTTCGCCCAGCAGGCCCATGAGGGACGGATGGAGGCCGGTACTTCGCCTCAGGAAAGTCCCCTCAGAAGCTTTCCCGCTCTTTTTCTTCCCCCTCAACGGCCGTCGCCTCAGGAAAAGCACCTCAGAGGCTTTCCCGCTCTTTTTCTCCCCCTCAGAAACCTTTCCGCTCTTTTTCTCCCCCTCAACCGCCGTCCTCACCGCTCGCCTCAGGCCCACCGGGGAATATCCGCCGCGCTCATTGGCTCCGCGGCGCCGAGCCAATTGCCGGCTCCGATCTAGAGAAGGAGCGAATGAGCGGGGAGGAAGAAAGGAGATGGGCAGGCGCCTAGCCAATCAAAATAAAATATTTTAAAGGGGGCGGGGAGGAGCTCCGTGGTTTGTTCGCGGCCTGGAAAAGGCGGAGAGGATCTCTACTCTGATTGGTGAAAAGGAGCACAGCTGCTCGCCGCCTTCGAGTAAGAGGCAGCGAATGGTGGGGAGGAAGGAGGGAGGGAGGGAGGATTGCGAACCAATCAAAAAGGATAGCGTTAGAAAATGTAGAGTTAGAAAATATGAAAACGTAGAGCTAGAAAAAAAATGAAGAGTAGTGTTTGGAAGAGCAGTCGCGAAAAGATTCAGCTACTTTTCAGAAGCGCCACAGTATTGTTGCAAAAACTGACAGTTCGACTATAGAAAATAAAGACAAAAAACCTGTTGGCATTTTAAAGGCTAAGATTAGATTAGACGTTAGATCATCCTCAAAACTATGGGATAAAATAAAATAAGGACAGCTAGACGCTTTCTGCCTGGTTTAGAGCTGGAGCGGCCGCTTTTGGGCACCCAGGGGCGCTTGGACCACAACCAGTTGTGCCGGCAAGGGCTTCTGGGAGTTGTAGTCCAAGAACGCTGGGGCTCCCCATCCAAAGGTGGTGGGAACCGCTGGAGGAAAGACTAGTAGAGGGCGGGGGAGGGCGCAGAACGCCAGGGCGGAAGTGACGTCACGGGGAGGCACCACACATATAAGCCTCCCCCTCCCCGACGGGCGGGTGAACTCTGACCTTTGACTTCCCCCTCAGGGCTGGACCGTTGGGCCTCCCCTGAGGCGGCCGCCGCCGCCGCTGCCGCCCCCTCCGCCATGGCCGCCCGAGGAGGAGGAGGAGGAGCCGCGGCCATGGGGAGCCCGGCCGCCTCACCCGCCCTCGCCCAGGTACGTGGCCGGCCTCCGGGCTCCTCGGCTCCGGGCCCCTTCCTTCACGAGCCGCCGCCACCGCTTCCCTCCTTCTCGCCCTCCTTTAACGAGCATTGTTAACGACTTTTTGTAACGGGGATGGTAACGGCTTTTGTAACGGGGACGGTAACTATTTTTGTAACGGAGGGTAACGACTTTTGTGTAACGGGAATGGTAACTTTTTGTAACGGGGATGGTGATGACTTTTTTTGTATCCAGGATTGTAACTTTTTTTGGTAATAGGGATGGTCATGACTTTTTTTGTAATGGGGATTGCAACGACTTTTTTTGTATCTGGGATTGTAACTTTTTTTTTGTAACAGGGAATGTCACACCTGTTTTGTGACAGGGATGTAACAGCTTTTCCGGATCGAAGATCGCAAAGGCCTTTTTTTGTACAGGCACATAACGAGGATTGTAATGGGGATGTAACATGTTTTCCATAGCAAGGACTGTAATGACTTTTCCATCACGGAGTTTGTAACAACTTCCTGGAGCGCCTTCCCTCTGCCGGTTTCTTGGAAGGAGTCTCTTTCTGACACTGCGCTAAAGCTACTACAGTACTAACTCTTTACTAAACTCTTTTGCCAACCTGTTTTCTGCTATCAAAGGATGCTGGTGCGGATCTTTTCCCCCCCGAATGAAGGCTTTAAATAATGCCTCCTTTTTATACACCGGCTCAGAAATTGTGTTTCCTCTTCTTGTGGCCTGTATGTAGCAGATACTCTGTTGTGAGTCATTGTATCGAACTATGTACTATTTGTACATCGCTATTGTATCAAACTGTGTACCAAACAACCTGTACTGTATTGCTTCTGCTGCTACATATGCTTGATGGTGGGTGCTGAATTTTAAACTTATTCCTTTCAACTATTTTGCATAGTCAATTAGATGCCTCTATCCACGCGGAATCAATTCCAAGCTGTCCCCCCAACCCCGTGGATGCTGAGAGAGGTGGATTATATCAAACTCTACACATTGCATGTTCCCTGGCTTCCACTATTGGGCAGTTCTGATTACTTTTATCTTTAGAAATGTATACAGTATTCTGTTTTCCTACTCCTTTGCTTTCAATATTTTTAGACCATGGATATGTGACTTGACCGAGGCCAACCCTGTAGGTAAAAGGCTCCTATTATGTACAGATTACAGAATTAGAACGTTTTATGTATTGTCATGTTTTAAATATTTTTTTATTTACAATATTTTTACTCTGCCTTTCTCCTGAAAAGGATCTTGTGGGGTTCAAGTTTGGGGCTGATTTGGTGTAATTGCACATTCATTCATTCATTCATTCATTCATTCATTCATTCATTCATTCATTCATTCATCTTATATGGCGCCCACTACCCAAAGGTCTCATGTGGCCTGAAAGCTTTTGGGAGGTCTTTCTGCCGGTCATGTTCTCTGTTTAACCTACTTTGTTAGGTTTATTTTATTTTATTTCTATGCCGCCCATCTGGCAGCAAGCCGTTTACAACAACAGGTGCTTACGTTGACAGGTGTGTGCGTGTGCTTGTTAGAGAACTAATAAGTGAAAAAAGAGGCAAGTGTAAGGGTGGAAACCCAGTGTGGTGTAGTCGTGGATAGAGTGACATACCAGGAAGACTGGTTCGAATCCCTCACTTGCCTATGAAAACTCCCTGGAGGAGCGAAACTGGTAAAACCACTCCTTAATTATCTCACATCACGTATCAAAGTGTGTTGGTATAGATCAATAGCCTACCGCCTTGTGTTAAGAAGTCACAGTAGGCATTTTTACATGGTGGGCCCAGTCACGTAACCGAGGTGTGACACCCAATGCAAACACCAACTTCTTAATCAGGATCTGTTTGTCACTCGGACTTAGGCTGATGGACTTAACGTAAGAGTTATGGAATAACACCTTTATTGGACCACCAGAAAAATCTCACACAGGCTGCAAGCTTCCGTGGGTAGCGTTGATGGGTTTAAGTAGTAAGATTCTAACCAATATTTGTTGGGTATGCTTGGCCTTGACGTCAAGTTATACGTAATGTAATGTTATTATGCTTTTAGACTCTATTGGGAAAAGGTAGGGAATGTAGATGGTGGTGGTGGTGAAAGACAATAGAGGGAGAGAGATAAATTGTAAAGAAGGTTCTATGTATTATTCGGATTTAAAGGTAGTGCAGTATTTGACTACATATTAGTCACTGTAGAGTAATAGCGGGAATGCACTTTTGGAAAAACTCTCTAGTTGTTGGATTCAGGCTCCCTTAAGGTGGAGTGATGGGAATTTTTATGCAGAAGCCTTTGGGTCTCTCTCTCTCTCTCTCTCTCTCTCTGCTTCACCATGTGGATTTTTTGTTCCTCTGTTGTTTCTGCACGACTTTCAGGTGGTCCTTGTTGTGGTGCATTTGTCTGCTATTTATTTCTTGCATTTAATCATTTTTTAAAATCTGATGTACCTCTAGTGTCCCAATCATTATTTGCTGACTATGCTGTCGTCACTATTACAATTAGTGCCTCTTCAGAATGTACCTGTTTGCTTCTGGTGTGAATGAAAATGGATGTACTTGTAACTGAAGTTCCTTTCCCAATGGTACAAATGTACTCCAGGACTGTTTTGCTTTGCATTAAAGAAAAGACGTATCTCAGCTTTGGTATCGTGTTTCTTCCTGGTTTCCTTTATTTCTGTTTCTGCGACTAACCACTGACTCTCATGTTGCTTGCGGCTACAAATGTTTAGTTACTGCATACCAATAAACTGACAAATGGAATGAACGGAGATGTGGAAGCGTGTTTTCTGGGTTTGTAACACAGCTATATGTTGGTTTGGCAATTCAGGGAAGGAAATAGGGATTTGTTTAGGGTTGTGCTCTAAAGGCCTTGTGATTTTAAAAAATAGAGAGAGGGTGGGAACTATTCCTTGCGTTCTTAATCGCCCAACCTTCACGACGAAATGACCTCGGTCGTTGATTTACATGGCTCATTCAGGGCTAAGCTGGGTGTTTGTTATACTAAATGGGCAAAACCCATCATCCTGTGGATCCAGTCCCAGATCTCCAGGGTGGCTGCGGCGAAGGGGTGAAGCCCTACGACAGACATGTCCAAACTTCGGCCCTCCGGATGTTTTGGACCACAACTCCCACAGTCCTTCACCATGGGAAAGACAGGCTTGGAATTCTGGGAGTTGTGGTCCAAAACATCATCTGGGCCAACGTTGGGACATGCCTGCCCTACGATGTCCCCGTCCCTTATTCCAGCGACAAATTCTTTCCTCGCTCTGAATCAAGCCCCCCCTTGGCTTAAGTCGGTCCTAGCAAGGAGGAGGCCTTGAGATAATTTCCTAGTTCCACGGTCAGAAGAAACAAGCAAAATTCCAGTCGGAAGACACATCCACCCGAACCAGTATCTCCATGCAGCTATAAAGGCACCAGCCAATAACAAAATCTTGTTGGGGATTTACACACATGCAAGGGGAATCGACAGCTTGCTGCTGCAAGTCTCCTGCTAGCTGCTAGCTGCTTGGTTCGGTTTTTCAACCTGCATCCCAGAAGAGCCAACCGGGGTGGCCTTGGTCAAAGCGGCACACACAGTCCTAGGGCAACCCCCCCTCCTCCCCAGAAGAAGTGCATGGTCAACCTTTTCTGAGTCTTCTGCCTTAGAAAACCTTCGAAAGAGTCCCGGCAGTCTGAATTTGCTTGAGAGCGTGGTTATTATTAATAAAGTGCTGGGTGCGTGGTGGAGGGATGTGACCAGAAACTCATCGGTTAGCCGTAACAGCCTCGTAATTCTTTGGAAATCCTAACAGGATTTGGGGCGTGGGATTTAAAAATAAGACGCATTTTATTTTATTTTATTTTATTTATTAGTCTTTTTGTAGGAAGTGGTTGTAGCTGGTTATCTTGGGGAAACCTTTTCCCTCCACCTTCTCCTTTCAGCCTGCTAATCAATCAATCAGTTTGATATTTAAGCCCAATCGGGAGCCTTCAATCCATGCTGTATCTCTGGCGTTTTGTTCTCCAGGTGGACTTCCCTTCAAGTTCAGACCTCACCACGCGGGTGCTTCAGTTTGTCGAAGACAGAATGCAGACGACCATGGTAATTGTTGCGTATGCGTGCCCGGATTCAGATCCCGTAGGATTCCCCCACTCCCATGGGATCCACCCATTCTCTTTTTTGTAGTCGGAGAAGATTTAAAATATTAAATTAAAAAAATCATAGCAATATACTGTACATTTCTCAATAGGGTTCATCTCTATCAGCTGCCTGAAAATACTAAACAGCACCCCTCGCTCCCTTGCAGAATTATGTATTTTACATGGATTTCCAGGGTCTACGGAGGGAGCAAGACGCCATGCAGTGTCTAGCATGCTATACATTTTTCAGCATGGGTGGGGTGGGGCTCAGAGTGGATCCCCCTACCCCCCCCCCCAGCAAATACCAACAGTCCTACAGTACACTCGGAGGAAAAGTTAGCCAAGGACGGTGTCTATTTAAGTCTAGTGTCTTTTCTCCCTCTCATTTCCCCCCGCAGTTGACTGGAATGGTTATCGGCGCTGCTGTTGCCTTGCTGCTGATTGGCGTCGTGGTGTATTTCGTTTACAGAAAGGTGAAGGCGTCCAGTAAGTAGCCGCTGGGGTATTGCTGGGTGGTCTGGGCGCTTTGCATTTTGGAAAATCGATGGGGCCCTCGAGAGACCCGTGGCCGCGGGATGGCTCCCCGACGCCAGCTCCTTCGCCTGGAAAAGCATCCAACATCCTAGGCCAGGCATGTCCAAACTTCGGCCCTCCAGATGTTTTGGACCACCAGCTCCCACAGTCCTTTGCCATTGGCAATCTAAGCTTAGCAGTCTCCCTCTGGCTTGGAGTATATGGACTGTAAAGCCGCCCTGTCGGGTCCAGGCCTCGGCTCAGGCCAAACGCCAGGGCCGGGCAAATGATCGCCTTCTAGTTGCGGCTGATCTGCAGCGGGCGGTGTGCCATGCCCTCGTCTGCCCCGGTTTGGGTTGCCGGTTGAAAACCTCTGGAAGGAGGCCCTTGGTCTGCCCCATCCTAGATGCAGGGAACGTTGGCTTTCGGGTTGGTACGGGGCCAGCATCTCCCAAAGCCAACTCAGTGGCAAGGCCCTTTGTAACTGGCCATGGTGGCCAGTTATAGTCCAAGAACCCCTAGGGCAGGCATGCCCAAACTTCAGCCCTCTAGATGTTTTGGACCACAACCCCCACAGTCCTTTGCCATTGGAAATACAGGCTTGGGATTCTGGGAGTTGTGGTCCAAAACATCAGGTGGGCCGAAGTTTGGACAGGCCTGCCCTAGAGAGCCAAATTAGGGAGCCACAGATGTAGACCGTGGTTTGTTTTGTTCAGCTGACTCTCCAAACCATGGTTTGGAGAGGCATATGAACCAAGCCAAGGATGTGGCCTCATGGGGTAAAGCTCTGGGTCTCAATCTTGGGTCGCCCCGAGGTTCTTGGGCAGCAATGCCCAGAAATCTTGGCCAGCGCAGCTGGTGGCGAAGGCTCCTGGGAGCTTTAGTCTCAAAAAACATCTGGATGAGTCAAGCTTGAGAAATAAGAAGAGCCATGCTGGATCAGGCCAAAGGCTTATCTAGTCCAGCTTCCTGTGTCTCACAGTGGCCCCACCAGATGCGTCTGGGAGCGCATGAGACTAGATCTCTGTTTCCTGATAACACTCTCCTGCATCTGGCCCTTGAGGTACCCTGGTTTTAAGCTTGGAGATGATACATCTCCCTCATGGTTGGTAACCTTTGATGGACTTTTCCTCCAGGAATCTGTCCAATCCCCTTTGGAAGGCATCCAGGCCAGATGCCATCACCACCTCCTGTGGCAGGGAGTTCCACAGACTAAATGTTCTAAAGCAGAGGAGGGGAACCTCTGACCCTCAAGATGTTTTGGACCACAACGACGCAGCCCTTTATCCTGGGCAGTAGGCTTGGGATCCTTGGAGTTGCGTTCAAAACATCTGGAGGGCCGAAGGTTTCCCCTCCCCTGTTCTGAAGGCGTAAGCCAGGCATGTCCAAACTTCGGCCCTCCTGATGTTTTGGACCACGACTCCCAGAATTCTAAGCTTAGGTGGCCAATGGCAAAGGACTGTGGGAGTTCTGGCCCCAAAACATCTGGAGGGTCGAAGTTTGGACATGCCTGTCGGAAGCGGCTCACCAAACGTCCCGTGCCCACGGCGCGGAGAAAGAAGCCTCCGTGTGCCGTTTCTTCACATTCAGCTCGGGTGCTAAAGCCGTTAGGCCGTCTGTACGTCACAGCCAGACTCCGGGACGATGGCCTTTCCTTTCTCTCTTTTCAGGACAACCACAGCCCCAGGCGCCTCAATACAGGTTCCGCAAGAGAGACAAAGTCATGTTCTACGGGCGGAAGATTATGCGGAAGGTAAGGGGAACCAGCGGCAACCTTTGGGAGGGCCTGGGTTTGCCCCTCCGTCCGTGGCCGTCGGCTGGAGGCTCAGCTGGCCATTCTCTCCCTTCTCTCTCCGAGACATAAAAAATGCTGGTCGATCGGCAGGGTAGATGTGCGCTCGGTCAGGAGCCATTGCTTTTTGCTGTCTCTGCAAACTCTCTGGGAGAGTCAAGGCTGAGGAATGGCCGTCCCTGGCTAGAGGAACACCCCGTCCTCCTGCTCGGATAAATGGGAATCCAAGAAGCGCTGGTTGAACGCTGATTAAATCGCTCAGCTCAAGATAAGACGAGCAAACGGATCTAGCCCTGGCTCTGTAACACGCCTTCTCGAACTGTGCAGTGGGATGCCAGGGCAAGGAAACTAAAATAAATTGGGGTTGTGAGTATTTTGTTTCTGATTCCCCCTCCCCCCCCGGTTGCGCTGGCGATCGCGTGCAACGCGACTCCGGGTCTGGAGAGATGAGGGGGAAGGAGACAGCCTCGTTGCCAAGGAACCGCTGATGGTATTTATCTGCTGACGCACATCCAAGTTACTTGGGGGAGGAAAGGAGAGTCTACGCAGATCTGGGCTCCTGGGAATTCCCAGAACCTTCCCCCCTCCCCCCCAAAAAAATTAGGAAAAGCAGCTGACAAACAAATCAGGCACCAAGAGCCTCCTGGTTATGATGCCTGGAGTTTGCCAGCCAAGTACATGGCATGGTTATTATTATTATTATTATTATTATTATTATTATTATTATTATTGCCATGTAGGGCAGATCTTGTCCCGGGTCAGAGCGAAGTTAGGAAATGAATTAGTTTTTACAGTGGTGCCCAAACTTTGGCCCTCCAGATGTTTTGGACCCCACAGCTCCCGGAATTCCAAGCCTCGATTGCCAGTGACAAAGGACTCTGGGAGGTGTGGTCTGAAACATCTGGAGGGCCGAAGTTTGGACACCGCCGAGTTAGCAGATATGTCTCGATTGGCGGCGCTCAAGGTCTGTGTTTGCGTACGACCCATAGATGGCGCTCCAAACCTCACCGTTGAAGCCGCAAGCCACCGCCTGCCCCGAGAAGAACACTTTCCCCAAGTTGCGAGATAAATCTTTCGCGCAGAAGGCCAAATAATTGGCATCCTTCCCTGGGGATCCAGCTCTCCTTCCCCGACTGAACCCTCAGGTTTCCCAGTCATGCCGAAATCAGCCGTAGCACTGAGGGGGAACCTACTGGGGCGCATGACCTGGAGCGCAAGCCCTTACTGAGTTATCGTAGATGGCAGGGGTGGCGAACCTTTGGCCCTCCTGATGTTTTGGACCGCAACTCCCAGAATTCCAAGCCTGAATTGCCAATGGCAAAGGACGGTGGGAGTGGTGGTCCAAAACATCTGGAGGGCCGAAGGTGCGCCGCCACAGGCCTAGAGTTCTACGTTTCGTTTCTGCGCTTGGCCTCCCTGGCAGAAACCCCTGAAGCCCAGAAGCGAGATTACTAGCTTGTAAACCAGGTTTTGTTGTGTTGTGTTGTGTTAAAACCAGTTGTTTGCCCATAGTGTTCTCGTTTGTTGCAGTTGTGTTGTTTGTTAACATAACATAAGCTGCCGAGATTGGCAGTGAGTAAACAGACAGACGAAGAAGTGGACGCAGCCCTTCCAGCGACCGACGGAGGGTGGCACTCAGCCTACCTGCTTCCCTCTGTCCTTTTATGCTTTCGTCTTTTGGGGTTTCCCGCGAGGAAAGTTGTCGGCCAGAGACTTGTAGAAATCATCAGGGGGGGCTCAGTTTCAGTCTGATGTCACTGTCCGTTGGGCGATGCTAAAGTTAAGCTCGATCCAATGTTTGCTGACCACAGCTCCTTGAACAGTCCCATGTTTCAAATAAGGAATCTGTCAAATTAGCTGCCGGTTGTTTTGACATGCCCCTGTCGTATCGGGCCTTTGCTGCTACCGGGAGGAATCATAGAATCCTAGAGTTGGAAGAGACCTCAAGGGCCATCTAGTCCAACCCCCTGCCATGCAGGAACCCCCATCACAATATTTCTGACAGGTGGCCATCCAGCCTCTGCTTAAAAACCTCCAAAGAAGGAGACTCCACCACCCTCTGCGGCAGCATATTCCACTGCCGAACAGCTCTAACTGTCAGGAAGTTCTTCCTCATGTTCAAATGGAATCTCTTTTCCTGTCGTTTGAGACCATTGCCTCGAGTCCTAGTCTCTGAAGCCATGGAAAACAAACCTGTTCCCTTTTCAATAGGACATCCTTTCAAATATTTAAACATAGCTATCATATCCCCTCTCAGTCTTCTTTTTGATAGGCTAAACATTCCCAGTTCCCTAAGCCGTTCTTCATAAGACATCTCTTCCAGGCCTTCAACCATCCTAGTCGCTCTCCTCTGCACCCGCTCGAGGTTGTCAACATCCTTTTTAAACTGAGGCGCACAGAACTGGACACAGTACTCCAGGTGGGGTCTGACCAGAGCAGAAGAGAGTGGCACTATCACTTCCCTTGATCTAGACATGATGGTTCTGTTGATACAGCCAAGAATCGCGTTGGCTTTCCTGGCCGCCGCATCACACTGCTGGCCCGTCATCCCATGAGCCCAGGAGGGGGCTGCAACTCCGTGATCTGCATGCCGACGGTCGCAGTTTCCGTCCCCACCACGTCTCGCTTGAGTTGGGGAAGAGAAGCTGGGTGGACCAAGCGTCTGACTTGGATGCCGCCGTCTTCCTGTGACTTACGGCTGTTAACACCCACAGGCTATCCTTTAAGCCCAGCTTTGTAAACCCAAGGTGTTGTGTGTGTGTTTGTGTGTGTTTGTGTGTGCGTGTGCACCCCCCCACACCCTCCCGCCTGCCTCTCTGCAGGACCAGGCCTCTTCCTTAAAGGCGCCTCGACTTCCCTTCTAGGTGACGACCCTGCCAAACTCCCTGGTCGGCAACACGGTGCCTCGGCAACGGATGCGGAAAAGAGCTAAAGTTCTGTCCTTAGCCAAGAGGTACGGCCTCCGTCTGGGGGCGGGAGGGACAGGGCGGGGCGGCTTTGCTTGTACGGGGTGAATCGAAAGGCACTCCCATCGAGGCATCCAGCGGCCTGACTTACATTCACCTGGCGGAAGGAGGTTTTTTAAATGTCCCCCCCCCAACTCTTTCTTATTCATTCATTCATTCATTCATTCATTTTTATACCACCTGTCTTCCCAAAAGAACTCCGGGCAGTTAACAAAATGGGAAATACAAACCCAATAAAGAAACAGTACATAATCAAAACAGAGGATAGAAAAATAAAAAGTTTATCTATCTATCTATCTATCTATCTATCTATCTATCTATCTATCTATCTATCTATCTATCTATCTATCTATCTATCTATCTATCTATGCCTTCCTTCTTTCCTTCTATCTATCTATCTATCTATCTTTGCCTTCCTTCTTTCCTATCTATCTATCTATCTATCTATCTATCTATCTATCTATCTATCTATCTATCTATCTATCTATCTATCTATCTATCTATCTATCTATCTATCTATCTATCTATCTATCTATCTATCTATCTATCTATCTGTGCCTTCCTTCTTTCCTATCTATCTATCTATCTATCTATCTATCTATCTATCTATCTATCTATCTATCTATCTATCTATCTATCTATCTATCTATCTATCTATCTATGATATAAAAGCAAATTGACAAGATTGTTGAATATTCAATGGCAAGGTGGCGGGGAAAAGGGGGGGAAGGAAAAATTAATTAAGGTCGCCAAATGCCTCCCTAAAAAGCAAGGTGTTTAATGCTTTTTTGAAGGTGGACAGGGACTGTGCAAGGAAGGCGCACCTCCCTCGGAAGATGGTTCCAGAGGGAGGGGCCAGCCACAGAGAAGGCGCGGTTTCGGGTTGCAGATTTCCGCGCAGCGAAACCCATTTTCGGCGAGCCCCGAACAGGTGGCAAGGGAAGGTTGAGGGCGGAAGCAAGAGCTAGGATGCGGAAGAACGGGGTGGGGTGGAGTGGGGGTTGTTGGGAAGGCGGAGGGGAGGGCAGACCCCTCCTTGCCTGGGGGAGGCATAAAAAGATCCCTCCTCCGTTCCTCGCAGGATCCTGCGTTTTCAGAAGGAGTCCCCCACCCTGCAGCCTAAGGAGCCGCCTCCCTCTCTGCTGGAAGCCGACTTAACGGAGTTTGACGTGAAGAACTCCCACTTGCCTTCCGAAGTCCTTTACATGCTGAAAAATGTCAGGTAGGATCAGAGGGGTGTGTGTGTGTTGAGAGCTGTTTCTTTATTTTCTTTCTTTGTTCGATTGATCTACCACCGCTTGTGTAAGATAAAATCTGTGCAATGTAAAAAAATTCTGGAGAGAGGGGGAAATTTGCTTAACGTCATTGCCTCTGGGGCGAATCTGTACAACATAAAAAAATGGGATCACTCCGTTTTCAAGGCATTCCTAGGGGAAATGTGTATAAAGGAAAATTTGCTGAACGTAATTTCATTGGGAACGAATTAATTCCTTTAGACGAGGGACCACTGTACTGTGGTCCCGCAATATGGCGGGACCTCAGCAGGTGAACTGCGAAAGGGCGGGGGCGCGGGAAAACCACTGTACATGGGAAGGTGCATCTTCTAGGCCAGGAAAATAAGAGGACTCTCTCTCTCTCTCTCTGTGTGTGTATGCGCATCTCTTCCCACAGGGTCCTTGGACATTTTGAGAAGCCTCTTTTCCTGGAGCTGTGCAAACACATGGTCTTTGTGCAGCTGCATGAAGGGGAATACATCTTCCGGCCCGGGCAGCTGGACAACAGCATCTACGTGGTCCAGGATGGGAAGCTGGAAGTCTGCATCCAAGAAAATGTAAAAAACCATCACCTTCCCCTGGCATTCCAGGCAGACCGGGCCCCTTTCCCCAGCTGGCATGAAATGCCATCCGTTTGCCACGGGTGGCAGCCCAGGGTCTGAAAGCGAGGGGTTTCTGTGTTTGATGCGTTGGGTCTCTGGAGTTGGGAAACGTGTCGCAATACGCGTGCTCTTGACTCTTCACTGAGTACAGGAGGACCCCGTATCCACCGATTCATTATCCACTGATTCAGTTATCCACGGTTGGCAGAGGGAAAATAATAATAATTCAGCAGCCGCGAAGCAAGCTCTTGTCACAAATAGCATCTCTAAAGCAAGCTACTGTCACAAGCAGCAGCCATAAAGCAACCTACTGTTTCAAAACAGCAGTCATAAAGCAAGCTACGGTCAGGGAACAGCAGTTTGGAGGTGGGTGGGCGGTTGTTCTCTCTTATCCACGGTTTTCATTATCCACGGGAAGGCCTGGAACCAATCCCCAGCGGATACCGGGGTCCTACTGTATGCATGAAAGCAAAGCAAAGCAAAATGTTCTGCTTACATACCGCCCCATACTTCAAGTAGTCTCTGGGTGATATACAGTTTTTAATTACAGTATGCAGGCTACACATTGCCCCCCCCCCCAGCAGCAAGCTGGGTCCTCATTTTACCGACCTCAGAAGGATGGAAGGCTGAGTCAACCTTGAGCCGGCTACCATGGATTGAACCCCCAGGTTGTGAGCACAGCGTTAGCTGCAGGACACGCATTTAGCCATTGCGCCATTGGGGCTAGCAGAGTTCCAGCTGAAAAACCCCAGAGAAATGCCACGACTCGACACTGCCAGGTTATAAGTAAAACTTGAGCTTAATGTAAATTAAAGAGTCGAGGCCCCCATTGGCAAGCAATATAAACACACAGCGTAGCATGACATGCAGAGAAAAAACCACAGAACATACGTCGAGGCGTGACCTGACTTACAACAGGGCTAGCAGAGTAACAGGGTAAGCAAAGAGAGCAGAGGGACCTGTCATAATATCAGAGTTAACTGACCTACATTCGGCAAGTAGGTAGCTGCTCTCAGCTACTTCTTGATATAGTAGCTGCCCTCAGTCGCTGCTCTCAGCTACTTCTTGATATGCTGACTTTTCAACCGAGCAAGTTGCACCACGTCGTTAGCTAATTACTTTGATCTCAGCTGAATTGCATCTTGAGCTTCACGCTGTAACTCTTCACAGACAGAGTCAGTTACAAAACTTACGTACCATATCGAATTTTAACACTCGCCTACAAATTGCATCGGAAACATCTCTTGACAAAAACGGCCCCGCAAGAGGAAGGCTAGTGTGTCAGGCAAAAGTCGGAGGCTAAACCCTGACCTGCTAGGTTTCTAAATGAAAGGATCTTGGAGGTTGGGTTTTTTTTTAAGGGAGAGGGGGTCGGGAAACATGCAGAGCTGCCCACAACGCCTGCCGTTTAGTCTGAACGATCCAGCGTCCAGCTACGGTTTTGGGGAGCTAATTTCTGCCAGTCTCCCTAGACCTGAGTGATCGCCAAGTTATGGGGCTGAGATATAACCCTCAGAGCCAGTGACAGGTAGAGACTTCCCTGGTAAGCTTTGTGTCATATGCAAAAGGGAGCCCACAAAGCAGCCAGATTCTGCTTTGCATTTAACTCTCTGCCCTGGCCTAGCAGTGTTGCAGGTGGGCATGAGCAGCCCTCCAGGTTTATTTATTATTGTAGACTGTAGGTCCCATAAGTCGTTGCTTTCAAGGCTTCTGGCGGGGCAGATGGGACTTGTAGGCCCGGCAAGTCCAAAGAGCTGCAAGTCTCGTCGCCAGATTTAAGATGGCCTTCCTGTTTGAGTATCGCGTGCTGCTGTTTCCATCCTTCTCGAACTACAGACACAGAAACTTCCCTTTTAAAAAAAGCTATATCAGGGGATTATGGAAGTGGTCGCTCTAAGAAGAAACTTCCCTGACCTTTTATTTGCCTCACGGGCCAGGACTGTTGAGGGTGGCAGCGGAAAAGCCCCGGATTGAGAAAGGTGGATGTACCTGGATAAATGAGACCTGTACTGTATTCTTCTTTTTTTAACCTCTCCCCTAGGATGGGACAGAAGTAGTAGTCAAAGAGGTCCTGGCAGGAGACAGTGTACACAGCCTTCTTAGCATCCTGGACGTCATCACGGTACGTTCACCAGGCCCATCAGTACGACAGTTTCAGCTTTAGACACTCTGCATTTATTCCCCCCCCCTTATCCCACTAGAAGCATAACCATTCAACGCCTATAAAGATCTAAAAGTCCTTCTCAGAGAAAATGGGTGTCTCCCTTCTCAAAGCAGGTGTGGGAACTCTCTTGTTTCTTTGAGCGGGCGGTGGGTTGGATGTAAGGAAATGACCGAGAATGCTGGGTTTGAATCGTGGCTTGTCGTGACTGCCGAAGCTGCGATGGTGGCTTGATCCTGGTTTGTTTCCCAGTGGTTTGCTCCGAAGCACCAGCTGGCAGAGAACATAAGGAAGAAACTGGCTAGGCCAAGGAACTAGAAAGACGAGCTGCACTTGGTTGCTTCTTCCTTTCACAGTGTGTATCTTAAGTCCTTGTGTTTGTGCGTATGCACAACAGATCTGCATGGTGTGTTCTCTTCTAGTACATTCCACGCCGGACAAGAGGTAGTAATCTCTTTTTCCCTCGGTAAGGCTGCTTCTTGGACTAACGTTTCCTCCAAGAAGTTATTGCCTTAGGCTATTAAAAGAAAAACCTCCAGTAATTAAGAATTCACCAGCCAGTTGGGAGCAGGGGGGGTGGCCTTTGCGAGAGCAGAAGAGGACATTCTTTTTCTCTCTCTTTAGCTGTGAGCAGAATGTGTATTCTAAGGGGAGAAATGGTTATTTTGCTCAGCACATCAGAGGCAAAACTAGGTTAGGCGAGAGAGTTCTCCGGGTAGCTTGTGTAGCACAGCTCAGAAAGGAGGTGAGCTGTTAATTCTGGATCCAGACAGAATCCTTGCAAATATTGGTCTTAATTTTTTATACACACAGGTAGGAAGGAAGGAAGGAAGGAAGGAAGGAAGGAAGGAAGGAAGGAAGGAAGGAAGGAATGGATACAGTAAGGAAGGAGCTGATGATGGAAGGAAGGAAGGAAAGAAGGAAGGAGGGAAGGAAGGAATGGATAGAGTAAGGAAGGAGCTGATGATGGAAGGA
>JAHTLZ010000316.1:1746529-1759697 GCA_023846285.1 Phrynocephalus versicolor | reverse complement strand
CTGTAAGTGCCAGTTGATGAGAAAGAAAGGTGGGCTAATTTGGGGGGGGATTGGAAGCGATACTTCTCTGTAAACCCATGCACTTTGGCTTTTCTTCCTCCATCCTCGCGGATGCGTCTCAACTAGTTCTGGATGTCCGGGGGACCAGGATGGGGCGCCGTTTGCCGCTGTCTTTGCTTTTAATCCCTCTCCGCGTTGGGCGGGTGGGGCGTCCCCACAGGCCGAGCGGGTGCCAAAGGCGGCATATGGGGAAAAAATAACTCCCGGCGTGTCTCTTTTCTCCCAAGTCCATCTTGAAGAAGACAGTGACCGTGACGGAGATGCCCTCGGCCGTCTTCCATTACACGCAGGACAACCTCTCCGTGCAGGAGCCGAGCGCCAGCAAGCAGCTGGAGGCCATCTTAGAAGCGGCCAAGAAGGACCTCTTGACCCTGATGAAGCTGGACGTGAGTGGGCCGGCTTGGGTGGCTTGAAGCTGGGCACGCGGTTCATGTTATCGGGCAGACACGCCTCACCCGGTCAGTGCGCTGCCGGTTCCTTCCGCAAGGGAAGAAACGCTTGCTTTGAATCCCTCCTGTACAGGCATGTCCACACTTCGGCCCTCCAGATGTTTTGGACCACAACTCCCAGAATTCTAAGCTTAGATTGCCAATGGCAAAGGACTGTGGGAGTTGTGGTCCAAAACATCTGGAGGGCTGAAGTTTGGACATGCTAGACTCTAGACATGCTACTAGTAGGCATGTCCAAACTTTGGCCTTCCTGATGTTTTGGACCACAACTCCCAAAAATTGTAAGCCTGGATTTCCAATGGCAACGGACTGTGGGAGTTGTGGTCCAAAAAAACGTCTGGAGGGCTGAAGTTTGGACATGCCTGCTCTAACAGATAGCCGATACGTTGACTTGCTTTGATCCGTTTATTTATTTATTTATTTATTGTTATATTTATATCCCGCTTATCTTCTGGGCAGAACTCTAAGCGGCGTAGAATCAGGCGAACAAGCGCCAAACAAAACAACAATGGTTCCACAATACGAGCAATAAGCAACAGATAATAAACAAACCAATATAAAAAGAGCATATGAACATATTAAATCCCTGTGGCATCCCAGAGCGCCAACAAAGGCGTAATCCATAGTCATTAGCTTTACAGGATCATTAGTAAACACCAATGGTCACTAGAGATGGCGGAGGAGGACAAAAAAAAAGAAAAAAGAAGTAACTTAGAGCTCGCCAAAGGCCTCTCGAAATAAGAATGTTTTTAAAGCTTTTCGAAAGGCCTGCATCTCTGCTGATACGCTGTACATCCCCAAATCTGCCTACTCTTTTTGGTTTCTAAAGGAAGGGGTAGCAATAGGAAAAGTAGCAAGCTGTGTTGCGTCTGTGTTTTCTCTCTTGTTTTGCCTACTTAGAACCCGTGCCTGCTGAACGGGAAGGTGACCCTACACCAGGTGACGGCCGGAACGGTGGTGTCGAGGCAAGGTGACCAGGTGAGTGTTGCTCTCTGCTGGCGGTTGGGGGGAAATATAAGTCTTCTAACCTCCTCCAAGCAGCTGCCTAGATGCCCTAAACACCTCCGATCTCGCCTGATTTCGGAAGCTAAGCAGGGTCGGCCCTGGTTAGTCCTTGGATGGGAGACCACTAGGGAAGACCAGGTGCTGAAGGCACCTAGAGTAGGAACTGGCAAGCCATGCCAGTATTCCTGCCAAGAAAACTCCATGGACATGGGGTCACGACTATAAGGACACAACACACACACCGTGTTTCATTTCTGTTGAAGCTGCCTAGATGCCCTAAGCACATCCCATCCCGCCTGATTTGGAAGCTAAGCAGGGTCGGCCCTGGTGAGTCCTTGGATGGGAGACCACCAGGGAAGACCAGGTGCTGGAGGCAGCCTGGAGTAGGAACTGGCAAACCACTCCAGTCTTCCTGCCAAGAAAACTCCATGGACAAGGGGTCACGAAGAGTCGGTCACGACTGTAATGACACAACATACACTCTCACACACAACCTCCTCCAACACCATTCTTCCACCCAATGGCTTTCGGACACCAATGCTCCCAGACAGAAGGGAAAACAGAGTTGCCTGTGGAATGGGTCGCTTGTGTGCTGTCCTTTTGTGTTCCGTTGGCGTAGGGCAGTGATGGCGAACCTTTTAGAAACCGAGTGCCCAAACTGTGATTCAAAACCCACTAAGTTTTCACAAAGTGCCAAGACAATAGTTTTAACCTGAATCCAGGTGGCTGTGAAGGGCCAATATCGGGTGCCCACAGAAAGGGCTCTGAGTGCCACCTGTGGCACCTGTGCCATGCGTTCGCCAACACTGGTGTAGGGGCTTCACTTCACAGCGAGGAGAGACTCAGGCATCCAGTCCAGGATGCCCAGAAACACATTTGGAGGGTAAAACACTTGTCTCGATCTTTTGCCAGAGGCAGATTTTCCTTGGAGGGTAGAAAAATTGTGAGCAAGTCCCAATCAACGTCTCAACAACACCAGGATTATTTAAAACTTGTGCTTCAAGGACAGGACAGAGCCGGGGTTGCTTATTTATTTATTTATTTATTTTTGCATTTGCATGCAGATATTCTCAGATTGTCACCTTTCCGTCAGGCAGGGCTGTCTTCGGGCCGATCAGGGGTACCGAGGAAGGAGGGAAGGGGTGGGACCTGTGTTTTCCATTTAATTCATCCCCAACCCGGCTGCCTGCATTTGGGAATTCTCCCCCCCCCCCAGGGAAGCCGTTGCGCTCCAAAGCCTTGGTGCGAAATGAGACTTTAGCTGCCTTCAGCTGACGTGGCGATCCTGGCTGTTCTAACAAGGGGAAGGGAGGGAGCCCAGGGCGTGCAGAGTGGAGAGGCACGGCCCGTTGGCTCTGAGGTGAAGTTAAAGCAGGAAATGACCGCCGTGACGCCCGACAGAGGGAAAACGTCCATTGCAGTCTGCTTCGGGCATGCACTAAGACCAGCTGCTGCTTCTGGACTTAAAACAAGCAGACGACGGGCACGTGCTTTAACGATCTGGAAAAGAAACAATTCATAAACGAGAAAGTGATACCGACTGCCGCCAGTTCGTTCCGGCCACCCGCGGCCAACCTAAGCTCTGTTTTTCTGATGCAAGGCCGCGGGTTTAATGACACCATCCATCTGCACGCGCGGTGCTCATCTGTTGTTCAGGCTCCGTGCTCAAATACCTTGGGGGCTTAGAATGAACTAATAACTGCAATAAAACAGCCAAGGCACTTTCCCCCCCAGATAAATCCTTGGGGCCAAATGTAGGCCAGGAGATAGAGGCATACGCAGTCTCCTCTCACTGCCTGCTTTACTCCAAAAGAAATCGGGGAGTCCAAAAGAAAGGATGTTATTTATTTATTTATTTATTTGGTCAACTTATATGGTGCCCACTACCCAAAGGTCTCTGGGCGGCTTACCATCAAAAAATTAAAACAGTTAAAACATAGAATAGCAATCAATCATTAAAACAATCATAAAAACCTTACACTAAAATCATTACACTAAAATGGCCATCAGAGGACCCACAATCTAGATTGTGTCAATTAAAAAACTTCTGGAACAGGAAGGTTTTTACTTGGCGCCGAAATGTCATATTCCAGGTCGCTGGCGTCTTCTCTAGAAAAAGAGCCCGCCTTATCAAGCAAGCCCCCCGGAAGGCGTTCCTTGTCGTTTGAAACGGGGAGGGACCATCCATCCATTTTTAAATATTTTTTTTTAACAAAATGGAGAAAAACCGAAAGCGCCGTTTCAGTGTTGGGTGCGATTCAATTTCAGTTTCCAGAATGTGTTGTGGACGGATCAGGTCGTCCCCTTAGAACTGTAGAGTCAGAAGGCACGTCCAAACTTCGGCCCTCCAGATGTTTTGGACCCCCCCCAACTCCCCCCCATCCTTTGTCATTTGGCAAACTAAGCTTAGAATTCTGGGAGTTGTGGTCCAAAACATCAGGAAGGCCGAAGTTTGGACATGCATCCAGGCCCTGTGTCAAGGAGCCAACGTGGGGGATTGAACTCCTAACCCAGAGACCTCGCCCGCTGAGCTCCCCGGTGGTTCTATTTCATCGCCTCGTGCCCCTTGGTTACATGGCACTGCGTATCTTTTTAAAAACGGTCGCCCTGCAAATAAAGGCCTGGCGTCTGGTCTGGCGACCCAAGAGAAAACGGGAGTATAAAGGAGGGTGCGCCCGTGTCATAAGAACCTAAGAAGAGCCCTGCAGGATCAGGCCAAAGGCCCATCTGGTCCAGCTTCCTGGATCTCCCAGTGGCCCCACCAGATGCCTCTGGGAGCGCATGAGACTAGATCTCTTGTCTCCTGATCCCACTCCCCTGCCTCTGGTCCTTGAAGGACCCTGGTTTTAAGCCTGGAGATGATACCTCTCCATCATGGTTGGTCACCTGGGATGGACTTCTCCTCCAGGAATCTGTCCAATCCTACCTCTTGTGTCGTTCCAGGACGTCAATATTCGGTTCGTGATCTCGGGAATGCTGCACGTTTACCAGCGGAAGATCGACTCGGAGGAGGAGACTGTCCTCTTCATCACCCACCCGGGGGAGCTGGTGGGGCAGCTGGCCGCCCTGACGGGGGAGCCCCTCATCTTCACCATCAAGGCCAACCGGGACTGCAGCTTCCTCGCCATCACCAAGTCGCACTTCTATGAGTGAGTTCTCCCCCCCCCCAACCTGGTCTTTTCCTCAGGGCGACCCTCGGGAGAACAGGGTCTCTGCTCTTGAGGATGCTACCTAGGTTTGCCATTGCTTTCCTCCCAAGAAGCAGGCGTCTTTTAATTTCGTTGCTGCCGTCGCCATCTGCAGTGATCAAGAAGCCCAAGAAAATAAACTCTGTCATTAGGGTACGTGCAAACAGCCTGGCAGGATCTGTCCCATCGCAGCTGTGATCACAATCATGCTTTCTCCTCTGGCCTGTCGGAGAGACATTTTTTGCCGCTCTCTGCCTTGCTGACCATTGCAAACCTTGCTCATTTCTTGTGCTGACGTTGCTTCAAACAGTTCCCCTAAGAGCCCTTGTCCGAGCCGACTGGAAGATGACCAGTGACTCACGGAGGCCTCTTGGGTGTGTTTTTCTATTTCTGTGCTCGCCTGACTTGCTGCCCTGACCTCCTTCCCTCTTCACGGGGCGATATGGCCGCCAGAAATAAAAATAAAAAGGCAAATGCTATTTTCGGACGCATTAACAGAAGTACAGTACACTCTGGGATTTATTTATTTATTTATTTATTTATTTATTTATTTATTTATTTATTTATTTATTGCATTTATACCCCTCCCATCTTCCCGTAGGAACTCTGGGCGGCTTACAATGAATAGAAACAAGGCAATAAAATCAGACATCAAAATAGAACAATGACAGACTATACTAACCGGCAAAGCGCCCTCACGATACATACAGTTCCCAAGGAAAACTTTCCTAGGGTTCAAGATATGAACGGCGGGGGGGGGGGAATGATGACCGAAAACATATTTAAAAAGTGCTCTCCTGTCACCTTATCCCCAGGAGGTTAACGGTGAGCCGATGCAATGATATCGAGAGAGTTCACCCAGCTCCCCCGTTGTCCTTTCCAAAAAGCATTGGCCCAAAATGCCGCTTGATTGCTGAGCCGGATTCTGCACGGAAGGAGCTCTCTTTGTATATTACGGTCCAAGAAAAGGCAATCAAAGGGCTCAGGCGCCTGTCCCTTTCTTCCCCGTCTCATAAGGATCTCAAATTGCACGTCAATATCTCTGATGCGACAGGTCTCTCTCTAGACTCTGTCCAACCATTGTCTCTCTCTGATCGACCTTCCTCTCGGGGCATCGTCCCTTGTGAGGCCGTTTCTAATCTAACTCCTGCCGAGAGCGGCTTAATTAATGTTTCCGAGTGGCAGGCTTTCATTCACTTGCCTCTCTCTCTTTTTCCCCCCTTAAAAAAGGTATTAATAAAGCTCCCCTAGCGTGTACAAGTTGCCCGGTTATTTGTACAATAAACCGGCGGATTTGTTTCCCTGCCAAAGCGGCATCGAACTGCAAGGCCGGGGTTCCTCGCGGGAATGAATGATTCTTAATCTCCGCAGCCGGAAGGAGATAAGTTTTTATGAAAATGAAACCTGAGGAGCGATGGGTGCCCCCGTGGAATTGCTGTTCAATGAGAACTCCTGCTTTTTGGGGGAAGGTTAATGCCCTAAGAATATCCGATCTCGCCTGCTTTCGGAAGCTAAGCAGGGTCGACCCTGGTTAGTACTCGGATGGGCAACCACCAGGGAATGCCAGGTGCTGTCAGCGCCTGGAGTAGGAACTGGCAAACCACTCCAGTACTCCTGCCAAGAAAACTCCATGGACATGGGGTCACGAAGAGTTGGTCACGACTGTAATGACACAACACACACACACACACACACACACACAAGATCATCTTACTCTTAGGCACATTTGAGCTGAGTTTTTGCTTGGGTTTTGCTCTTTTTTGTTTCCAAACCATTCCCATCTCCTGGCCGTATTTTGAGGTCTATGAGTACTCTTCTGCGCAGCCGTACTCTTAGAGGGCTACCAATCGTTCCATTATTTTTTATGAAACAAAGTCACTGGTAGAAGAGTTCAAGAAAGAAATACAGGACGTCAGATGAAAAAAGTGGGTGCCTTCGGGCCTGGATCGCAGCTGACGCCTAAAGAAGACATCAATTAAAAAAAAATACAGAGTACAGTGGTACCTTGCATAAAGGAATTAATTCGTTCCAAACGAAATTATGTTAAGCAATTTTTCCTTTATACAAATTTCCCATAGGAAGGCATTGAAAACAGAGTGCTCCCTAATCATGATCATTTTTATGTTGTACGGATTCGCCCCATAGACGATTCTGTTCAGCAAATTTCCCCTATCTCTGGATTTGTTTATGTTGTACAGATTTTATGTTCTACAAACCGTTTGTTATACGAGGGTCCGCAGTATTTATTTGGGCATTGGCAATAAAGAAACCTAAATTATTAAAGGCTTTTTTTCAGTGTGAGATACATGAAGCTGGACTAGATGGGCCTTTGGCCTGATCCAGCAGGGCTCTTCTTAGGTTCTTATGTATTCCGCAGAGGGCTTGGCGTTCTTCTCGACCGTCCTTTGCGTCTGAGCTCTTAGAGGCTCCTCTGAGCCATTAGCCTTGGGGTTAATGCAGATTAATGGCTCTGCCACCTCAAAGCCGGTCTGTCCTTGCTTGCCAGGATAATGAGGGAGCAGCCAACGGTGGTCCTGGGCGTGGCGCACACGGTGGTGAAGCGCATGTCCTCGTTTGTGAGACAAATCGACTTTGCGCTGGACTGGATGGAGGTGGAAGCCGGGAGAGCGGTTTACAGGTAGGGGCGCAGGCGGAGCTCCGCGACAGGGCAGGAGGAACCACCCCTAGCTCAGAGCAGAAGCGTTAGATTCCGTGCAGGATCCGTTCTGAGAGGGGCTGATTTAATTGCTGATCTGTATGAAGTCTTGTCCATCAGCAGGAGATCGAGTGTTTTGAGTACGGTACAGTATTCGCTGAGGATGGGTTTCATACTCTCCCCCCCTCTTCCCCCTGTGGATACTGGAAACTGTGGATAATAGCAAATGCTGTATGTATACAGCATGGTAAAGGGGGAAAACCAGAAATCTTGTTTTCACATGCATTTCCAGAACTGGCCACTAAAGGGCTCCAGAGGCCATGCTGTGTATTCCCCACTAGGAAGTAAACGTGGGTGTTTCGTTTCGGAAGGGTTCCAGTTCGAAAATGAAACACAGCAGCAGAGCCCACCCTCTGGAACGAAATCAACCACTGGCTTACCTTCCTTTGGGTCGTGCAGGTCGAAAATTCCAATCAGGAAGCAGCCTCTGACGCATCCTCTTTCCTTCTCCCTGGCGCTGGCCAATCAGACAGGGAGGCGGGATGTTGCACGTCCTTGCACAGCTCCTGATTGGCCAGCACCAGGGAGAAGGAGAGATGACGCGTTGGAGGCCGCTTCACCCCGCACGATCCAAAGGAAGGTAAGTCAGGGGTTGGTTTCGTTCCGGAAGGTGGGTCCCGGTTCCGAAGCACAGCTGCCATGTTTTGTTTCGGAACCAGACCCTCCTTCCAAAACAAAACACCCATCTCTAGTGCTGAAAACATCCTTAAGAGAGGGCAGTGTCATCCCAAGCTGGTGAGGAGAATGGAGACAAAACCACAAAACGCTTTTAGGAGCCCCGTGGTGGAGTGGTTAAATGCCTGTTCTGCATCTAAAACACTGCTCACGATCTGGGGTTCAATCCCAGGTAGCCCCGTCTCATGGTTGACTCAGCCTTCCATCCTTCCCAGGTTGGTAAAATGAGTTTTTTTTTGGGAGGGGGGCAATGTGTAACCTGTATACTGTAATTAAACTGTAAACCGCCCAGGTAGTGGAGTCTCCTTCTTTGGTGGTTTTTAAGCAGAGGCTGGATGGCCATCTGTCAGAAATATTGTGATGGGGGTTCCTGCCTGGCAGGGGGTTGGACTAGATGGCCCTGGAGGTCTCTTCCAACTCTAGGATTCTAGGATTCTATGATTCTATAAGCAGAACACTTATTGCTTTGCTTGATCTCTGTGCGCCATAATGCCGTTTTTCTTAGTAACGTTTTGAGGGATGCAGAGGACCTTATTTAACCAGGCGGCGGTGGGTTTCTTCTTCGCAGGCAGGGAGACAGCTCGGACTGCACCTACATCGTGTTGAACGGGCGGCTGCGCTCGGTCATCCGGATGGAGGACGGAAAGAAACACCTGGCAGGGGAATACGGCCGTGGCGACCTGATTGGCGTGGTAAGACGGTCGTGTTTGGTGGCGGGCAGTCCTGTCTCCCTGATTCGTCCAGGCCCTCCTTTTCCTGGCCTTTTCGTGTTTCTGAGCCAGGGGTGGGGTGACGGTTACCCAAAGATTTTGTGTTTGGGGGGAGTGACAATTTGTGCCATGGAAAAGCATGATAGTGACGGAGGATTTGAGCTGTGTGACATCCTGGGGAGATCAAGTGCTTGTTTAACTTTGTAGGCAGAAAATGGATCACTCTTTAGGAAGTCACAGAACAGTCGGGTTGGGAAGGGACTCACTCTTAAGAGTAATCTCCTCTGTTGTTGTTGTTGTTGTTCAGTCGTTCAGTCATGTCCGACTCTTCCTGACCCCATGGACCCAAGCTTGCCAGGCCTTCCTGTCTTCCACTGCCTCCCGGAGTTTGGTCAATTCCATCTTGGTTGCATCGATGACACCGTCCAACCATCTCATTCTCTGCCGCCCTCTTTTCCTTTTGCCTCCAGTCTTTCCCAACCTCAGGGACTTTTCCAAGGACTCCTCTCTCCTCATGAGGTGGCCAAAGTACTGGAGCCTTAAGCTTCAAAATCTGCTTTTCCAGTGAACATTCAGGGTTGATTTCTTTCAGGATGGATAGGCTTGATCTCCTGGCAGTCCAGGGGACTCTCAAGACTCTCCTCCAGCACCACAGCTGGTAAGGCAGGAAATGTGATGGCCTAGCCCAGGCATGACCAAACTTCAGCCCTCCAGATGTTTTGGACCACAGCTCCCACAGTCCTTTGTCATTGGCAATACAGTCTTGGAATTCTGGGAGTTGTGGTCCAGAGCATCAGGAGGGGCACAGTTTGAACATGCCCGGCCTAGCCGCCTCTGTTTTAAAATGGCTCTTCCCTTCGGATGCCCAGCAGGGGAATCGAACTTCAGCCTCCTGACTCCACACAGCCAGATACCTAAACCATGGCTCTATCCAGCCTGCTAGAGAATCCCCTTAGGCGTGTGCTTTTAAAAAGTCTTAACGGCGCTTTCCAAACCGTCTCTTCGGGGTGGCATTTCTTTTTATTGCCTCTCTTTCGACAATTGTTTTCGGATATGTGCAGCGATCCGTTTTGCGAAACCGGTGTGGATTAAAAGGTTTGTGGTGGTGGTTTTTTTTTTTAAAAAAAAATGACCGGGGGGCGGGCGGTGAAGCAAGCTATGCCGTTCCGTATTTCCTTCTGGCCCGTTTGGGTTGGGAGGCGGGCGAGTGCGAGAAACATGCTTTTAAAGCTCACTCCTCTGTGATCCCTCGCGGGGTCAACTCTGCACCAAAACAGAAGCACCCAGAGACGTCTCCTCGTCCGCCGTTTCGGCCCACGAAGCCGATGATCTATCACCGCGGCGGCGAAATTAAATTAGCGAGTGCCGCACCGAGCCAGCGTGCGCGAGGCAGTGAATTCCATTTTACGCTCCAGGAGATCAGGATATTATAGCCCGCTCTAAACATGCCTGTTAATTCAAGTCGTAAATTTTAGGAGTGGGGGGCGGAGGAAGGTTGGATGGCCACCATCCAAGCACCTCATGTTGTACCCAAGGTAGCTTGTTTCTCTTGTATATCAGCTGCTTGTCGGCTGTACCCTCCCTGAACACACCTGATTTTTCAGAATCTCAGCAGGGTCAGGCCTTCTTAGCTTTCAGATGGGAGAACTGCTGCATAGTTCAGCGGCTAAGTTCTCTGGCTTCAGAGCCCAGAGTCGGAAGTTCGATTCCACCCCCGGGACTCATAAGAAGAGCCGTGCTGGGTCAGGGTAAAAGGCCCCTCTGGCTCAGCTCCCTATATCTTCCGGAAGGCATTAAAAACTCTCCTTTTCCGGGAGGCGTTTGGTGACTGAAGTTTCTCTCCCCCCCCCCCCCGCCATCTGTAAAGCCACTCTTCATTGTTCAGTTTGGTTATTTGTGTTGATTTGTTTTAAACTGTCTAATTGCTCTATTTAATAGTTGTTGTTAGTATGTTTCTATGTTGTAAACCGCCCGGAGTTCTTCCAGGAAGACGGGCGGTATATAAGCCTAATAAATAATAATAATAATAATAATAATAATAATAATAATAATAATAATAATAATAATAATAATAATAATAATAATCTCACAGTGGCCCCACCAGATGCGTCTGGGAGCGCACAAGACTAAATCTCTGTCTCCTGATCCCACTCCCCTGCCTCTGGTCCTTGAAGTACCATGGTTTTAAGCCTGGAGATGACACATCTCCATCGTGGTTTGTCACCCGGGATAGACTTTTCCTCCAGGAATCTGTCCCGTCCCCTTTTGAAGGCATCCAGGCCAGAGGCCATCGCCACCTCTTGTGGCAGGGAGTTCCACAGACTAGCAACACATTGGGTAAAAAAAAATTCTTTGGTCTGTTCTCGCTCTCCCAACCCCTCAATTTGAGTGGATGTCCCCTAGCTCTGGTATTTTGTGAGAGGGAGAAGAGCTTCCCTCTATCCACTTGACTCATGCCCTGCATTATTTTATACATCTCAATCATAGGTCTCAGTCATATCCCCCCCTCATATCGCCCCCCCTCAAACACCTCTCCTTGACAGGAGCTGAGTGGGATGATCTGTAGAATGCCTTCCAGCTCTGCAGATCTAAGATTATTATATTTATTGTGCCACTCGGGAGCACCAGGTATGCCACTAAAATGCTAATAAATTTGCGGGATATACGCTAAGCAGGAGAAAGATCCAACCATCTATACTCAGCATCTCCAGGCAGAGTTAGGACCGTCCGGCCTGAAACCCTGGAAAACTCCTGATTCAGCCGCCCTGGGTGAGAGACCCAAGGGGGGACTTAACATGAAGTGAACACCACCTCTTGGGTCAGACGGGCTGCCTAAACTTTCATTTCCTTTTATGGCCGAGATAGGACAGGACAGTTATCAGTAAATGTTGGCTTTGGGCATTTAAAACTTCCCCCTCCTGCTTGATCAGCTTCTGCTTTAGTGGACTAATTGACCGGTTTAGGAAAGGGAATGGTTTTTTTTTTTTAAAAAAGAACCGAGAAACGGCAGGACCCTTAATCTAAACTGTAACGCCTGCCATTATTTTCCTGCTTTGTCTGGAAGGGAGTCGAGTCAATTTCATCTGCGGCACTTGATAAATCTTCTGCTGAAATCCAAACCGGCCCGGTAACTCAAACAGAGAGCCTATTATCTTATCCATAAAAGGATAGGCAGCCAACCAAGGTAATCCATCTTCCACCAAACCGTCTGCCAACGGGCTTCACCCACTCTGTTTCATTTTATTTTCTCTGTCATTTTTCTCTGGGTTTTTCACATGCGACGCGGAACTTCACTTGATAGCCACGAACAGGAAAGCAGGAGGAATTTGCTCCTTAGAGGTTTTGCCGAGGACGGCCCTAGTGGGTGCCTTGTTTTCAAAACGAAAGGAGCGGGTCGAGTCCACGCAGAGGTCTGGAAGTGGTCCATCGGACCTACAAACGGCCAGCTCCCGTTGTAAAGAGCAGCGGGAAACGTGGTGTGTCAGACCTGGTTCACGTGGTCCGTGCCAACGTGGACCTGGCCCGTGGCAACATGGGTTTTCATCCGTTTGAAAAATAAGACGCCGTTTCTTTTTAAATCCACATGGAAACTACACGGTAACGGATACCGACGTGGATGATGTAACCATAATCTTAGGAACAGCAGAGCTGGAAGGAGGATCATGAAGTCCGGTCCCTGTCAAGAAAGGGCGGTGGGGAATCAACCTCGGTTCTAAGATGGCTATGAACAGCTGGAAAGTTCAGTGGTCAAAGTCTCTGGTCCAAAGCAGTTCGAAAGCAGCTCGTGCCAGTAAGCTGAAGGCAGGGTCATGGCAGGCTTCCAGATTTATTTATTTTTTAAAATGTGATTTACCTGGGAAGGGAAGAAGTGGAAGAAGGTAGCGAGGAGAGAGATCAGGTTTAGGGTGGAAAAGGTTTAGGACAGTGGTTCTCCACCGGTGGGTCCCCAGATGTCCCTGGACTGCAACTCCCAGAAGCCTCCACCATTCGCTGCGCTGGAAGGGGTTTCTGGGAGTTGCAGTCCAGGAACATCTGGGGAGACCCACCAGTTGAGAACCACTGGTTTAGGACAACACAGAACCTGGGGCGGAGGAGCGTCAAACAAGCATTCGGGCATAGCTGGACGGGTGTAGTTTTGTTTTGAAGGGGCCGTCCTGGTTGCTGGTGTCAATCCAGAAACGTTTTCTCTCGTGCTTCTTCCAGGTCGAAGCCTTAACTCACCAGCCGAGAGCTACCACGGTCCATGCGGTTCGCGATTCCGAGTTAGCAAAACTTCCCGAAGGGGCGCTGACTTCCATCAAACGCAAATTCCCACAGGTAAGGAGACGGAGGAGAGGAGGCCCTCTTTCAGCACTTAGATTTCAT
>JAHTLZ010000316.1:1725597-1737265 GCA_023846285.1 Phrynocephalus versicolor | reverse complement strand
CCCCCCCCCCGCGACACACACACAAATTAGTTCTATAAATGTCAGAATGACAGGCTACAAAGAAAGTGCCCAAGAGAGAGAGAGAGAGAACATTGTACACGATCCTTTGTGTGGTTGAGTTGACGAATGTTGCCCTCAGCAGTGACAAGGCCACTCTTATTTGTTAATGAGCTGTCCTCATGTCCGAAAAGGAAAAAGGTTGTCATTCATTGCCGTTGTCGTTATTAACGGGGCATCCTTCTGTCGGCTGATTTCCCCCCTTGTTTATTTGTTTTTTTTATGTTTTTCACCTTTAAATTGTTTTTTTTAACTTTGTAAACCGCCCCGAGTTCCAGTTTGGAAGATGGGCGGTATAAAAATGAAACAAACAAACAAACAAACAAACAAATAAATAAAGAGCTGTGGAACTGAAGAACCTGTCCATCCGTTTGGGACTCCGATCCCCCTACTGTGCCTCCCAGAAGACCCAGCCTGGTCAGTCTCGGGGAGCTGCCTCGTTCCAAGGCAGCCCCCCAAAATACAAATTCTGTGTATCCCCTGCCTGGAAAACCCCAGAGACGGTCACCATAAATCAGCATTGCCTTGGCGACACAAGGCAATGCCGACAATGATTAAATGTAGGTTAACATGTAGATATTATTAGACTTCTTTTTGGCCAGAGACATGCTGCTTTAAATAGCGTTATCTCGGCTGTTTTCTAGATCTTCGTGTGTATACGTCGTGGGGCGTAAACTACTGTATGCATCATAAATAATGTAAAGGTAAACGTAAAGGTTCCCCCCGCACATGCGTGCTAGTCGTGTCCAGCTCTAGGGGTGGTGCTCATCTCTGTATTCAAGCCAAAGAACCAGTATTGTGCAGGTCCGTGGCCATGTGGCCGGCATGGCTGCAAGGAAACACCGTTTTACCTTCATGATTTTTATAAACCCTATTTCTCTACTTGCATTGACATGCTTTTGAGCGGCTAGGTTGGCAGGAGCTGGGTTTAACATGGGGAGCTCACTCCGTTGCGTGGCACCCGGGATTCGAACCGCCAAGCTGCCGACTTTGCAGCCGACAGTTTTCGGAGCCTTAGTCCGCTGAGCCCCCACGCCCCTAAAATAATATAATAAATAATATGATATTTATACCTATATTTTCTCTTTTGATTTGTTGTTTCTTTGAATTTTGCCTGGCGAGATACACATTGTATACTGTATATATGCACTATGTCTTAATAGGTTAAACCAGGCATGTCCAAACTTTGGCCCTCCAGATGTTTTAGACCACAACTCCCACAGTTCTTTGCCATTGGAAATACAGGCTTGGAATTCTGGGGGTTGTGGTCCAAAACATCAGGAGGGCCGAAGTTTGGACATGCCTGGGTTAAACACAAGCATTACACACTTTTCTTGTCTGTTCTCTATTTTCTCTCTCTTTTATGTATACACACTTGACCTCCGTGAGCTTTAACCGTGCCTCCCGTTCTCTTGTGCAGAAAGAACTCTACGAGCGTGTGTTTCAGAAGCCTCCCGACAGACACTCGGACTTCTCTCGGCTGGCCCGCGTCTTAACTGGGAACGCCGTCGCTTTGGTCCTTGGAGGAGGTGGCGCACGGTAAAGCTTGCTCACATGTATTGAGATCACCATCGGGCAGGACTTCTGTCGCATCTCCCGGCTCCGTGTGATGTTTCCCAGGAATGAAATTCATGTCCTGAAAACACCGAGCGTGGGTGTCACGTTTAATAACGTAAGAACCTCAGAAGAGCCCTGCTGGATCAGGCCAAAGGACCATCTGGTCCAGCTTCCTGTATCCCACAGTGGCCCCACCAGATGCATCCGGGAGCGCACGAGACCAGATATCTGTCTCCTGATAGCACTCCCCCGCATCTGGCCCTTGAAGGACCCCGGTTTTAAGCCTGGAGATGACACACATCTCCATCATGGTTTGTCCCCTGTGATGGACTTTTCCCTCCAGGAATCTGTCCAATCCCTTTTTGAAGGCATCCAGGCCAGATGGTGTCACCACATCGTGTGGCAGCTGTTGGAGAACCCATGGCTTTTGGAGTCAGATTGGGGCTACACAACACGTGTCTGGGGAGAACATTCGAATCGAACAAGGGGCACCCAGGGAAGGAAGAGGATGCCCCTCCCCGGCACAAAAGAATGGTGTTCTCATGGCCAGGCTCCGAAGCCACAGAAACAACCACAAGAGAGAGAGAGACCTCCCAACACACACACACACACACACACTTTACAATAACAAAGAGTTCGGAGGGTTCTGGCTCCTTTTGTTCCCCGGGCTCCACCTTGGTCCACCTTTTAGCAGGTCCGCAGCGCCAAACTCTCCAAACCGGGCGTCCTCGGCGGACATTTGGGGAGGGGGGGATTGTTTCAGAACTCCCGGTTCAGGCTTTTGAAAGCACTATCCTAACTTTGGTTCTTCCGGGCTCTGCAGCACCCACCGGGGGTGGTGGCGGTGGTGGTGGATAGGCCGGGTTGATTGCGCGCGGCATTCGTTGAAAACGAACCTTAGAATTTTCTTGTCTCCTGTTCTTTTCAAGGGGAAGGGGGGAGTGCAATTAGTTCCTGGGTGCCAGCCGCTCTCCGATTGTTCCGGGCTTTGGCAGAGGTGCCATGAAGGGGGAGGAGGAATCGCCCCCACGTTCTTCCAGCCCAGAGATCTTCATGCCTCTCCTTCCTTTGTTGACGTTCTAAATTTCCTGCTTTCCCCTCTATTTTGGTTGAGGTTGACAGGGGAGAAGTGGGGGGAATGGAGCTTGGATTTGTCACTGAGGGGGTGCCCCGCCACAAAAAAACCACCCAGCCCTAGGAGAAACGTAGAATCCCAAACCTGTCCAAGGTAGCAACGGTTGTGTCGTTCGGAAAGACCGTCCCCCGACTGCTGGCGAACAATATTTCCTCGAATTTTTATCACAAAAATAACCACCGCGCTTTTGGCTTCAGATTCTTGGCTTGCCTCTTGCTTCGTATTTGAAATATCTTAATTTGGTCCTTTTCAAACGATATAGCAAGCTGCCTCGAGTCCTGGTGCTTCAAACACGAACGGAAGCCGGGGTGTGGTTGGCGAGTTAACGAGAGGACTCGAAATTTGCTCTTTAAAAATAAAATGGCGGTCGATGTTCTAGAGCAGGCCTGCCCAACAGGTAGACCGTGGGCTATTGGTAGCCCGTGAAGGGTTTAAAAGTAGCCCGCCAGGCATCAATAAAAAAAAGTGAGGGGATAAGTTCTCCACCCCTCCTTCCCCTATCCCAAGGACCACCACTGTCCCAGCAAAGTTCTGGGTCTGCCAGCCCACTGTCTCAGCACGCGGGGCAGTTCAAGGGCCATGGTGCATTGAAATCTATTCCTTCCAGAACTGATTAATTTGTTTTCAATGCATTTCCTATGGGAAACCACTGCTCTACTTACAAAAGTTTTTAGTTATGAGCACGTGCTCGGAACAGATAAAATTCGTAAGTAGAGGTTTTAGTGTAGTAGCCCTCAGGCACTTTGGGCTGGAAAAAGTAGACCTCGGCCTGTTCAAAGTTGAACAGCCCTGTTCTAGAGCAGCCGCAGATTCTTTCAGCTGCCCCATCCTCTGTCATGACGCGCAGATATCCCCAAGAAAATAATATTTTTTTTAAAAAAATCCAAGAGGAAATATTAACCTGGCCTGGAGAGAATGGGTCGGTTCTTTTGGTTTGCCCTGGTCAGTTTGCACAGCTGCCGAGATACACCTCTGGGCCTCTTCCCCCCACCCTCCCCAGGTATTGGAAAGGTTGGAAATGCCTGACTTTTTTTTTAATAAAATCTCTCCTCCCTAACATGAAGCCCTCCCTGGTTTTAATCTTCCCGAAAGGAACATCTCGGCATCGCCAGCCTGTACTGAGCGTCGGCCGACGGCGGCGGGAGCTTTCCCTGTACAAAGCTGCCTTCTGCTGAACACCAGCGACGCACGTAGACAGGGATGGGGGCGGGGGATGCTGCGCATGCACACGATCACACACACACACAAACTAACTCACTCTGCCAGGCATCTCAGGTAATGATTAGGTTGTGAGTTTTTCTTTCTTTTTCCGCTTCCCGCCTCTTCCACTCCAACCCTAGCGCCCTAACAAAAGGGTGGGGAGGGAGCCCTTCACGGTAATTATCCTTTTGCAATTTGTCGTGATAGCTGGGAGAACAGAAACGGCACACTTGCTTTCCTGCACACACACACACACACACACACACACAGAGAGAGAGAGAGAGAGAGAGAGAGAGAGAGAGAGTCCTGGCATAAAAACGCAACAGCTCCGGCAGGTCCTGTGCTCAAACGACAGCGTTTCATGTCAGCAGCACCCGCACATCCGGGGAAAGGAGAGGGGATTTCGGTCCCCCTCCAAGCACATACATACTCTCGGACGTTCTTTTGTCCGCACAGTGATGAGAGGCGAGACTCAAAGCTCTCGAGAAGGGATCGATATCAGGTCCCCCTGACTCGGGCGAGACGTCCCCTGTGCGGGAAGTCGAGCCTGTCATATTTTGTGTCGCTAAAGCAGCATGGGAAATGTCTCGGTGGCTCCAGGTTTTGAAAAAGAGACTGGTATATCCCCAAGAGACCAAGGGAGGGGTAGAAAACTAGCCAGGGTCTTACCCTGGGGTAAAAGAGCCTTGTGGTGCAGTGGTTAAATGCCTGTCCTGCAGGTAAAACGGTGCTCACGACCTGGGTTCAATCCCAGGTAGCCAGCTCAAGGTTCACTCAGCCTTCCATCCTTCCAAGGTTGGTAAAATGAGTATGCCTTGTGGTGCTGTGGTTATATGCCTGTCCTGCAGCTAAAACTGTGCTCACGACCTGGGTTCAATCCCCGGTAGCAGGCTCAAGGTTCACTCCGCCTTCCATCCTTGCGAGGTCGGTAAAATGAGTACCCAGCTTGCTGGGGGAGGGGGGCAATGTGTAGCCTGCACACTGTAATTAAAATTGTAAACCGCCCAGAGACTACTTGTAGTAGTATGGGGCGGTATATAAGCAGAACACTTTGCTTTGCTTTGCTTTACCCGTCTCTGACCTGAAACTAAATTTCATTTATTTATTTATTTTAGAGTATTTTTACCCCGCCTTTCTCCTTGGGAAAAGGACCCAAGGCGGCCTACAATAATGAGGGATAATATAAGGTCCAGTACAATTAAGACATGTTCAAGTATCGAGAACAAGGAACTGAGGGACATCTTACAGCATTAGTTTTCCATCTTTTGGATGCTGTCATTTGTTGGTGTTTGTTTTGCTTTAAAGCTGCCTATACAGGAGGCCTGACCTCCTCCCATATATTATCCCTCAGTATTGAGGAATAATATACAGTCCGATACAATTAAGACATGTTCAGGTATTGAGAACCAGGAATTGAGGGACATCTTACAGCATAAACGTTCCATCTTCTGGGTGGTTTTGTTTGTTTGTCTATGTTTGCTTCGCTGTAAAGTTGCCTATATGGGAGGCTGACATTCTCTGAGCTGCTGTTGTCCAGTTACAGGAGGCCTCGTGTTTTATCTGACCCTGTGTGTGTGTGTGTGTGTGTGTGTGTTTGTGCCCGTTGAGCTTTCTGCTCTGCTAACTTTGGTTCCGACGGACCGCGAGCGCTGATCGTGGCTTTTCTCTCCTCTCCAGCGGCTGCTCCCAAGTGGGCATCATCCGGGCCCTCAACGAAGCCGGCATCCCAGTGGACATGATCGGCGGCACCTCCATCGGCTCCTTCATGGGAGCCCTGTACGCCGAGGAGCGGAGCTACACCCAGATGAGGATCAAAGCGAGGCAGTGGGCAATGGTAAGCACTTGCCCGCCGGAGAGGGCTCCCAGAGAGCGAGGGTGCTTGGCTTTTCGCTCCCAGGTTCAAGGGTTTGCTCAGGATGGCCGTCCAGGTGTTAGACTCCCTGCCACAGCAGGTGGTGAGGGCCTCTGGCCTGGATGCCTTCCAAAGGGGATTGGACCGATTCCTGGAGGAGAAGTCCATCACAGGTGACAAACCATGATGGGGATGTGTCATCTCCAGGCTTAAAACCGGGGTTCTTCAAGGGCCAGATGCATGGGAGTGGCATCAGGAGACAGAGATCTAGTCTCATGCGCTCCTAGACGCATCTGGTGGGGCCACTGTGAGATTCAGGAAGCTGGACTAGATGGGCCCTTGGCCTGATCCAGCAGGGCTCTTCTTATGTTTTTATGGATGGACTAAAAAAATCCCAGTGTGTTTCAATCCACGATTGTCCTGCCTAAGGAGCATGGAAGTGGCGGTCCAGGCCCTTCCTGAACGCTAAACCCGGTCGGTCTGTGACGAGATTTACAATCACCGTTTAGAGGAGTCAAAGCACGGCAATTAAAATGTCATTATCCAAGGACAGTGTTGGCGAACTGATGGCACGAGTGCCAAAGGTGGACCTCGGAGCCCTTTCTGTGGGCACCCAACACCGCCTCTTCACAGCCACCTGCATTCAGGTTAAATGGCTGTATTGGGACTTTGCGGAAAATTAGTGGGTTTTGAATCACAGTTTGGGCACTCGGTCTCCAAAAGGTTTGCCATCACTGTCCTAGAACCTCCCAGGGGTGTATCCTCCTTCCCTCCGATTTCTCCATTTCAGTTGTGGTTTGGAACAATTGGATCCCAGGTTTATATCCTCCTGGGTGGCTCCAGCGAGCAGGCCTGGGGAAGCCACATCTTTGAAGGATGAATTTTGCACCGTGGAAAAGATTGTCTTTTCTACCCTGCTTTCTTCCTGCGACTCTTTTCTCTCATAATTTTTTTCTCCTTCTCTTGCTCCCCCACTCCACGCTGCCAAAGTGTGAGTAGAAGGGATGGCCTGAGGTAAATCTTTGTCTCTGTTATCTTATTTTAAATTCTCTGGGGAGCAGGAAAATCGCCCGGTGAAGGGGAAAAATCCCGGTTTTGTTGAAATTGTGCAGGGTGGGACAACGCTATGCCAGATCTCCATAGTTGCGTTCATTCTCTTTGGCTGAGCTCGGGAGACCGCAAAAGGCTCGTGGGTGGGGGAGGAATGGCCAACTGAACAATTCTGGATGTCCAAAAAATAAAAAAATAAAGGGGGGGGGAAAAGACCACTCAAACCCCCTCCACTTTCATATTTTTCTTGCAGGATGAGGTGGGGGGGCTGCATACCCATTAGCCCTCCAAAGCGGAAGAGCAGGCCTCGGGCGGGAGAGCGCCCTGGGCCACTCCGAAGAGTTCCGAACACTTTTCCAAATAAAGCATATCTCTAAGGAGAACAATTCCCTTTCTGAAATGGCAATTTGAGAAATTTAGGGCCATCGGCAAGCCATAGGTACCAGGTCCTCATTAAAAACAAGATTGCAGGGTGCATCATATTGGGATGACTGGGCTGGGGGACCTCCCTTATGAGGAAAAGCTAAAACATTTGGGGCTCTTTAGTCTGGAAAAAAGGCACCTAAGGAGGGATAGGATTGAGACATACAAAATAACACAGGGCATGAGTCAAGTGCGTAGAGGGAAGCTCTTCTCCCTCTCACAAAATACCAGAACTAGGGGACATCCACTCAAACTAAGGGCTGGGAGAGTAAGAACAGACAAAAGAAAATACTCCTTTACCCGGCATGTTGTTAGTCTGTGGAACTCCCTGCCACAGGAGGTGGGGATGGCATCTGGCTTGGATGCCTTCCAAAGGGGATTGGACAGATTCCTGGAGGAAAAGTCCATCCTAAGTGACAAACCATGATGGAGATGTGTGTCATCTCCAGGCTTAAAACCAAGGTACTTCAAGGGCCAGAGGCAGGGGAGTGGGATCAAGAGACAGAGATCTAGTGTCGTGCGCTCCCAGAAGCATCTGGTGGGGCCACTGGGAGATACAGGAAGCTGGACTCGATGGGCCTTTGGCCTGATCCAGCCGGGCTTTTCTTAGGTTCTTATGACGTTTGCCCTCCTGAGCAAGCTACGTGTCTGGATCAGAAGCCCAAGGCATCCCGTTCCCGGCTTTATTTAGGGCGAAGGATTTTTGGCTTCTTTGCAGCTCGTGTCGCACGACGCACGGCCACTGCCGGCGGATGGGCTTGGCTCCAGGAGGGCTGCTGCCGGCCAGAGAACAGCCCACCCCCACCCGTCCTTGCCTCTGTTTGCCTTCGCGAAATAGCTCCCACCTGTTGCCCCCATTGTGCAGAAAACAAGACGAGGAGGCACGGCAGGCCGGCGACAAAGGCTCTGAGGTATTTTTAGAAGCCTCCTGCCGCGGCCTCGCCATTCCTCGCCCTCCGCGAGGGAGCGCGAGAAACCAGGTCGATGGGATTAGTGCGTTAAAGGCCCCTTTTTAATAAATCTCTTTTTCCAGGCCACATCTGTCTCCGAGGTTCATCCTCAAATCTCGCGCACACGCCGGGTTAGAAAACAAAAAAAGCAAGTCAGCTGAAGAAGACGGTCCCTAGCCTGCGAAATTCTCGAGGGCAGGCTGCCGGGACATGTTCCCTGTTTGCTTGGCCCTTTTAAAATGCTCACTCCCGGGGATTGACAAACGGCGGGTCTCTGGAGAGGGGGGAATAGCTTCCAGGGATCGGCCCGAGGGCCAAAGGAATTTGACCCCCCAATGGGGTGTGTGTGTATGTAATAAAGCCATTGTTCCTTTTTGAGAAAGGATTCTTAAGAATGGAGATGTTCAGTGGAGGGCATTGCCTGTGGAATATCCTTCCTTCCTTCCTTCCCTCCATCATCAGCTCCCCCCTCCCTCCCTCACCTCCTTCCATCCATCCATCCATCCATCCATCCATCCATCCGTCATCAGCTCCTTCCTTCCTTCCTTCCTTCCCTCCATCATCAGCTCCCTCCTCCCTCCCTCCCCTCCTTCCATCTATCCATCCATCCATCCATCCATCATCAGCTCCTTCCTTCCTTCCTCCCTCCCTCCCTCCTTCCCTCCATCCCATCCATCCATCCATCATCATCTCCTCCCTCCCTCTCTCCCTTCCTTCTGTCCGTCCCTCCATCATCAGCTCCTTCCTTCCTTCCTCCCTCCCTCCCTCCCTTCCATCCATCTTTCCACCCATCCACCCATCCATCCATAATCATCTCCTCCCTCCCTCCCATCATCAGCTCCTTCTTCCCTCCCTCCCTCCCTTCCATCCACCCATCCATCATCAACTTCTTCCTCCCTTCTTTCCTTCCTCCCTCCCTCCCTTCCTCCCTCCCTTCCAAAAAGCATCCCTCAGAAGGCATATCACAATCTTTTTTCTTCTTAAAATCATATAACCCTGGCTGAGAATGTTGCCGCCGCATCACCCAAGAGGCTCCTGGTGGTACCCTTCAGACAACCCTACTGAGATGCCTCTTGGCACGTTCTCCCTCTGGACGCTCTCACCTCTTCCGTCTTAAGCTTGAGATCTTCCATTCATAGTATGGATGACTTTAGTGCAGGGGTGTCCAAACTTTGGCCCTCCAGATGTTTTGGACCACAATTCCCAGAATCCTAAGCCTAGATGGCCAATGACAAAGGACTGTGGGAGTTGTGGTCCTAAACACCTGGAGGGCCGAAGTTTGGACACCACGGTTTTAGTGGCATTGCCTTTACTCCTGGCGTGGCGTTGTGGTCTCCCCAGAAAGGTTGGCCTCTGTTGGAGGCTTTGCGTAGAACAGGCATGTCCAAACTTCAGCCCTGCTGATGTTTTGGACCACAACTCCCAGAATTCCAAGCTTAGATTGCCAACGGCAAAGGACTGGGGGAGTTGCGGTCCAAAACATCTGGAGGGCTGAAGTTTGGACGTGCCTGATGTAGAAGTATCAGAAATAATGAACTCGCTTCTCCGGTGACATCCCTTGGCCTGCCACCGTTGCATCAGTTAAACGGGTTCTAGACCGTGCAAAGTCCGTGGAGGAAGAGAAGTGAAACCCAACAGGCTTGCTGGGGGTAATACAATACTCGAGGGGGAAAAAAGATGCCCTTGACAGGCGAATCAACAAAGATTTTCTGGGCTGCAAAAAATAAAAATTAAGGACATGGTGCTTTAGATTAGATCAGTGATTTGGAATCTCAGACACGTTTAGCCTCTCGCCTCCGTTTTTTTTTAAACCATAGAAAAAATATTGTGTTTTTATTTCCCCCCGCTTCCCCCCCAGAATATGAATTCGGTGTACAAAACCTTCCTAGACCTGACGTATCCCATCACCTCCATGTTCTCGGGAGCCTCGTTCAACAGCAGCGTCTCGGAAATCTTCAAAGACAAACAGATCGAGGTAAGGGGCGTGTTTGCTGCTTTTTGGCGCGGGCGCTTTAGGCTGGCCGCACTCCCCAGGGATGAGAACGGTGTAAAGTCATAGGACAGCAGGACATCCCCCCCCCAAAAAAAAGACCCCTCTCAGCGGGAATTTAGTTTTTCAAGGCGAGTGCTGTTGGGGGGGGGGAGGATGTTGAACCTTTCCTTGCTAAAGTATCCCGTGGTCCGTGCCGGAGATGCTGCAGGTGTGCAGGTGAAGATAGCTGCATGACATTGCTGTGAACAAGTCCCCCCCCCTTTGGACAATCTTGGCTCTCCGTAGGCCAGGCATGCCCAAACTTCGGCCCTCCTGATGTTTTGGACCGCAACTCCCAGAATCCTAAGCTTAGATTGCCAATGGCAAAGGACTGTGGGAGTTGCGGTCCAAAACAGTAACTCAGCCATTGGACTCTTATATGATAGTATTAACCATCAACAGAGCACACACCCAGACGCCGTACACATTATAGTAGGGGATTTTAATCAGGTGGATTTGAAAACAGCACTCCCCAAACTGTATCAACATGTCAAGTGTGCTACTAGAGAATCTAACACACTGGCCCTTCAGATGTTGGAATTGGAATGCAATTTATTGTCATTGTATAAATACAACTATACACATACACTGTTGGAGTATGTGTATAGATGGTTTGTACTTAAATTGTAGATTTTACGTCTTGGGTTTTTATGCTGGGTTGTGTGAATGACTGACTGGATGGCACTTTTAATCTCGTTGTGTTTATACAACGACAATAAATTGCATTCCAATTCCAACATCTGGAGGGCCAACGTTTGGGCATGCCTGCCATAGGCGATCTGGCTCATCGGATCCCATCCTCAGGCTGTCGACGGACATTGCCGTCCCACGCGTCCAGAAGCACCAGCGCGCTCGGGGGTCGGACGTAGGTCATGGGCCGCTCAAGTCTTTCAGCTCAGATTTGTTTTGGAAATTCAGATTGAAAGCTGCCTTGTGGGGTAGCAGTCTTCCTCCGCGCTTCAAATGATGTAGCGGGCCCTGCCTCTTGATCCAGGCCGGCTACGGGTGGTTTGATCCGTTCTATATTTGTAAGACACAATCCTATAAAATCTTGGTGTGGTTATATTAAAGGGGACTTAATTTCCACATGCAGGGGATGGATTTAAATCTTTTTCTCTGCAGCTTGTCAGGGGAGGGGGTGGTGGTCCCTCGCCCTTTATAATCCTCCTGAGCTGATGTTCCTTCGCTTACGCGCTCTGCCTTCCTGCCCCGTTAAGCCTATTCCTACTTGGGGAGTTTCTTAGCAATCGACATGCATTGTTGCAGATCCTCTGCATATCCTCTTCCATTTATCGGAGAACTAAATTTTTATTTGTTTAAACTGGCATCAGTAAACTCATTGATACATATAGTGAAATGGGAGAGATCTATCTATCTATCTATCTATCTATCTATCTATCTATCTATCTATC
>JAHTLZ010000316.1:1690646-1725587 GCA_023846285.1 Phrynocephalus versicolor | reverse complement strand
TCTATCTATCTATCTATCTATCTATCTATCTATCTATCTATCTATCTGTCTGTCTGTCTGTCTGTCTATCTGTCTATCTGTCTGTGCCTTCCTTCTTTCCTATCTATCTATCTATCTATCTATCTATCTGTCTGTCTGTCTATCTATCTATCATCTATCTATCTGTCTGTCTGTCTCTCTGTCTGTCTATCTGTCTGTCTGTGCTTCTATCTATCTATCTATCTATCTATCTATCTATCTATCTATCTATCTATCTATCTATCTATCTATCTATCTATCTATCTATCTATCTATCTATCTATCTAATCTAGCCACTGGAGCTTATTTCTGATATGTCCTGCACTCGGCGATGTAAAGTCATTGGTTCCGTAGCCAGATGCCTCAACCACTGAGCTCTCCAGCCACTGTAATGTTGCTTCGTAGAATCGGTTCTTTGAACACCACAGGGGGACGGAGCGCCAACAGTTGGGCGACCCCTCTCTATCTGTATTCTTGAATACGGGCTATTTCTAAACCCCTCATCCGGAAAAGCAGCAGGGCCGCCTACCCTGAGCAAAAGCACATGGTTCAAAGCTCAATCAGCCCGCCTGGTGGCCCACGCAGGGAGTTTGCAGTCCGGCCCCTCTCTATCCATTGGCTTCAGGATTTCATGACCCTTCCTCATTCTGTTTCTCTGGGCGCTGGAGGAGCTAGAGTGGTTTAATAGACCCCTTTTCTTCATGGCAGGATCTCTGGATTCCCTACTTCATCATCACCACCGACATCACCGCCTCGGAGATGAGGGTCCATACAGATGGTAAGTGCATCTCCAGGCGAGGCTTGGCAGGTGGCTTCCTCGTGCCCTCCTGAACACCAGCACCGGTCTTTAAAACATCATTTGAAAGCAGAAACTTTTGCTGCTGAGTTACCTAGCTGTTCACGCAGAGGCGAATCTTACGAAAACGGACCCCCTAGCCCCGTGGCGGCGGACCTCCGGCCCTCCAGATGTTTTGGACCACGACTCCCACAATCCCTTTGCCATTGCCCGTACAGGCTTGGAATTCTGGGAGTCATGGTCCAAAACATCTGGAGGGCCAAAGGTTCGCCGCCACCGAGTCCTAGCCCCACGGTTCCCCGACCTTGGGTCACCCAGATGTTCTTGGACTGCAACTTCCCCGAAATCCTGGCCGGCACGGCTCGTGGCAAAGGCTTCTGGGAGGTTTAGTCCCAAGAGCTGGTGGGAGCCCTCGAACCTGGCCCCTCTTTTCCGTGTACAGGCCCTGAATTTGGTGAAATGCCAACTGTTTTCCTTGGAGATCCCCCACGGCCCTGAGAAGGGAGGTTTTCCCAAGAGCCCAGATGTGTCAGTAACAGCATCAGGACTTATACCTTGTAGCAGAAATTCACGTGTATCTCTCTCTCTCTCTCTCTCTCACACACACACACACACACACACACACACACACCAGGGAAGGCCAGCCGGCTTCATCCTTGTCGTTGATAACGCCCGGTGGGTGGGTTAAAAATTCTAGCATTCCATCTGGCGCTTGGGTTTTTAACGCTGGCCTTCACATTGTTTAAAACCTGGTTTAAAGCACATTTTCCGTCTGTTTCCTTGTGCTCCAGGAGCTCTGGTCAGCAGGGGAGGGGGTGGGAAAAGGCCGGGTATTTATTTTAAATCGATAAATAGAGTGCGTGCTAAAATCCGGAGCAGGGACACATCCCCACTGAACTCATGCCCTATCCAAGACCGGAGGCAGCTGTCTAGACCCAGGCTGTCTCGGTTCCCTCTGACTGTTGTGGTCCATCGGATGCTCCTGCAAAACCACCACAGAGTAGGGGCACAGCCCTTCCGAAATCAACGAGCATGGAAAAATACACTGCCCGTAAACACCTCCCTCCCCCTCCCCTCCTCCTATGGATATATATATTTTTTTCCTCTTTCAGGCCCACAAAGGCATTTGCTTCATTGTAGGCCAGGGAATGTCCATCACCTGGACGGAGGATTGTTTGTTTGGTCTTTTTGTTCTCCCAAGGACCATCTTCCTTCCTGGGATTTAGAGATCTAAAGGAATTGGGGGGGGGGGGAGTCGCAGCCGTTTTAAAGAGACTTCTGGCCCTTTGGAATTCCCTGGGCTCAATGAGGATTGTCCTAACCCGCTGATTTAACACTTTGGCTTCTCTCCCCCATCCCCCCGGCAGTTTTTTTTAAATGCGCCGTTAAGAAAACGGGAGGCGTTTGCATTAAAAGAGCAGGTTGGGGGGGGGGGGGAAGCGAAGCGCAGAGCAAACTCAAAAGAGTCTGGCCTGGTAATTAACTAATTAGCACGTCCTCCTGCTGGAAGGCTCAAGTCGGACCAGCTTAAAAATGTACGTCTGGATGCGCTCCATCGCTTTCCGCTCCTCTCCGGAGTCCAGAAGGTTGGCCCTGCCTCAAGGACATTCGCCCTGTTTCCAGAAGCTTCTAAAGCTCCCACATTCTTCCTCTAATGTCACTTGCCTTTTCTTCCGGAAGATGGGGTGGGTGAGATCGCACAGGGGGCGCCTGGGGGTTCTCTCCCCCCCCACCACCAATGCAACCCTCCCTGCACCCCTTCTGCTGGCTTGCGACGCTTCGAAGATGGACGCCCGTCCGGAGGAATGAACAATGAGCGCCTCGCCACTTTCCAGAGGGAAGGCGTCCAGTCCCATTTCTGTTGATTAAAAACACTCTGCTTTTAAATGGTTATAAATCCCCTCGCCGGGCAGCTCTGAATAGAAGTAATTGAGCTGGTCCAAGAGAAAAAGAGAGAGAGAGAGAGAGAGAGAGAATGAGAGAACAAAGTTGCTTGCCACAGCAAAGCTAAAGAGGTTTTTTTTGTTTGCTGCAGGATGTTGGATGGGAATACCAGGGGTTAGGACTCTGGGTCCGCGGGTGTGCTTGAGCGAAAGCTCCCAGAAGGCTTTGCCGCGAGCTGTGCCGGTCAGGGTTGCTGGGAGTTGTAGTCCCAGAACATCTGGGGAACCTAAGGTGTGGAGGGGGGGGGACCACTGTCGTAGAGAAGAGAGGGCTTTTCATTATTCTCAGTTCTCAAACTCCTTGTGACTCAGCCGAAACTCTAAAATACGGCCCCCAGTTTCACCCATAAAGGCCCCATCCAGCTCCCATGTTTCTCCAGTGGGTAAAAAGTCATAAGAACCTAAGAAGAGCCCTGCTGGATCAGGCTAAAGGAACAGTCCAGCTTCCTGGATCTCAGAGTGGCCCCACCAGATGCCTCCGGGAGTGCACAACACTCGATCTCTGTCTCCTGATACCACTCCCTTGCATCTGGCCCTTGAAGGACCCTGTTTTTTTAAGCCTGGAGACGACACATCTCCATCATGGTTTGTCACCTGGGATGATGGACTTTTCCTCCAGGAATCTGTCCAATCCCCTTTTGAAGGCATCCAGGACAGATGCCACCACCACATCCTGTGGCAGGGAGTTCCACAGACTAACAACACATTTTCTTTTGTCCGTTCTCACTCTCCCAGCCCTCAATTTGAGTGGATGTCCCCTAGTTCTGGTATTTTGTGAGAGGGACAAGAGCGTCCCTCTGACCACTTTACTCATGCCCTGCATTATTTTCTACATCTCAATTCTATCCCCCCTCAGGTGCCTTTTTTTTTTCAGACTAAAGAGCCCCAAGTGTTTTAGCCTTTCCTCATAAGGGAGGCGCCCCAGCCCAGTAATCCTTTTAGTCGCTGTCTTCTCTGGAAGTTGAGTCATGGCGACTGGACTTCTTTTTTGGGAGAGAGAAACGTTTTGCTGTTCATCCAAACAGCTTCATCGCTGTTCATCGGTCGATGAATAGCGAAACGTTTCTCTCTCTCAAAAAAGAAGTCCAGTAGCCATGACTCAACTTCCAGATAAACTCACCTGGATGACTGAGAATCTTCACAGACACAGTCGCTCTCTTCCCCTATGAGCTTCTTGGCTGTTTCAGGAATCACCTTTGAGCCTCCTTGCGCTGTAGTCCAGAAACCGTATCAGACCACACGCGGCCGCCCATCCGTTCTCCATCTCAAGGCAAGGGCTTGGGACCAGGGACGTTTGGTTGCCGGGTTTCAGACTTCCTGAGCTAGCAACGGATCCCTTGTCTGCCTTTCTCACCCCCACTCCCAGGCTGCCTCTGGAGATACATCCGAGCCAGCATGTCGCTGTCTGGCTACCTGCCTCCGCTCTGCGACCCGAAAGACGGACACCTCCTGATGGACGGCGGGTACATCAACAACCTCCCAGGTAGAGCCGCCGGCCTTCCCTCGCTCAGACTTGGGGGGATTGTGGGACGAGTGGGAGGCAGGAGGAGAAACAGAAAGACGCACAATTGTACGGATGATTGCAGCAAACACCCCCCCCCCCCCCCCCCCCCCCCCCCCCCCCGGCCTGCTGTGGGGGGGGGGGGGCCGCCCCCATCACTCCAAAAGATAGAGACAGCCTGATAGCACATCACAAGAATTTTTTACTGTTTTTTTTTACTGTTTTACTGTTTTTTAATTATTTTTAACTGTTTTTTTTACTGTTCTTAAATGTATTGTTGTAATTTTATTTGTTTATCCTTGTACTTGTATGGCTAACATAGCCCTTGTAAGCCGCTTAGAGTTCGTTTGAAGATAAGCGGGATATAAATGCAAAAAATAAATAAATAATAAATAAATAAATATTGAATCAGTGCGACATTGGCCAGCGAACACGCCGGCCGATTTGCTGAGCCCGGGTGAGTTTTGACAGATAATTGGGTGTAGGCGTCCCTGACGAAAGGCCTGTGTTTATTAACGTTTTATGCCCTCCTTTCTCTAACCAGCTCCGGATGCTTTATTTGTTTATAGAATCCTAGAGTTGGAAAAGACCTCAAGGGCCATCCAGTCCAACCCCCTGCCATGCAGGAACCCCTTCACAATATTTCCGACAGGTGGCCATCCAGCCTCTGCTTAAAAACCTCCAAAGAAGGAGACTCCACCACCCTCCTTTGGGGCAACATCTTCCACTGCCAAACAGCTCTAACTGTCATGAAGTTCTTCCTAATGTTCAAATGTTTTCCTGTAGTTTGAAACCATTGCCCCGAGTCCTAGTCTCTGAAGCCATGGAAAACACACCTCTTCCCTCTTCAATAGGACATCCTTTCAAATATTTAAACATAGCTATCATATCCCCCTCAGCCTCCTTTTAGAGAGGCTAAACATTTCCAGTTCCCTAAGCCGTTGCTACTCGGGGCTGTTTACAGACACAAAAGTAAAGACATAAAGCAGTAGTGACCAAACTTCAGCCCTCTAGATCAGTGGTTCTCCACCTGTGGGTCCCCAGATGTTTCTGGACTGCAACTCCCAGAAGACCCCACCACTCAGTGGGCTGGAAAGGATTTCTGGGAATTGCAGTCCAGGAACATCTGAGGACCCACCAGTGGAGAACCAGTGCTCTAGATGTTTTGGGCCACAACTCCCAGAATGTCAAGCCTGTGTTGCCAATGACAAAGAACTCTGGGAGTTGTGGCCCAAAACTTCTGGAGGACCGAAGGTTCGCCACCACTGACAGAAAGCGTCCAGCAACAGACAATCCAAATAAACAATCCCAAAAGGAAGCCTTTGGTGGGAACGTCATCTTAAAACAAAATGGCAGCTCTGGCACACAAAGAGCTTCCTCCTTTCTCCATTTCTCTTCACAACCACCCTGCGCAGTTGGGGGCGGGGGGAACTGAGGGGGGGCATTTTTCCAGAAAGGGGTCCCCCTTTCAATCTCTTGGCTGACGGCTGAGCTCTGGGCTCCCCCCTGCCTCTGTCCCCGTTGCTACAGAGGAGCAAGCAAGAAATAAACAAGAATGCGGGATGCTCTTAAATGTCACTGTCTTTTCTTTTTAAATGTGAGGCAAAGCACAGGCTGGAAAAGGACTTTAAATGGCGGCGGAGAATCTCTCTTTGTCTCTTCCCATCCGTCCGTCCGCCACCAGCTGCAATCTGACCTGGCGCGTTCGTCACCGAAAACGCTTTCTCTGGTCCTCCCTCTCTCCCCCGTCGATGTTCCTCTTGTCTTCTCGCCCTCGCCTCCCTGAGGGACACTGAGTCATGCTGACTCTTTTTCTGCAAAAGCGAGAGAGAAGAGGGGGAGAGAGAGAGAGAGAGAGAAGTCCTTTTCTCTCCAGAGACATAACTTTCTTTCCAATTTGGGCTTCCGATGAAATCAGGCCTGGAACGGAGAAGGCCTCTAAATCACCCTGCGTTTCTGCTGAGCGAGGGAGGATTTCTCAAGGGAGCTGTTTGGAAAAGCCAAAGGGACCCTTCGGGGTTTGTTTTCCCGGCCAAAGTCCCGGCCAAAAAGATGAGCTCAGGCCCGAGCGCTCGGCCAGCAAGAGAGAACCGGGAGGGCTGCCACGGAGGGGGGAATGACGGCGCCTTGTCGTGTCTCCCAACCCAGCGGACGTGGCCCGGTCCATGGGCGCCAAAGTGGTCATCGCCATCGACGTGGGCAGCCGGGACGAGACCAACCTCACCAATTACGGCGACGCCCTCTCCGGCTGGTGGCTGCTGTGGAAGCGGTGGAACCCGCTGGTGGAGAAAGTGAAGGTAGACACTGCAAGCAAGCGCGTCCCTTATGAGGAAAGGCTAAAATATTTGGGGCTCTTTAGTCTGGAAAAAAAGGTGCCCGAGGGGATAGGATTGAGACGTACAAAATAATGCCGGGCATGAGTCAAGCGGATTGAGGGACGCTCTTCTCCCTCTCACAAAATACCAGAACTAGGGGACATCCGCTCAAATTGAAGGCTGGGAGAGTAAGAACAGACAAAAGAAAATATTTTTTCACCCAGCGCGTTGTTAGTCTGTGGAACTCCCTGCCACAGGATGTGGTGATGGCCCCTGGCCCACGGAATCCGTGACCTCGGGAGCGCACGAGCGCGCCGGTGCTGGAGGCACTTCAAGAGAGATCTAGGCAACCCCCTGGCAAAAGCTGTGGAAGGAACATTTTATGCCCCCCAGCCATGGCCGCCTACCTATCCGCAGAGCGTTCAGGGTGGGTGAGTAGGGGAAGCGGCCGCCGTTGGCTCTCTTGTTGGTGGCCAGCCAGGCTGGGGGAGCCGGCCCGATTCTGCCAGTGACGCTGGGCCCCCTCCCGCAGGTGCTGAACATGGCGGAGATTCAGACCCGGCTGGCTTACGTGTGTTGCGTCCGCCAGCTGGAGATGGTCAAGAACAGCGATTACTGCGAGTACATCCGGCCGGCCATCGACCGCTACGGCACCCTGGACTTTGGGAAGTTTGATGAAATCTGTGTGAGTTTTTTGGGGGGGAGGGGCGGGAGGTCCCTATGATGAGCAGCTGATGGGGGGGGGGATCCCGTCCTCCGAAGGATGTGTTATTATTCCTGTTGCATCGGTGTCCGGTTCTTTTTCGAACAGTTGTGGACACCGCCCATATAGGCTCCCCGAAATTTCACAGGGAGCCTTCTTGCGACCTGCTTGCCCGCCACACGCCCTGTCATCTGTTTTAGAGGGGAGGCAACGGCAGGGCGGCCCCGTGGGCAGGGCTGTGGAGTCGGAGTCGAGGAGTCGGAGTTGGAGGAACTTTTGGGTACCTGGAGTCGGAGTTGGAGTCGGCAAACAATGCACCGGCTCCGACTCCGACTCCTACTAAATTTAGATTGGAATTTTTTAAAAAAGCATATATGGAGAACTAATGAAGGGAAAGCGCCCCAGAGGGAGACCACAGCTGCGGTATAAGGATATCTGTAAGAGGGACCTGAAGGCCTTGGGAATGGACCTCAACAGATGGGAAACCCTGACCTCTGATTGCACTGTCTGGAGGCAAGAGATACAGCCTGGTCTACATAAATTTGAAGAGGCATTTGTCCAACAGGCAGAGGAAAAGAGGCAGGCATGGAAAGAACGAAACTCGAGGACCAGGCAAGAAACGGAATACATCTGCCCTCAGTGCGGTAGAGACTGCCATTCCAGAATTGGTCTATTTAGTCACACGAGGTGCTGTTTTTAGGATCTCTACTCCAGGCACGATCCCATAGTCTTTCGAGACTGAAGGATGCCAATGATGATTTTAAAAAAGCAAGTTTAAATGTCCCAATTCACAAAAAGTTATAATTAATGACTTCTCTACTGTAAGAATGAAAGACCAATGCATGCAGTGCCTCACGTAACCGCAAAACGAACACGTTAAGTGACTGTGAAGAAGCATGCTTTTCATGTGCTTCATTATATGGCACGCAACGCACAATTAGGAGCGGCAATACTTACACTTTCCATAGTGTTGTGTTCTGCTGTTACGCAGCGCCCATGGGTAACCTAGCCTCTCACGAATAAGGGATTAAGTAAATACGTTTTTTCCAGGACAAGGGACACTTGTATAAGTGAAGGGAATGGAGGGTCAATCGTTCAAGACTGAAGCTGTAAACCATTGGCCTTTCTTTCCTTCAAGGAATGTATAAAATACATTCGCATATTAATACAGAGGAGTCGGGGAGTCGGAGTTGGAGTCGGAAGTACAAAAAAACTTAGGAGTCGGAGTCGGAACATTTATCTACTGACTCCACAGCCCTGCCCATGGGTACCAAACTTCTCCTCACCGGCCTTCACGGGCAAAAAGGGTGGTGCTTCCACCTCCCAAGCCCAGCGCGCAGATCCGGCTCAGCCGTTGATGGCCTGCCATTTCCGCGTCTCTCCCCAGGAGGTGGGCTACCAACACGGGAAGGCGGTTTTCAATGTCTGGTGCCGGAGTGGCGTCCTGGAGAAGATGCTGAAGGACCGCCAGGAGCTGTGCAAAACCAAACCTTCGTGCGTGAGTATCCGGGGAAGCGAGGGGTGGCGGAAAGGAAGGAAGAAGAGAGACGCACATGTCAGTGTAACCATAGAATCATAGGATCCTAGAGTTGGAAGAGACCTCAAGGGCCATCTAGTCCAACCCCCTGCCATGCAGGAACGCCCATCAAAGAACTCCCGACAGATGGCCATCCAGCCTTTGCTTAAAAACCTCCAAAGAAGGAGACTCCACCACCCTCCTTTGGGGCAGCATCTTCCACTGCCGAACAGCTCTAACTGCCATGAAGTTCTTCCTAACGTTCAAATGGAATCTCTTTTTCCTGTAGTTTGAAACCATTGCCCCGAGTCCTAGTCTCTGAAGCCATGGAAAACAAACCTGCTCCCTCTTCAATAGGACGTCCTTTCCAAAATTTAAACATAGCTATCATATCCCCTCTCAGTCTTCTTTTCGAAAGGCTAAACATTCCCAGCTCCCTAAGCCGTTCCTCGTAAGACATTTCTTCCAGACCCTCAACCATCCTGTATGTTTTGTTCTCCCTTGCAACTGCAGATTTGTTGGATCTCTTGACCTACGACCCCATCATGGCCTGCCCAGCCCTGCCAACGATTCCACCAGGGGCACCCCAACCTTATTTATTGTATTTCGGGTTTTTGGCTGAAACCTTTCCCCTAGCGCCCAGACGGACAAGTGCTCCCGTGCTACAGGGGGAAAAATTATAATTCGAGGGAAAGTCGCCCGCCTTCCTCCTTCAAAAGGAGACAAGGCAGCTTGCATGATCGAAAGACGATATTCAAGGTAAAGACATCAAGTGACCAAATATTTAAAAGGAACAAGGCAAATCTCACTGCGGAATGACAAACACAAGGTTTTCCTGAGGTTCCCCCCTCCACTGAGCATGGTTTGTTTGTTTGTTTGTTTTTATACCACGCCATCTATTTTTTATTTTATTTTATTTATATAGCTTGTATGCCGCCCACTACCCAAAGGTCTCTGGGCGGCTCACAATCAAAATGGACAATTAAAACATCAAAATACAATAAAATTAGAATAATAAGAACATGCAAATGCAATAAATACGATACATCTAGCCCAAAGGCTGCTCTGGGTGGTTTACAACATGAGGAAAATAACAAACGTTATACACAGTGAACGATAACAGAGAAATGCAAAGCTGATATGAAATTTATATAAAATACAGTACAAAAATAACTGTGATCTGTAATAAAAGTAGGGTTAAACTAGCAAAAGACTAGCAACGACCTTGTAAGGTAGGGCAGGCTGAGAACGGACGGCCCAGGGTCAGCCAGGGAATGTTACCTTTTAGTTGGACTCTGGCAACCTAACCACTATACCACACTGTCTTTTTTTTTTAAGTAATGCATTACTTGTAGACTACCAAAAGCCTTCCAAAAGGTTTCGTTGCCACTAATCATTCCAGGAGGACTCGGCTGGTGTTTAAAAAAGGGTTTTTATTTTTTTAACTTCTCTTCCAGCTTGTCACCTGCCCCACCACCTCCTTCACCGACTTGGCCGAAATCGTCTCCCGGATCGAGCCGGTGAAACCCGTCGTGGTGGACGGTGAGTCGCGGCCTGGGAGGGCGGAAGATCTCGTCCCACAAAAAAAATCCTCTTCGGGCACGCACCCCCCCCCCCCAGACTCCCTAAAAGAAAAACCACTACTCTCGGTTTTCTTCCAAAAAAAGTCAGTTGCCGGTTGTGCTTGGCAGGCTATGGGGAAAGCAGAAGGTCCTAAGAATTGTTCTGGGGTGCCAGATTTATGCCATGGGGCTCCGTTCTCGCTCTAGTCCAGTGGTTCTCCACTGGTGGGTCTCCAGATGTTCCTGGACTGCAACTCCCAGAAATCCCTTCCAGCACAGTGAATGGTGGAGGCTTCTGGGAGTTGCAGTCCAGGGACATCTGGGGACCCACCGGTGGAGAACCGCTGCTCTAGGTCAGGAGCCAGAACTGGCCTGGATCGACAGCTCTGCAGTCTGGGAATCAGAGCTTGCGTCCGTGAAAAACGGAAAACTCGGGGGGAGCGTTTTTCTCCTGCCCGAAACACGTTTTCGGTCCCAATCTGGGCTCTCACGGTGGGTCTCACCCAAGGAGTTCCCAACCACGGGTTTCCAAATGTTCTTGGTCTGCAACTCCCTGATACCCTAGCCCAGTGATGGCGAACCTTTTAGAGACCGAGTGCCAAAACTGCAATTCGAAACCCACTAATTTTTTTTACAAAGTGCCAATAGAGCCATTTAACCTGAATCCAGGTGGCTATAAAGGGGCGATGTCGGGTGCCCACAGAAAGGGCTCCGAGTGCCACCTTTGGCACCCATGCCATAGGTTCGCCAACACTGCCCTAGCCTGCCCGGTGAGTAGCAAAGGCTTCTGGGAGTTGTAGTCCAAGAACCTCTGGGGACCCAATGGTGGGGACCAGCATAAATCTCGTTGGATCTGAGCCACGAAGACCCCCCCCCTGGGCTTTTCTTGATGCTGGTTTGTTTCGGTTCTCTTAGCATCTCTCTCTCTCTCTCTCTCTCTCTCTCTCTCTCTCTCTCTCAGACGAATCTGACTATCAGACAGAGTATGAGGAGGAGATTCTTGATCATCAGAAGGACGACTACGCCGATTTCCTGAGCAGCCAGACGGGAGAAGACTCTGATTCTGTAAGGCCACCTGGATGCAGGCGTCTGCATCCAAGGCAGTGGGCGGGGGATGGGATGGAAGCGGTGTTGGGGCAGACTTCAGTTTGACCCACAGGCCTGCCTGGAAGCCGTCTCTTGGCCAGGAGGGGAGACTCTCACCTGTTTAAGTTCAGGAGGACGGTCGGCGTGTTCCAGATGCCAGGAACGGGGTGGGAAGGCTTTCGTCCAAGTTCCATTAAGCCACAGGTGCAGTTCTTAGCACCCGGCCTACAGACCACTTCCCCCCCCCCCTAAAAAAAAGGGTGCAAAGTTAAGAAAAAAGACACTGGGTTCATCATCTAATTTGCTCTTGGTCCCCAGATGGGAGGGGCAGCAGAGCGGCATCAGGAGACAGAGATCTAGTCTCATGCGCTCCCAGACGCCTCTGGTGGGGCCGCTGTGAGATCCAGGAAGCTGGACTAGATGGGCCTTTGGCCTGATCCAGCAGGGCTCTTCTTAGGTTCTTAATAGAATTCACAGCTCCAAGAGTTGTTCAAATGCAGCCGTCAGAAGTCTCGCCGGCGTTTGCGTGACCCTCGGCCCCGGGCCTCGTGAAAAACGTCCCTCTCCTTGTTCCTCCCGACAGGATCGCGACGTCCGGTTACGGAAGCGGTCCAGCGCCGACGACCAAGACAACCAGCTAGCGGCGTGACGGGGCTTGAGGGAGTCTTCGTCGGGGTCGTTCCCCCTCCGGCGGTCTCTTGGCGTTGCAAAACCTTTTGGGATTGTGTCTGTCTGCCTTTCGCCCTCTGGCTTTTTCATTTCTCTCCTGGTACCGGGCGAGTGAGAGGCGAGGGGCCGCTGGCCAGGGGTGACCCCCTATCCCTTTGACTTTCCGGATAAGACGGTGCCTCTCACATGGATTTTGGGACAACAGTAGTGTGTGGGATCTTTGTTATTGTGTAGATGCGAGGACAGCGAGCGGAGCCTGCAGCAACCGGCTTGTTCCATGCCCCTGCACACCGGAAGTGGGTTTTTCATCCGTGCCTGCATCTGTGTGAGAACCGAGCGGGGGAAGCTGATTTTTTAGCACGTTCGGTGAATGATTCACCCCAACACTCCCCCAAATCAAATTTTGTTTTTGTTCCGCCGCCAGCCGTTGCAACGAGGAACGAGCCCTTCTCTCGGCGCTTAGCAGGAACCTTGAATGTTCCTTGCCGAAAACGGATCGGGATGATCCTTCCCGCGCGCCCGACGCGGGGTGACAATGAAACCATCTGTCGGGAGCTGGCGGCTGGCAGTCGGCCACTCCGTGCGCCACAAACGGCTGATCAGAACGGCGTCTCCAAATCGGCTGCCTGAGCCCCCGCAAGCCCTCTTGTTCGCTGCAGCAGACCATCTTTTAAAAAAAAAATTATTTCTTTTCCAGGTGCCTTTCATAAACATCAACCTTTGACCTCCAGTGGCCTGGCGTTTTGCACTACTCAGAAAATGGATGTTGTGGCACCCCTGCCGGCGAGGCTGTCCAGACCCCCTTGTGCGTTACGTCCGTATCAGTCCTCCTTTTTATTCCCAGGCGTCCTCACAAAGAATAAAAACCCCAAACTAAACCTCGGTGGCGCCGCTGCTCAAATTCGTTAGTCTTAGTATTTTTAAAAAAATCTATTTGTTGACTGTTTTGTTCCTGTGTTTCTTTCTTGACCGGATTCCATGTCTATGCCGCCCATCCCGTTGGAGAGCCGCTACCCAGGGTGGTTTACAACGAGTACAGTAGGACCCCTGTATCCACTGATTCATTATCTACTGATTCCACTGGATCAGTTATCCACGATTGGCAAAGGAAAAAATTAAGGAATTGACCAACCGCAAAACAAGCTGTAAAGCAAGCTGTTGTCACAAACAGCAACGGTAAAGCAAGGTATTATAACCCTAACCCTAATGCATTCGTATTGGTTTTGGAGATTGCTCACTCATAGGGCCGCCGTATGTTGGAGTCGTGGTGGCTCAGCGGGCTAGAGCGCCGAAGCAGTCGGTTGCAAAGTTGGCAGTTCGAATCCCGGGTGCCACACAGCGGAGTGAGCTCCCGCCGTTCGCCCGAGCTCCTGCCAACCTAGCCGTTCAAAAGCATGTGAATGCAAGTCGATAAATAGGTACCGCCGTAAAAAGCGGGAAGGTAGAACAGTGTTCCGTGCGCAGAAGTGAGTTCAGCCGTGTCGGCCACGTGGCCACGGGCTTGCACAACACTGGCTCTTGGGCTTGGAAACGGAGATGAGCACCACACCTGTGCGGGGGGGGGGGTGATGAACTTTACTTTTAAGTAACACTATATACTGTATTCACATTTCCAGGGTATTTGTACTTGGTTTCTGTTTTCTCATGGACTGTCTTTGCCCCTCCGGGTCGTTCAGACTCCGCAGGACCATCTGGGCTGCAGAGCCCAGGACCATCTGGGCTCCGCAGGACCATCTGGGCTGCAGCAAACGCCACAGGACCATCTGGGCTGCAGCAGACGGAAGTCCCAAACTTTTCAGAGGCCTAACAGTTCCACAACCCTGGCCTTACAACCACCGTGTGAGGTTGAGCTTGCAACGTTAGGTCAGGAGATGGGGGTTTTCTTGGCGGTTGGTCTCTGTCAGCCTGCCGTTGGCCACCCTCGCTAGGCGGGCAAGCAGCAGCTTCCGTGGCATTGCCGGGTGGATCCGGACCTCTGGCGTCGACGCCCCTCAGCTGTCAGGCAAGGGAACACTGTGTGATGTCTTTTGTTCTTACCAAGAACATGGCACTTAAGCGATGATCAACGTGCAGGCAAACGGGGGCCTGGAGATAGGAGAATTCAAATGTGACATTTTTCAACAAAACAGATGGATGAGTCGGGACATTAGCATAGGTCCTCGCATTCCGCATTTTGACATTTCCCAAGATTGGCTGGCGTCGGAGGCTGGAAGTTTCCCTCAAATCATAGACTCGTGAAGTTGAAAGGGATGGTGGCCCCATTTTCTCCTGAAGGTCCCCGGTGCTCCCCACCTCCCGAAGTCACAGGCTTTGCCGTACTGCTCTTAACATTTAGGAAGTTTTGGCCTGATAACTCAACTGAAACCTGGCTCCCTGGAATTTTGAGACCAACTGGGATCCATCAAATGCTGGAGAAAAACCATGCAATGCATGTCTTACAGGACAAAAGTTCCTGGCCCATCCCGTATTTATCTCAGAGGAAGATTCCTGGGTGGAACCACAGGAAACACTGTGAGTGTGAACAGTAATTTTAAGGAAAAAATAAACCAATGTTTATCATTGCTTGAATACAGTTTCTTTGGCTACTGCTCTAAACTTGGTCTAGAGCAGTGATGGCGAACTTTTTAGTGTCCAAGGGCCCAAACTGTGATTCAAAACCTCAATTTTGTCCTTAAGGAGGTTGTATCCTGTATTCTTTATTTGCAGCTATGAACCAAAGCTGCTGCTGCTGCTGGTGGTGCTTCTTCTTCTTCTTCTTCTTCTTCTTCTTCTTCTTCTTCTTCTTCTTCTTCTTATTCTTATTATTATTATTATTATTATTATTATTATTATTATTATTATTATTATTATTATTATTATTATTATTATTATTATTACTATATAAGGGCTGCACTCCATGTTCCATAGCATGCTTTTCCAATCCTGAAGCTCTCTAGGATCCTTTCTTCCTAGAGTAGGACGTGCAGATTGCGACTCCTAGTCTCTCTTGGCCCTTCTCGCCTTTATTCTCACTGGGCCAGGTCCCCTCCTTGGGCCTCCTCTCTCCCCTCCTCTCTATGGTCACTTCCGGGTTTGCTGGGCGTTTTTGGAAGCCCGCGCGTTCTAAGCTTGCAAATGCAATGCCTGCAATGCAGGTTGCAAGCTATATGTTTCCCCCCCATTAAGTCCCCAAATGGGGCTTTATTTGGGGGGAGAAAAGGAGCCCCTAAAAATTTATTTTCTGTGCCATCTGCTGCCCAGAAAATCCCAAATAATCTTTTCATTATACAGGCTTTTATTTTATTTTATTTTCCCTCCCTCCACCCAGAAGAAAAAGAGATCGTTTCAAGTGAGAAGAAACCACGGAGGTTGGTTTGTTTAAAATTGGGATTTTTTAAAAAAAAAAAAAACACACACACACCCTTTTTGCTTAAGAAGGACCCAAGGCAACTTTAAAATCAATATTAAAAAAAAAATTAAAATGTGTGTGTTAGGTTTTTTTTTTGTACTCCGCCTTTAAAAAAAGGACCCAAAGGCGGCTGACAACGCTGAAAAAGGCAGCATCTCGCGCTAGCAAACGGTGAGTATCAAACGGTGGTTTTTAAAACAAAAAAAGCAAAAACGGTACAGGAAATAGATATGTAAAAGCATCAAGCGACCGTGGCCACGGAAAGGAGGGCATGAATGCTATGGGTCTTTAAATTTTTTTTTTTTAAATCTTATTTTCTCTCCACCCCCACTCCCAGGCTGCTGGAATAAAACAAAGAGAACTAAACTTGTTTTCCTTTATTTACCTTTCTTGGGCTTCCTGACCCCCCCCCCCCAATCTAGGGTTTTAGGGTTCTGGCTAGAGACCTTCAGAGAAAAGCAAAAGTTTCCAACAAGGAGGCAAAAACCCTCCCCATGAGAAACCCAGGAAGCAAGGGGGGGGGAAGTGACTCACAGTGGTCCCTTGTATAAAGGAATCAATTCGTTCCAAATGAAATTATGTTAAGCAAATTTTCCTTTATATAAATTTCCCATAGGAATGCATTGAAAACAGAGTGACCCCATTTTTTGTTGTTGTACAGATTCGCCCCAGAGGCGATTCTGTTAAGCAAATTTCCCCTATCTCTGGAATTTTTATGTTGTACAAATGTTATGTTATAGAAACCGTTTGTTACACGAGGGTCCACTGTATTTCTGTTTTTATTATTATTAAATTTGGGGGCGCGCAGTGGGGGGGGACTTGGGGCTTCTGTCTCCATCCTCCTAACTGCCCCCCCCCGGGCTTTAACATGGCCATCCATACCTTGATGGGGCTTGCACAGCTAAGGATGGGGTTTTGGGGGGCAGATAAGGATGGGGTGGTGTTTTTTGGAGGGGGGCAGCCAGTGTACTTGGGACCCGTTGGGCGTTACCACCATGAAATCCTAAAAGAAAACAAAATGACAGGGGTTTTAAAATCTTGGCTTGGAAAGAGAATCGGAGCGGATTCCACCCCCCCCCTTTCTCTTCCCACTAGCCAGCCGAAAATAAATAAATAAATACATTTATGGCCCTCGTCACTTTGATTTAAGCAACAGGCCTGGATGGATGCGTGCCGTGGGAATAGAAATGAGAACAAACCAGAAGTAGGGCAAATGCTGAGGAACCAACATCCGACTGTTTCTGCGTTCCTGGATTTATACGGCTTTGGATGGAGAGAAGGGAACGGCCAACGAAATTAATAAATACAATTCTGAAGAGAATAAAGGGCCTTTCCCCAAGCAGCCCCTGCGACTGTCAGAAGGAGCCAGGTTGGGACATCTTGGATTTGGTGTGAACTCGCCTTTTCTCTAAATACAGTAGGAACCCCCCCGCCCCCCGGTATCCGCTGAGGATAATGAAAACCGTGGATAAGAGAGAACACCAAAAATCCCCAAAACTGTAGCCTGTCTGGGACATTTTGGATTTGGTGTGAACTCGTCTTTTCTCTAAATACAGTAGGATACCCCCCCCCAGTATCCACTGGGGATAATGAAAACCGTGGATAAGAAAGAACACCAAAAATCCCCCAAACTTCTGTTTTGTGACAGTAGCTTGCTTGAAAGGTGCTGTTTGTGACAGTAGCTTGCTTTATGGCTGCTGTTTTATGACAGTAGCTTGCTTTACAGCTGCTCTGTGCGACAGTAGCTTGCTTTGCAGCTGCTGAATTATTTATTTAATTTCCCCCCTGCCAACCGTAGATAGATGAATCAGTGGATAATGAATCAGTGGATACGGGGGTCCTGCTGTACTGTGCAAAATTGGAATTTGCGTGCCGGCGATATCTCTGTGAAAGTTAGCCTTCCCCCATCAAGTAACCCAAAGGTTGTTGAAGGGCGTTTGTGTGTGGTTCTTCTAGTTGCTTAGGCTGTTGTTGTTGCTGCTGTTGTTGTATATGTGCGGGTCACTGTGCTGTTGTGAACGCACGAGGTTAACCTCTGTGGCATCGCAAATCTCCGCCTTTGGATCTAAAATCTCCGGGCCTGGCACTTATGCTCCGTTGGCACGCTTTTCGATAACTTATCCCGGGATGTTTTAGAAGGTGATAACGTAGTTGAATCTTTGGATCATGTTTTGTTTGAATGCAGTTTTTATTTAGAAGAACGCAACCGATTTATTCTGCCAGGTTTGAAGAAGTGTCCTGGAAGATCAACAACAGAGCATTTGTCTCAATTATTGGTGGGCAAAAATCCACTAAATACGGAATCTGTGGCTAACTTTTTTGCTTTCTGTGGTCAAGTTTAAAAATAACCAATGTCTCAGTTATGCTATTGATTCCTCTTAGCACTGGGTCGTACAGTTCTCTGCCTTTTTAACATGTCCTGGTTTTAGCTTGTATTTTAATATTCTGTATTATGAATTGGTTTTATTTGTTTGTCTTTACCAATTGCCCTTCTGTGCTCTTAAATCGGGCCTATGAGCGCGCAATAAAGAACAAACGAACGGGCTGATTCCTGCAAGAATCAGTGGAGAAAAATATGGTACCCTACATCCAAGCCGGCTGAGGAATTTCTCCAGTTTTCTTAAGGTTGATCTTTCTATGGTCTCAAGATCTGTGTTGAAGGCAGAAGTGTGTACGGCCTCTGCTGCCTCCCTTTTCTGGAACGCGGAGAGATAAATGTCTTTAATTGTTCGGCTGGCTGCTGTCCTCCCCGGAGAAGAGAAGCAGCTGAAAAAGGCTGAGAGTTAGAGGAAAGAAATACAGCATCTTCCAAGCCGTTGGCATCCTCAGCCAAATGTCTCGGTACCCTCCTGCCAATTGTAGAAGGATCGGCATTCAGCTTCCTGGCCGGGACGGAACGCCGTCGGCAGGGTTGCCAGCGGCTGACCAAGAAAACAATCAACCCAATGCACTTGGCCTCCGGCAACAGTTTGAAGGGCAGGGACGAGCTGGTGAAGGTGATCCCACTGCAATATAGCTACAGTAGGGCCCCCGTATGCGCCGATTCATTAACCACTGATTCAGTTATCCTCAGTTGGCAGAGGAAAAAAGTAAATAAACAATACAGCAGCGGTAAAGCAATCTACTGTCATAAAACAGCAGCCGTAAAGCGAGCTACTGTCACAAAGCAGCCGTTTGTTGGGGGTGTTCTCTCTTATCCACGGTTTTCATTATCCATGGGAAGGCCTGGAACCAATTCCCAGGAGATACCGGGGTCCTGCTATTGGTGAACCTACGGCACGGGTGCCAAAGGCAGCACTCAGAGCCCTTTCTGTGGGCACCTGACATCGCCCCTTCGCAGCCACCTGTATTCAGGTTCAATTGCTATATTGGCACTTTGCTAAACATTAGTGGGTTTTGAATCGCAGATTGGGCGCTCGGTCTCTAAAAGGTTCGCCGTCACTGATCTATACTGTATAACTATTTAATGGAAGCGCCGTCGGTCATTTGAGTAGCCCTTAGGGGCGCAGTCACGCAGGCAGGCTGAACATTTGGCAACCCTCAGGATGGTCCTTGTTTGGACACCCAGTATGGTGTACTGGATCGAGTGACGGGCTAGGTCTCCGGTGCCCTGGGTTCGAATCCCCACTCAGCCACGGACACTCACGGGGGGAGTGGAACGGGGAAAGACCGTTCCTTAAATATCTCACTTCCTTTGAGAAACCCATTAGAGATCCTGTAAGTTGGTTCCTTCCTGGGTGGCACAGAAGATAACCAGAATGCTCACCAGCTGCTCTCCGTGAGCTTGAGATCTTACCGAAATCTTCCTCCTCTCCTCCCTAATTTTTTCTCCGATCTCAGCATGCCAGCACATGCACATAACCACGATCGGTGTAATGTTTCTCAATTACGCCAATTTAAAAGTTTGTTAATGAGTGAGGTGTTTTTCCCCCCTCTTGCCGTCACAGCCGCTCGCTTGGTCCCTGATTGATCTTGTGGCGTGGCGCTGTCTCGCCTGCAAGGATGGGGCAGACACATTTCTGTCCAGGGGAAGGGAAGACGCCCGAGTGAGGGACAGGAGGAGGGGATAATCAATTTCCGCATCGGAAACTTTTGCTGTAATTAGCATTAGCCTCTGTCAGAGCCGCTGACACCCATTAACCCACCTGTCTGTGCAGGGCTTGATCTGAACGCACAAGGATTTAGCCTTTGCTGAGCTGAAATCAGGTTACTGTTTGGGAATATCAAACTGGGTTCCAGAATGGTGTTTTTGTTTGTTTCTTTTGGCAAATCCCTCTTGCTGGGCAGTAGAAGCACAAGGACCCACAGCGCAGAATAGCTTCGGGTTCCATAGGGTAGACGGCTCCTTTTATCATCAACTGACACTTACAGTCCCAATCCCTCCCTCCGAGACGTTACTAGTAGAAAGAACAAACCCTGTTTCCTTTCCTTACAGGGTCCTTCAAGGGCCAGATGCAGGGGAGTGGTTGCAGGAGACAGAGATCTAGTCTCGTGCGCTCCCAGACGCATCTGGTGGGGCCACTTGTGAGAGACAGGAAGCTGGACCAGATGGGCCTTTGGCCTGATCCAGCAGGGCTCTTCTTATGTTCTTATGTTCTAAACCTTCTCCTAAAGCCAAGCATCTATGATCTGCTACAGTGTCCCCAAAGTAATTCCTTGTTACCGGTTACAGTGGTTAAAAAGTAATTTGTGTTGTTTCCCCGGCAGCTTTATAAAACATATACATAGTATAAGAAAACTTGAAACAAAGTATTGCCCAATGCTAAAAACTAAAACCAAAACTTTAAAAGTAACATCCTTACAAGCAAAATGCCTACATTTGTTGCAGGCCGCTTTTTTCCCTTTCCTTGTGAGTTCTGCCCTTCAAGGGCCAGAGGCAGGGGAGTGGGATCAAGAGACAAAGTGTTCTGCTTCTGCTTATATACCGCCCCATACCACTACAAGTGGTCTCTGGGCGGTTTACAATTTTTAATTACAGTGTGCAGGCTACACATTGTCCCCCCCACCCAAGCAAGCTGGGTACTCATTTTACCAGCCTCAGAAGGATGGAAGGCGGAGTGAACCTTCAGCCAGCTACCTGGGATTGAACCCCAGGTCGTGTGCACGGTTTTACCTGCAGGACAGACATTTAACCACTGCGCCACGAGGATCTAGACTCGTGCGCTCCCAGACGCATCTGGTGGGGCCACTTGTGAGATACAGGAAGCTGGACTAGATGGGCCTTTGGCCTGATCCAGCATGATGGCTCTTCTTATGCTGCCTCTCAGGTCTCGGTGAGCGCAGATGCAAGCCCCAGGAGCCCCGTACTGAGAGAGGCAGTCGTTTCTGAAGCCAGGCCGGGGGCAGGCCATGCTGTCGTCATCTGTGTTCTGTTTGTGGCTCTCTTCGGAGCCGTTTGGAAACCAAGCCGCTGTTTCTGTCATGCCCCGATGTGGAAGTCTGGATTATTGTACTGGCAGTTTGCTGGGGGGGCGGTGGCAGCAGTGGTGGAAAGAACATCACGTAAGGCCGGTGGCTGTCGATCTGGGACAGCCCGTGCCCTCCCCGGCTTTGCTGTGGATTAAAAACCCCTGCCGCCTGCATGGATTCCGTCCTTAGTTCCAAGCGCTCCGTTCCGTTCCCTGCAAGCGGTCGGCATTTCTGCGAGACCAGCCATCTCCCGGTTGCCAGATGTATTCAGGGCATCGTGAAGAACTGGAACTGGGAAAGGTGCAGAAGAGAGCGACTTAAAATGGTTACCGGGCTGGGGGAACCTCCCTTACGAGGAAAGGCTATAAAACATTTGGGGTTCCTTAGTCTGGAAAAAAGGCGCCTGAGGGGGGGATAGGATTGAGACGTACAAAATCATGCAGGGCATGAGTCAAGTGGATAGAGGGACACTCTTCTCCCTCTCGCAAAATACCAGAACTAGGAGACATCCACTCAAAGTGAGGGCTGGGAGAATGAGAACAGACAAAAAAATAACTTTTTTTTTATTACTTTGGCTTTCATGTAAACCGCCCAGAGTTCCTTTGGGAAAAATCGGAGCGGTCCAGAAATGCAAAAATAAATAAATAAATAAATAAATAAATTTACGTGATTTCGGAGTCTAGAACCAGGAAGTGTCCCCTTGGTAGGGTTGGGTAGCAAGACGGTTAATCCCCCGCCCGCCTGCCCACTGGCACCAACCTCCTCCTGGGTGCAGACGGGCGTCTTTCCACACACACACACACACACACACACACACGTCCACTCCGCGGACCTGCCCACACCGATCTGCGTCGGGGCTGTGCCCCTTTGCTCTTGCCGTGATCTGCTCGGAGGGCCCGAGAGAGAAGAGTGAACTGAGTATCAACAACCCCGGTGAATCAGCTGATACTGAAACCGCGGATACCGGGATTACTGTTTGTATTCCACAAACACAGCGCCTCTCCAAATACCAAGAGCGCTGCTCAGAAAAGTTTGGGTGTTGTTTTAATCTTGTCAACCCCCCAGAGTTCCATATTGGAAGATGGGCGGTATAAAAATGAAACAAACAAATAAAATAAATAAATAAATACAACTCTGAGGCCAGTTATGTGACGTCCTGCCCTCGGAGCTCCTTTTAAACGTTTTTGTGCTGGAGGATTGCTTTATCCAACTCTGTAACCCCGACGTCGTGATCCGTGGCGGGCTTCTAAATGTTTAAAATGAACAAACCCACAGGCAGGGTGTGAAGATCAACCTCGAAACGCAAGCGGCTGCCAGCTCTGCTCTGCCGTCCTTCTGTTCCCGAACTAGCACAATGAGACGGGGTATATTTCGAGGCGCAGTGCTCACCAGCAAGAGACACGGCGCAGCTGTTCCTCCCTTTTCTTCCTCCCCATAATGTTCATTTGTTTGCTTCGTGGAAGGAGCCAAGGCGTTAGGAGAGACGGGAGCTCGTAGGAGGTTTGCAAATGAAAGGTTCGGTGGGAACCTCCTGTACAATTCTGTATTTTGAAGCTGGGGGGTGGGTGCAGGAGAGAGAGAGAGAGAGAGATTGATCTGGAAACGCCCACCGTGTCCCAAGGAAACGATCAGAAAATGTACAATACAAACTTGGATAAATGCGATGGACATCTTCTCTCTCTCTTTTTCCCCATATTTTTTAGGCCACCGAGGAGTGGCACGCCTGACGTCTGACCCACGGAGTGCTCCCCCCCCCGCCTCAGACTTCTTCCGTGAAAGGTATCTTTGAAGCCTTGAGGGCTAGAACCTTGATCTTGTTTTTTAAAAAGGTGATGTGGGTATTGTTTTTGAGATACATGGGTTCGCTACCAGTGGCACAACATGGGCTGGGTCCACACCCCCCCCCAACCCCATAACAAAGAGCAAAAGGAATGTGCCCATCCATGGGTTCCCAGGTGCTCGGACGGCCGCTACCAGGCTTATGGGAAATGTAGTCCATGAAGCTCTAAGGAACCTGCTGGGCCGGAGCAAGGCAGTGTAGTCTTCGCGGTCTTAGACCAGTGCTTCCCAAGCTGTGTTGGCCAGGAATTCTGGGAGTTGTAGTCCAAGCACATGCGGGCACCCACAGTCGGGCACCCAAGCTTCTATGTTCCCAGCGAGTCTCGTAGTGACTGTGAAGTGAAGGGAATTTGCCTAGAAGGAGTACACAGTACATTATTTTTTGTAAGCTCTCCATATGGTGACTGACGTGTTGCTTTCAGATGGCTTGGCCTTGAAGCATCAACTGAGAGCCGTTAGCTTTACAAAAGACCCGCCTCGGGAGGAAATGAAAACTGCTGTAACTCGGTGGCTGCGGAGGGCCAACGTAACACGGGCCTCCATTTTAGTATTTGCCCTGAAACATGGGAGGTAGCGATGTGTGGGACTGAGTTGGGGGGTCATTTCTTTAAAATCCTGTTTCAAACATGCAGAGGCCTGGGAGGGGGGCAGTTTAAGTTCGCCTTTCCCTCCTGCTACATCAGCCTGGAGAGTACTGACTAAGACGCAGCATTGAGGCTTGTGCTGCAATAGTTAAGCTCCTGTAACTGCAGTCAGGACTCTGCTCACAACCTGGGGTGCAGTTCCAGGTCTCTGGCTCAAGGTTCACTCAGCCTTCCATCCTTCGGAGGCCTGTAAAATGTAAAACCCAACTTGCAGGGTGTGCATGGGGGGACGTGTAACTTGTGTAAATAACTTGTAAACTGCCCACAGAGTGCTTTAAGCACTTGGGGGGTCGGTCTATAATCCGTACCCTTTGGTTTTACAGGGGACCCTTGTATAACAAACATCTTGTATAACATAAAATTTGTACGACATAAAAAATTCTGGCGAGAGGGGGAAATTGCTTAACATAATCCCCTATGGGGCAAATCCGTACAACATAAAAATGGGGTCACTCCATTTTCAATGCATTCCTATGGGAATTTGTATAAAGGAAAATTTGCTTCACAGAATTTCATTTGGAACAATTAATTCCTTTATACAAGGTACCACTGGATTTGTTGGAAATAATTTCACCTGGCGTTGCGCCTTGGAAAAGCCCCAAGGCAACTGTCAGCATTGAAAGACGATGTTTAAAGTTGAAGGCAGGCAGTTTTGCAAAGGTTAACTAGGACACTAGTTAAAATGAATAACAGTGAGTGCAGAGAGGTTAACAGGCAGAAAAGCTAGGAGCACTCGGTAAGGTACAGCTGCCCCCAAGCTATGAAATGCCCTCCCAAGTGAGACCCGCCTGGCGCCAACACTGATGACATTTCGGCGCCAGGTAAAAAACCTTCCTGTTCCAGAAGTTTTTTAATTGATACAATTTAGATTGTGGGTCTTCTGATGGCAATTTTAGTGTGATGATTTTGGTGTAAGGTTTTTATTATTGTTTCAATTATTTATTGTCTTTTGATGTTTTTAACTGTTTTAATTCTTTGATTGGAAGCCGCCCAGAGACCTTTGGGTAGTGGGCGGCATATAAGTTGTCAAAATAAATAAATAAAATAAATAAATAAGCAAACGTATAAAAGGGGGGGTGAGGGTGGGAGCCACTCTCGAGCACCAGAAAAGACATGCAGGCAGGGATGCAGAAGAATCCCATAACAGGGAGCTGGTGGCAAAGAGGGTGCGCGCCCCTCTCTTGGCCTCTGGTCGCCTAGCGCTCTGCACTTGCTCAGAGGGCCTCTCTAGAAGTTGAGTCATGGCTACTGGACTTCTTTTTGAGAGATAGAAACGTTTCGCTGTTCATCCAAACAGCTTCATTGCTCTGAATACAGCTAGTGCAAATCCTCCATCTTATAGGCACGACCTGTATTCAGACCGATGAAGCTGCTTGGATGAGCAGCGAAACGTTTCTATCTCTCAAAAAAGAAGTCCAGTAGCCGTGACTCAACTTCCAGATAAACTCACCTGGATGACTGAGAATCTTCACAGACATATTGCTCAGAGGGCCTCCCAGTTGAGGCCAGAGCGTGGCCGGGAAGGGACGGAGGGGAGGCGCTCCGATTCCGCAGCCCTCTTTCTCCTCCACTCTGCACCAGCACAGAGGCGCTCTTTCTCCCTCCCTCCCTCTTGGGGGGTGGGGGGGAGGAGAGGGAAGCGTGGCGCTCTTGGAGAGCCATCTTGCAACCCTCCTGCTGCTGCTGCTGCTGCTGCTGGCTCCGGAGCGAGCGCCCCTTTTCCCATCCCCAAATATAGGCAACGCCGCGCGTCGTGCGCCCCGCCCCGCTCGCCTTGGCTCTCCTGCGGCGCCCGAGCCGCAGTCCACGGGCAGCCAACGCCGCCGCCGCCTCCTGCTCCCTCCGGGCGGGGAGGAGGAGGAGCAGGAGGAAGAGGAGGAGGAAGAAGAAGAAGAGGAGGCGGTGGCCACCGGCAGCCCAGCCGCCGCCTTCCCCTCGGCTGGCATGGGCGGCGGCGGCGTTTTTACGCGACGATGAGCGCGGCCGGAGACCATGGGCACGGCCGTCTCCAAGCGCCGCTCGCTCCGCAACGAGGCCGTGGCGTCGGTGGCGGCCAAAGTCAGGTGAAAAAAAGCCCCACCGGGGCGGGGTGAAGAGGGGGTGAAGGGGTTGGGGGCCGGAGAGATCGGGGGACGCGCGCCGAGGATCGCCCGAGGGAGCGCACCGGCGTGCGTAAAAAGCCGTGCGTAAAAAGCCCGCGGGGGCGCCGGCGGGAAAGGCGCCGGGAGTCGTGTGCGTGCGTCTCTCTCTCTCTCTCTCTCTCTGTCTGTCTCTCTCTCTGTGTGTGTGTGTGTGGCACGCCGGCGAGAGGAAGGGGGGGTCGGCCAAAAGGAGAGGCGAGGGATCCAGTGCGAGGCGCGCAAGCGACCGGGGGTCTCCACCGTGCCCAAGGTGTTGTTGGATCGTGTCGGATGTGCTCGGGGTGGGGGGGGCGGGAGGGATGCAAACCGAGCGGGGCAGTGCACGCCGGGGGTGATTGGGCAATGGGGGGGGTGTCAAGGGGCAGCAGGCAAAGGAGCAACGCCGCCGTGCGCTTGGGAGATGCAAGCCGGGGGAAGTTGCGCAGCGGCGGCGGCAGCGAGTGGCGTCGCCCTGGAGCCTCTGGGAAGGACACTGGGCAGCCGACCGGTGGGTGGCTCTTGGAGAGGAAGAGAAGATAAAACGGACGCATTTATTTCTTTCACGCCAGCCGGGATGCACCCCAGATGGATCGGATTGTCTGACTCGGGAGCCTTGGAAGGGATGCGGTCGGTGTGTCCGGCAGGACAGCATGGAAAGTCAAACCCACCCCCGCCCCCACCAAACGCTTGGTTCCTTCTTCCAGATTTCTTCTCCATCTCATGCCTCATCTGGGCATACATTACCTCTCCCCTGTTAAGTCAGAAAGGTGTGCGGTGGAGTCCCAGGCTGGCAGAGGAGAGGGTGGTGAGACAGTGATGCTGCAAGCGGGCACTTTGTCCTGTCCACCCTCAGCCAGCCAGGAGGGTTTCACTATGCATTTTTGAGTCTGTCTGTCTGTCTGTCTCTCTCCCCCCCTCTTTTGGAGAAGTTAAAATAGCAGCTGGTGGGCGGGAGGTGTGTGGAGCCCTTGGCAAGCCCCCTCCCCCCCCGTCCAGGGGACCGCGTCCCCTTAGGCAGAGACCCCTGGAGCCCGCCCTTGCTTTGGGTCCTCTTTCCGTTCCAGCAACACACGGATCTGCGGTCCCCTGCACCATTGTGAAACCTATTGTGTTTGGTTTAAGTGGGTGAGAAGGAGCAGCTTTCCTGTTCTTAAGCCCGGAGCGCCTTCGGCCAGGGTTGGAAAAAGCCCTTTGGAAAAGGACGCGGTGTCCCGCTGATGTGTACCTCCAACTCCTCCGCAAAGGGGGGGTGCTCTGAATCGGGGCTTTTCCACTATGTTTTGGGCTTGGGAGAGAGGATGAAGAAGTTGCCCAGGTAACCTGAAACGGAGGTGCGGCTCAGGATGCTTGAATTGGCACGGTGACCTTTGTCTAGAGCGATTGTACGTAACAACAACGGCGACAGCCTTGCAGGAGGCACTTTTAGAGTGCCCGATGTGGTTGGCGGCGTTTTAAGGAAGAGGCAGGCTGAAGAGAAGAGGCATGAGGAGGAAGACTAGAGGGTCAGATCTTGGCGAAGAGTTGGTACCTGTAGTTTCTCAGAGCAGGCTTGTCCAAGGAGCTGTCAAAGCGCCCAGCTTGAGAATCCGCGAGATTTTGCTCCGCTTCTGCTCAGATTCGTCACTCCAGAGTTAGGCTTGAGACCAAAATATGATGATCGCTGAAAGGAGTCACCTTCTTGTGTCTTTTTCATGGGTGGGTGGAAAGGAGGGTGCCATATTTGCTAGCTCAGTTCTCCTACCCGGAAGGCGCTGCCTCTGGTCAGAATACAGCAGGCATGTCCAAACTTCAGCCCTCCAGATGTTTTGGACCGCAGCTGCCAGAATTCTAAGCTTAGCTTGCCAAGGACAAAGGACGGCAGGAGTTGCGGTCCAAAACGTCTGGAGGACCGAAGTTTGGACATGCCTGGAATACAGGATTCAGTACAGAATGTAGAAGCTGGAGGGCACGAACAGCATGGCAGCCTATGGCAAGCAAGAGTTTCTAGCCCTCATTGTTTTGATGACGGGCTTATTAAAATGAGGCTTGGTGAAAACTCGGTAGGGCAAGGGACAGCAAGCAGAGTCTCAGCGCGCTTTGAAGCGGTCTGTCGGTGGTTGAACAAATGGTTCAAAATTACCCATCAGCGTGACGATTTTAATTGGAAAGAAATTCTGATGCCTCCGTTTTTCTGGCTCACCTTTTGGTCTCCTTCACGCTCCTGCCATCGCCCAGGCTTCTGAGAATGTAATCGTTGCTTTCTTGATTTCCCCCCCAAGAGTGTCCTCTAAACAGTGCTCGTTCGAGGACTCTGCACTTGCCTGATTTTAATCGGAGGCCGTAAATCTCTGGATTTGAGGAGGGCGGTGGAGTCTCCTCCTTTGGAGGTCTTTAAGCAGAGGCTGGGGGGCCATCCGTCAGAAATACTGTGATGGGGGTTCCTGTAATGGCAGGGGGTTGGACTGGATGGCCCCTGGAGGTCTCTTCCAACTCTGTGATTCTATGAAAAGGACGTGCATTTGTTCAGCTTGGAGAGTTGTTTCCAAAACTCCAGTTGCAATGTGGCTATTATTGCAGGCGGCATGCTGTGCCCTTGCAAATTCAGGACAGTGGCTTCTGTTATTGAGTCGGTGCCTTTCGTGTTTGGTCTTCCTCTTTTCCCGCTGGTTTCCTGGGATCTGTCTTGCTGAGTTGGCCTTTTTGTCTTCGAATCGCCTGGTTACAGAATAGCCTCAGTTGTTGTCATTTTGGCTTTGGGTGGGGGGGGAGACTCAGGCTTGTTTTGGTCTAGAACTCCTTTGTTCCTTTACCTTGGAAGGAAAAGGTTAAATCAGAGGTGAGCAATCTGAACTGGTCCAATGGAGTCCTCCAGCAGCTTTGCAGACCGCAGAAAAGCCGGAAAACAGGATTTTAAATGGATTTATTTATTTATTAACTTTATATACCGCTCCATCTAGCTACATGGTTACTCTGGGCGGTTTACAAACTGAACAGAAATCAAACCATAAACAGTAAAATACAATATAACAGATAAGCACAAGTATATAAATAAAAACACGCTAACTAGTAAACAGTATATAACAATAGCATAGAACAGGAGCAAGATGGGCTACAGATAAAAGCAAATAAATAAATAATAGCAATCATTATTAGAACAGATTAATAGCTTTTTTAAATAGCCATGTCTTTTAAAGGAGCATGTCTTTTAAGTGGAGCAGAAGTCCATTTCAGTTTTTTAAAACAGCTGTTTTCCTGGTATGAACTAGTGCTAGGTGTGAGTCTTTGGGTGGCCTCCTTCGTCTCTGAGCCACCAAAACACCTCCGAGCAGATTTCCTTGCGGGAGGTTTTCAAGAAAAGATTGGACAGTCCAGGATGGGCTGAAGCCTCCTCCCAGGTCCCTTCCAGTCTGTCGACGATTCTATGATTCTAGGCTTCAGAGAAACCCTCCGGTCTTCTGGCACACCTTTCCCTGCATGTCTAGGGAAATTTGTATCCGACTATCCGGACACAGGATAGGAATCATCTGTCCACCTTCTTTAGATGCTCAGATAGATGCAGGATATTTGTCATTGTTGTTGTTGTTGTTCCTGGTTGCAAAAGAGAGAGAGAGCAGCTTTTAAAGCAGTCATGTCCAAAGTTCAGCCCTCCCGAGGTTTTGGACCACAACTCCCAGAATTCCAAGCCTGTATTGCCAATGACAAAGGACTGTGGGAGTGGTGGTCCAAAACATCGGGAGGGCTGAAGTTTGGACATGCCTGCTTTAAAGGATTATGGAGTAGTTTATTCCAAGAACATTTCAGGCCCTTTGTCGCTCATCTAAACCCAAGAGTGTGGGTTGAGGGAGCCGTGATGAAATCGTAGGCTCGTCCGTGAAGGGTGCTGGTTCCATTTCTGCCATCATCATCTTAGGGCAATCATCTTAGAACTTAGAACGATAAACTTAGAACTGGTAGATCCTAAGAGCCCGCACTGGCTGTGTGAGATTCTGGAATCCGGTTAATCGTATGATTGCCTACTTCTAGTCTCGCTTACCACGGAACTAACTGGGGTTTCAAAGTGGTTTATTGTTGCTCGTAATTCACTGTGGCTTGTTCTTCGCAAAGCTTCCTCGGCCAAACAGACGTTTGAACCCGGGTCTCAGGAATCCCAGTCCAGCTTCTGGACGGCCGTGGTGGTTCTACATCCCGTTGAGAGTTATGGGTCTAACACACACAAACCCATATTTTCCTAGTCCTAGTTTTTGCTGAAGTGAAGGCACAAATTGATGTCATTTACCAGCAGGGGCTTGCCACTACCTGGCCTGAAATCAAAGGCAAATGTGCATTGGCTAGCATGGTGAAGTGGCAGGATTAACATTCTTTCCGGACCTGGTTGTGGGTTCTGGGATTCTCCCCATGGCTACCGACCCCTGAAGAAGGCCACTAAGGCCAGGGGAAGGGTGAAACTATATCTGTATAGAAGAGTTGTATCAGAGATGCCGAGAAGTCTAGCTTGAAATCTCGCAAGGTTTCGTTCGTTTAAATCCCGCCTGACGACCCAGCGTTTCCCAAGGCGGTTAATTACCCATCTACTTTGCTATCATCTTGGCTTGTGGCCTTGTAAACAAGTACATTGTGACACCTCTCTCTCTCTCTCTCTCTCTCTTTCTCACATGCGGATATACTTGCCAAATTAAATTCCCTGCCGCCATCAGTTCTAAGGCGTCGTGTCGTTTGGCCGCCTGTAGATCTGGATTTGATGCGTCGTTATAAACGTAGGTTTGATGATGGATTCTGGGTGATGTGGGGATGATCGCATCTCTCACCCCTGCACTGCGTTTGGGAGAGGAAAAAAGAAGCAGATCAGATGCACATTGTAGATGAAAACAAGAGAAATGGTCTGTTGGACGTAGAGTGCCTGCTTATTCAGAATTCTCAGTCGCGCTTCCCTCTCAAATGGGCACGTCTGTGAATTCGCCAGAAACAAACTGAACATTCTCTTCTGTCCACTCTCGCCAGGCCATTTGGGGCCTCCTTTCCCCCACGGCCCCCCCCCCCCCGCTCAGGGGGTTTAGGCGTCTGGCTGCCGAGCCAGAGGTTGCGAGTTCGAATCTTCCAAGGTGCCTTCTTGGCAAAAGATGGTCTGGATCAGTGGTCCTCCACCGGTGGGTACCCCGATGTTCCTGGACTGCAACTCCCAGAAGTCTTCCTCACGAGCTGTGCTGGCCAGGATTTCTGGGAGCTGCAGTCCAGGAAACATCTGGGGACCCACCGGTGGAGAACCACTGGTCTGGAGGATCTACTACAGGTCCCTTCCATCCCTCCCCTTTGAAAATGACAATGAGGATAAAACACATGCCTTTGGGCAGGTGATGTCGCTGCTATCTTGAGAGAGAGAGTGGATTCCCAGAGGGAAAGAATAGACCAGATGCTGAGGACGGTGCCTGGTCGTCGGTGGCTCCCGTCCTAGCCACCTTAAGCCAGAATACCCAGAAGGAGCCAAGTTGCCCAACCCTTTTGGAAGAGAGGGGGGAAAATGGGAAATATGTGGTTCAGAAAAGACGACCAGGCGTCCTCTCCAGGGAACAGTCTCGGTGATATAAACACCCTAAAACCATTCAGACACAGCCTTGCAGAGGCTCTTCGGAGCTTCTTTCGGCAGAAGGCTTGTGAAGTCGAAAGCAAAAGTTAAGCCAGACCAGATAGATTTTGGTGGGGGAACTAAACTTCCCTCCACGAGATGAATCAGAACATGGCAGCTTTCTCCTCCACCCATCAGGAGAGCTTTCTCCTCCAGCGGCTGCTTCTGCGGCATCATTGTTGTGACTCGATTTGGTGGCCCAATTCCTGGCCCGTTGGTGGCGAACCTTTGGCCCTCCAGATGTTTTGGACCACAACTCCCAGAATGCCGAGCCTAGATTGCCAATGGCAAAGGACTGTGGGAGTGGTGGTCCCAAACACCTGGAGGGCCGAAGGTACACCCCCATTAGCCATTGACTGTGACATGTCCTTTTGGGGTTGGGTAGGTGGCGATCACAAAAGAGACCTCATCTAGAGCTCTTGCTCTCCTACTAGGCCTCCCCAGATGTTCTTTGACTCCAACTCCCAGAAGCCTCCGCAGCAAACTGTGAAGATTGAGGCCTCCTGGGAGTTCGAGAACATCAGTTTGAACACCACCGATTTAGGGTCCCATATCAGGGAGTAGGAACTGGCAAGCCACTCCAGTATCCCTGCCAAGGAAACTCCATGGACATGGGGTCCCAAAGAGTCGGTCACGACTGTAATGACACAACCACAACGACAGAAGCCAGCCCTGTACGCTGCACTTGGGGACAGGATGGTGCCAAACGGGGGCAATCCCAAGCGACATCCAGATTGCAGCGGAATGTCAGGAAACGACTTCTTAACTGTTAGAGCGGTACAGTGACGGAACCCACAATCGTGGGAGGTGGTGAGTGCTCCATGATTTCAAATTTCTGCGTGCCATCGTATGTCAGGGTCCCACAAGCCATCCCATGTCCTGAAAACCAGGAGCGTGTAATGGTCTTCTTTTTCGGGCAGGGGCGCATGTGTGCCGTGCTCCGGTGCCCGGCACACGCTTACGCCACGTCGTCTTACACAGCGAGACATTGTTCGCCCGCTTGGGTGGGAAGCAAGAGAAGGAGCGACCCGTTCTCCTTGGACTCGGGCTAGCTCCGGATCTCTGCGTCGTGCATCATTTCCCGAGGTTTTATGTGCTCACTGCCGGGGAAGCACTGTGCGTCGTGTAAACACTGCGGACACTGGAAGGCTAAATGCCCGCCCGACATTGCGTGACGCTTGGGCAGCCAGCTCTGGCTTGTATTTCTTCTCGAGGCATTTTGGCACGGCCAGATTGCAAACCCTCCTTCCCTTGCTTGCGCACACAAAGACCGCATCAGGTTACACGGAAGGAAGTTGGGACTGTGTGAGAAACCCGATTCCCTTCTGCACAGCGGCTGCCATCCGGTCTCCCTTCTTGGTGTCAGTCCCACTGCCTGCTGTTTCCAGTCTGGGGCAGAGAGGGAAACCTATCACCTGTTCATCCCGAGTTCCCTTTTTCAAGCCCCCCCACCCCCACCCCGCCTCCTTTTCCCTGCGGGCCTCGCTTCCAGCTTTTAGAAGGTTGAACTCGATGGTATTGCGGAACCCAACATGTTAATGATTGTTTTACGACCAAGCTGGAACGCACGACGTTCGCCTGACACCTGTCCCATACTGTCACTTGCCTCAGTCCCTCCTTTTTGTTGCTGCAATTCTTTTTGGGTTTTTAAAGTAGCCGTTTGAAATATATCTAAGGAAAAACATCAACTACCTTTCTTCATGGTGTAACAAAAAATGCCCACCTGCATCTTTGCAGCTAGGTTCTAATTTAATTTTTTTTTTTTTTTACATTTCGTCCTGCCCGCTTTTTCTCTCCGGAAACACATTGATTCTGCTCCTGGTGCAGTCTCTCCCCCCCCCCACCAACCCTTTCCAAATGTCTTCCATAAATAAATCCCATACTTTTTAAAAAAAAAAAAAAATTTAGTTTTTGTTAAGCCCTTTCAGAGAGGGTAGCCGTGTTAGATTTTTTTCAGGCAAAAATCAAAGAAAAACAAAACAAAAGACACAAAACATGTGGCACCTTAAAGACTAAACTTTCATATCTTAATGTACGTTTCGTGGACTATGTCTGAAGAAGCGGACGTGTAGTCCACAAAATGTTACATTAAAATATGAAAGTAAATCTTTAAGGTGCCACATGTTTTGTGTCTTTTGTTTTGTTTTGTTTTTCTTTGATTTTTGCCTGTTAAAGCCCTTCTAACTTTCATTTCACAAGTCAATTTGTCATTAAGAACATAAGAACCGAAGAGGAGCCCTGCTGGATCAGGCCAAAGGCCCATCTAGTCCAGCTTCCTGTATCTCACAGTGGCCCCACCAGATGCCCCTGGGAGCGCATGAGACTAGAGATCTGTCTCCTGATACCATTCCCCTGCATCTGGACCTTGAAGTACCCCGATTTTAAGCCTGGAGAGGACACACATCTCCATCATGGTTTGTAACCTGCGATGGACTTTTCTCTCCAGGAATCTGTCCCATCCCCTTTTGAAGGCATCCGGGCCAGATGCCATCACCACATTATTGGACTACAACTCCCATCGGCCAAGATGAAGTGCTGGGCGTTGCAGTCATGGCCGCCTTCAGAGATCCGCCCTTGCCCTGTGGCTTTAGCCGTTTAAAGACAGGGTAAAGACAGCCGATTCATGCTCACAACATGGCAGGAATTAGGCCGTGTTCCCCGAGTCATTGTTATAACACAAGCTTTTCTCCCTTAGTCATCAGGGGCCAGAGGTGATTGATTGTAAGGGGTGGGGGGTGGCTTCGGAGGGCCCCCATGCCAAGTTCCCGGGCAGGCTGTTAGGATCCCTCCGTACCCGGCAGGCCTGCTAATGGCTCGGATGGCAGCGTGCCATCCGAAGGCAAGGATGCCTTTGACGGGGAAGCATCTGTTAAGAAGGCCAAGCGATCTCTTGTATTGGCATGGTTGGGTATTGCATTCATTGTTTCATTCCTTCTGAATTAATGCTAAAGCAAAGCAAAGCAAACTGTTCTGTTTATATACCGCCCCATACTACTACAAGTAGTCTCTGGGCGGTTTACAATTTTAATTACAGAGTGCAGGCTACACATGCCCCCCCCCAGCAAGCTGGGTACTCATTTTACTGACCTCGGAAGGATGGAAGGCTGAGTGAACCTTGAGCCTGCTACCGGGGATTGAACCCAGGTCGTGAGCACAGTTTTACCTGCAGGACAGGCATTTAACCAATGCTCAGCTTGGGGGCCGGGTTTCCTCTCCGCTTAAAACAAGGTCTCTACTTAGGTTTTGTATTGACCACACGGAAGCTTTGTGTCGTGGCGGTGTCCTTCTTCAGCTTCAAAGGAAGCGTGAATTGGGCTCCTCCGTTTTGGTTGCCTCTCGGTTCTGGACTCCGTTTTGTCTTGTGAGCCTCGTTGAGAAAGCTTTTAGAAGAGCGCGGGAAAAGGCGAGGAGGGCTTGGGCGTTGTGTTGATGGAGAAGACCCACCGCTGTCCGATAAGACCAGACGCATCGGGGGCTAAAACAGCTGCAGCCGAAGCATGAATAGATTTGCCTGTTCTCATTTTTTTTTAATTTAGAAGAACCAGTGGGAAGAGAGAGGTTTATAACGTCACTGCAGTGCTTGCTTCCTACTTTATTTCCCTAAACGAAAAGTCCCATGAGCAGATAATTGTCCTTCAGTCGGATTTTGCTGCCGGGGTTTTACTAACCATCTTTTTAAATTCTTTTTTACCTCCCCCTCTGTTTGTCTCTCTGCGCTGGTCCTCTCCTTCCTTTCTGTTGTCCAGAGCGGCGAGGGCCTTTGGAGATTACCTGTCCCAAAATCATCCGGAAGGCAAGAATGGTTCAGGTAAGGGTGGAAATTCCCCCCCCCC
>JAHTLZ010000316.1:1620830-1682301 GCA_023846285.1 Phrynocephalus versicolor | reverse complement strand
CCTCCCTCCCTCTATCCAGTCCTTCCTTCCTTCTTTCGTTCGTTCATCCCTTCCTTTCTCTATCCAGTCAGTCCTTCCTTCCTTCCTTGTGCCCACCACTGTGTGGTCCAGCATCCACCGGCTCTTCTGGGATCCCTCCCGCCTGGTCTTTGGTTATTTTCCGTGGCTTGCGTCTCTGCCAGTAAATCCCCCCACCCACGCAGCCCCTGATCCACTTAATCTGGGACCCACCTCTTCCTTTTTGCCTTCCACCCTGTATTCTCTTTCATATCGCCCTCCTCCTCCCACCCACCCCAGCCTTCCAAGCTGTACCAGTTTGGTTTTAATGCCTTGACCTGGTTTCCCAGGGCATTCAGGGGCTACGCAGAGAGGAAGAGGCGGAAACGGGAGAATGAGTCGGCAACTCTGATTCAGAGGTACGAGGGGGGGGTGTCTTTTCCTCGCACTGGCTCAGCCCTTGCTTTGGCATTGCATGCCCCACATACACACACCGCAAAAGGCTGCTGGCGTAGGCTTTGATTCTGACCCTTTCTGGCATCTGGATGCGGCCCTGGGGGGGGGGGGTTGTTCCCTGGAAAAGCTTGGCACAGAACAGAGGCAAAAGAGAAATAAGTTGCTTCGCTCTTGTATGACGCTTAACGGGACGCAGTCATGAAATTAGCAACAACTCGGGGCCAACGATTTCACGAATCGGAGAAGTGTGGAAGTCCGTGAAGGTTTTTCCTTGTCCTAGGAAGCGGCAGGTGGGAAGCTGTTAGGGCAGGTATGTCCAAACTTCGGCCCTCCAGATGTTTTGGACCACAACTCCCACAGTCCTTCGTCACTGAGAATCTAAGCTTAGAATTCTGGGAGTTGTCCAAAACATCTGGAGGGCCGAAGTTTGGACATGCCTGTGTTAGGGCACTTGACCTCTTTCTAAATCAGATCAGGATTTTTCTGTAGAACCAACAGAGGTAGGTCCATTAATAATAGCTTGCAGGCCAAACCCAGTCCAGCCATAGAGGTGTAGAATTTCCATAAATATTGAAGCTATGGTGGTTGTGAGGGGAAAGTTTGGGGGGAAATTGGGACAGGTCCTCCCCCCCCCCTCCTCCAAGTTTCCAGAAATTTTACATCTTTATCTACCCAGGAAAGAAATTGTTTTTATTTATGCCAGCATGGATGGAGTTTTAATTAAGTTGTAAAGGATCCCTTGAGTTCTGCTGATAAGAATAAACGGAGAAAGGGAGCCCGAGTTAATTGAAGGAGAAGCATTTATCGGCAAGATAGGATGGGAACCTGTGAGGATGAGATCCATCCGGGCAACGGCGTGGACTTTCCGCTCCGGAATTGCTGCCTGGGAATTAGGAGCCTCACTCCAGGACCATCTGATTCAGAAACCTGCTCTCCTACGTTAAAAAACCTTCTGAAACCGGCAGATCAAAAATCATAATGCCCAGTGTCTAGACAGCTGGCCAGGGAGCACTGTCGTCCGAGTCTCTGGCTGCAGCGCTGGAGGCTGAGTCCAGTTGCCCTGTGGTGCTTCACCAAAGAAAATTTCTCCCCCATGACTCCAAAATTTCCAGAATTTTGGAATCTCTAAACCTGGTCACCGCATCTCAAGAAAGACATAGTGGAACTGGAAAAGGTGCAGAAGAGAGCAAGTAAAATGATTACTGGGCTGGGCCACCTCCCTTATGAGGAAAGGCTAAAACATTTGGAGCTCTTTAGTCTGGAAAAAAGGCGCCTGAGGGGGGATAGGACTGAGACGTACAAAATAATGCAGGGCATGAGTCAAGTGGAGAGAGGGATGCTCTTCTCCCTCTCAGAAAATACCAGAACGAGGAGACATCCACTCAAATTGAGGGCTGGGAGAGTGAGGACAGACAAAAGAAAACATTTTTTCACCCAGTGCGTTGTTAGTCTGTGGAACTCCCTGCCACAGGAGGTGGAGATGGCATCTGGCCTGGATGCCTTCAAAAGGGGATGGGACAGATTCCTGGAGGAAAAGTCCATCATCACAGGTGACAAACTATGAGGGAGATGTGTCATCTCCAGGCTTAAAACCGGAGATCTTGTAGGGTTCCTGTGAGATACAGGAAGCTGATCCAGCAGGGCTCTTCTTAGGTTCTTATGTAGGCACATTGGTTCTTCTTTAGCAGCGTTGGCCAAGCAAACGATGCTTGGTCTTTCCAAATTTGGCCCAGATGGAGTCGAAAGCAGGGGCGTGCGGCATTTTCGAACCTGGCCCCGCCGTATGGGGTTTTGATCTGGGGTCTTTCAGGCTCCCCATCTCCCCTCGCTGGCCAGGGACAGCCCTTGCGTGGGAAGGGTTAGAAAACCCAGCTTGACAGCTGCCCGCCCTGCCCGCCCCATTACTCCCCCCCCAAAAAAAAGCTGGTTGCTCCAAAGCTGCACCAAAGTTCAAAGCTTTGACCCCTCGCTCGGGGCCGATTTGCACGTTCGGGGAAAGAAAAACGCATGGAACGAACGTTCCCCACTCCACCCCCCCCCACAGCTTCCGGCTTGAGCTGCAGCCGCTGGAAAGCTGCGTCAGGTGGCTGCCTGGGTTAGGAAGAATTTGAAAAGGCCTCCACGCTGCTAGTCCTCAGGAGGAAGGAGCCGTGTGGAAAAGGCTTCCGATCTGGACTCGGAGGACATTTTGAGAGCTTAAAACATCCCAAAGCACAGCTTTTATTTTGGTCCTCGTGCCTAGAGAGGTCAAATTTCCAGAAATATTGAAGCCGTTGAAAGGGGGGGGGAGAGAGTGGGAAGGGGTCTCCAGTCCGTCCGTTCCCCCCCCCCCGAGTTTCTGGAAACTTTACATCCTTAATGTCAGGATATTTTTCATTCTGGCCAGCAACCTCCCTCTCCTGTGCCTTGGCAGTCAACTCGGGCCGGCCGGTAGGTTTTGCACCAGATCCAAAGCGCGTGGCTTTGCAGCGGACGGAGAGTTGTAGTTTTTTATTATTATTATTTAAGTAATTTTATTGGGTTTTTTGGGGGAGAAGAAGGGGGGAATGGGGGAGGAGGGGGGAATACACTATAAAAATTCCATTGAGTCTATCAAGTCAAAAATAACAATTTAGCATATTAACAAATCACCAAATAGTATCACAATGCTAATAAGTTAGTTACTTCTTGCCATCTTTTTTTGGAAATCTCTTCGTAGTCTCCCTTTAGAAAACCAGAGAGCCTGTCGATTTCAATGCATTCTCTTATCTTTTCGTGGAGGTTTCTCTCTGTTGGCGCTTCTGGTTGTTTCCAAAATTTCGCATACAATATCCTTGCTGCAACTATTACATGATGTAGTACATATTTCTGGTCATATGAGATATTAATATCTACTATATCTAATAGAAACAATTCTGGTCTAAGCTCTAACTTAATCTTCAAATATCTTTCTAAGAGAGTTGTAGGTTTGGTTTTTTTTTTGCCCTGCTGCGTATAGGGTGGATGGGGCAAGGGGCCAAAAGACCCCACACACACACACAACATAGGGGGTCGTCCCCTCGTGGTCTTGTCTGGGGCATGGGAACACCCCCTTCCCCATCCTCTTGTTTTGGCTGTGGGGTCGAATGGGTACACCGGGGTCCCCTGCTCCCGATTTCAATGGAGCCGTTTTTTTTTTGGGGGGGGGTGGCGGATGCTGGCCTTGTGCGAGGAGTGTCTCCATGGCAACCGGGCCTCGTGCGGATGTGACGGGTGGTTGTGCGTTGTGTACTCTTGGAAGAGGTGTGTGTGTGGTGGTGGTGGGGAGAAAACACAGCCTCGTTCTCTTTCGCTCCCGTCTCGGTCACGCACGCAGCATCCAGGATCCGTTCTGTCGCTAAGTGCCCTTCCTCCTTGCCTGGGGGGGGGGGGGAAATCTTCCCACTCGCCTACTCCTCCCTGGGCTTGAGTCACTTTTCTCCCAGTTCCTTGGGGATTTTTGTAGGGTGTGTGTTTGTTTGTGTGTGTGTGTGTGTGTGTGTGTGTGTGGAAAGACAGGAAGGTGTTGCTTCCAAGCACAGCCAAAATGTTTTATTACAGCAGTTTGCTTTACCAGCTGCTGTCTATGACAGTAGCTTGCTTTGCGGCTGCTGAATTCTTTATTTAACTTTTTTTCTGCAAACCGTGGATAACTGAATCGGTGGATAATGAATCTGTGGATATGGGGGTCCTACTGTATTTCTGTTTCTGGTGGTGCAGTCAGCTAATACAGGAAGGGCTTTGCTAGACCTCGCCAGGACTGACCAAGTGAGATATCCTGCCTCTGAACGGGGAATTTACCTTGAGGTCTTACGATTTCAACCTGGAGAAAGTGCCCTTCTAATGATACTAGGTGGCTCCCAAGAGTTCCTGTTGCTGGATAACGGGCAGCATTGCAACCAAGGAAGTTTTATTTTGTTTATATTTATTTAGTTCTTATGTTTACATATGCAATGGAACCCTCATATCTGTTGGGGGATAGATTCCAAGCCCCTCCTCGGGCGTGGATGCTGGAAACCACGGATATTAGTTAACCTTCTCCATAGCATGGTCTCCGGCGCCTTCTCGTGGCCAGTTCTGGTAGCCTCATGGTGGAAAGAGGTATTTCTACAGCAACCCTTAATGCCTAGTAGGGTCTCTGGCTCCCTGGAATGGCCGGTTCTGGTAACTGCATTGTGGAAATCCGTAATATTTCCAGTCCGTGGATAAGGGAATCCGTGAATACAGGGATCCTGCTGGATTTCTTTTTGTTAACATAACGTGAATGGAGGACCTCTGTGCCTTGGTGGTAGAGGAGTGAGAGCAGCTACAGATGGCTTGCTGTAGCCTCGCGGTCTTAAATGTGACACAAGGAGCTATTGATACCCAAGCCAGAAAAACCCAAAATGGTAGAACCCCACCCCCACCCCCCACTGTGTTAGGATGACTTCTAAACAGCACCTTCAGGTCACCCGCGTAGGTGAAATCAACCCTACCACGCAACAACAAGGGAGATATCAGCATGCCCTGAGGCTGACAGTGTGGTACAGTGGTTAGAATGTCTTCTTGAGTCTTCAGTGGCCCGTGTTCAAGTCCCCATTGGTCCTACTTTGGGCCAGTCACGTTCCTGAGTCTGGTCTGCCTACCTTACAGGGTTGTTGTGCTGGAAACAAGAGAAAATGGCGGCTCTTTGGGCTCCTTCACTGGACCCGCCCAAGACATCTTGCTGCCTGAGGCGGGGAAGCCAAAGGTTTCCGCTCCCCCACCCTCCCTTTCCAGATACTTGATACAAGGTTTTCCAGGTTATTTTTCCACACACCAAGGGGACCATTCTATGGACCCTTTTTCTTTATTTTATTTATTCATTTATATTTATAGACCACCCGACTTCCAAAGGAACTCTGGGCGGTTCACAACATGGACCCCAAACAAACAATAAATCCATAACGCCAATATATAAAGCCAAAAACCTAAAACGGACGTGTTTTCCCTCATGCTGCTGGGGTTAAACTGCAACACTGCAGTTAAGACTCCGCTCCTGGCCCGAATTCGATCCCAACGGAATCAGGTGGCTGGCTTGAAGTTGACTCGTCCTTCTCTCCTTCCGAGGTCGGTAAAAGGAGTACCCAGAGTGTTGTGTGTGAGGGGAAACAGTGTGTAGCCTCCGTCATTAAATTACAAACTGCCCAGAGATTGTTTTAAGCTCTGTGGGGCGGCGTAATAAAACAGCAAATGCTTTTCCCTCCCCTCCAGTTGATTCTTTCTTTTCGTTTTGTCTCCAGACCCTAAGAATCCTCAGCTTATCTTTGCTGCTTTTTCTTTCTTTCTTTCTTTCTTTCTTTCTTTCTTTCTTTCTTTCTTTCTTTCTTTCTTTCTTTCCTTTTGCAGAAACTTCAGGAAGCATCTGCGCATGGTGGGCAGCCGCCGCGTGAAGGCGCAGAGTGAGTTGAGTCGGGAGAGGACCGAGAAGAGGTCGGGGGAGGGGGGAGCTTGTCCAGAGTGGAGGTGCCGCCTAAATTCACCCCCCGTACCCATCCCAGGTCCCTTCAGATACAGGAGGACCCCTGTGTTCACAGCAATGTCACTTTTACCAAAATTACAAAAAATAAAATAAAATTAGAAGTTCATATTTTCATGATATATTTACTCAAAATGGCCACTAGAAGGAGACAGAGATGCTGCCATGTGTTGCTGCTGAATAGAGATGGGCACGAATTTAAAAAAATGGCATTTCGTTTGGAGGGTCCGTTTCGCCTTGTTTCCGTTTTTCGTGAATTTTTTCCAAAAAAATCGTTTTCGTTTTCGTTCGTTTGTTACCATTTCGTTACCATTTATTTCATTTTTTGTGATTTTTTTTTTAGGATTTTAAGCAGTTCACTCATATTGCAGTAACGGAAACGAAACACACGACAAAATTTCCGGTGTTTCTGTTCATTTCGTTTCATTTTAGAGACAAAATTCATTTGTCGTTTCGTTAGATAACAAAACAAAAAAACGGAAACGAAAAATTGTTCATTTTGTGCCCATCTCTACTGCTGAATATATCGTATGCTCTCTGGCTCCCTCTATGGTCCAGCTCTGGTAATACACAAGGAAAATAATTTTTTTCCTGGAATTTTTTTTGTTCTTTTACCCTGCTGTGTCTCGTGTTTGCTGTTATCCGCGGTTTTCAGCACCCATGGGGGGCTTGGGACCCATCCCCAGTGGATATGGGGGTCCTCCGGTACTTGCAGGGACAACTCCCACCCTCATCCCCTACCTCGAGTTCCGTAGTCCCGGTAGACGAGTGTTGGTGCCCCAGTCTTCCAAAGGGGGGCCCAACTGGAGATAAAATGACTCGAACTCATGGCCGTGTTCCCTCATCTGAACCGACCCATCTAAGAATCTCACACCGCCTTCTGCCTGCCTTTCGCCCACCACCTCGCCCTGTCACAACGGCGTGCTCAACCCCCCCGGGGAGATGCCTCGTGTGTGTTTTTTTTTCCTGGTCTTGGCAAAGCTGTCCTAACCGGCCCCTTCTTATTACTATTATTATTATTATTTAATTTTTTTAGCTTACGCCGAGCGGCGAGAGAGAAGCTTCAGCCGGTCCTGGAGCGACCCTACTCCCATTAAGCCCGAAAACCTCAATGATCCCCGAGAAAGTAGGTTCCTGTGTGTGTCCTCAAACCCACCCACCCTCCCCTTCCCCCCAAAGTATCCACCCCAGTAACCCGTTTGGCCTGGGCTGGTTTACTGGAATTGGTTTGGACGGACTCGGCTTTGTGTTTTATCTGGGGAAGCAGAAAAGAGCTAGGACGGGGATGGCGAACCTTTTAGAGACCGAGTGCCCAAACTGCAATTCAAAACCCACTAATTTTTTTCGCCAAGTGCCAATACAGCCATTTAACCTGAATCCAGGTGGCTGTGAAGGGGCGATGTTGGGTGCCCACAGAAAGGGCTCCGAGGGCCACCTTTGGCACCCGTGCTATGGGTTCGCCATCACTGAGCTAGGATTTGTCAAGGTTGCTACCAGGGGGGACTGAACCGTGGTTGTAACGGGTGAATGAAACACCTACTAGAGGAGGGCTGTCTATATGTGGGGCCCTCTGGATGTTGGATTACAGATCCCATCATGCTGAGTCGTGGCAATTGAGGCCCCAAAGCATCTGCGCGGGAGAAGGCTTGCTCTCTGTTCCCGGAGATGGCAGCTCCTGGAATCCAGCATGTCCAAACTTCGGCCCTCCGGATGTTTTGGACCACAACTCCCAGAATTCCAAGAATGTATTTCCAATGGCAAAGGGCTATGGGAGTGGTGGTCCAAAACATCTGGAGGGCCGAAGTTTGGACAGAAGCCTTTGCCGACAGCTGTCCAGACCAGGATTTGTGGAAGTTTTAGTCCAAGAACCTCCCAAGGGTCGGGAACCACTAAGATAGGCCAGCAATGTGTTGTGCAGCCATTCCCTGTGTCGGTGAGATATTTCCCAAGGGATCAAGCCAAGTGTATCCCCCGACATATATGGGACGTATCTGGATTTCAGCCTCCCCCTCCCCTTATTTTTTTAAACACCGGAAAAATATTAAGAACTCAGATTGGGCTTGACCCTGAAGGGGTTTGGAGGTAGCTTCTAGGGATGTTCAGACCAGAAGTGGCACTTAATCCCAGTTTAAGAGTCACGCTCCCTTAAGCCTAAGAATATCCAAGCTCTAAGCCTCAACTAAGAAACTTGCCGGGCTTCCCCCCCCCCCCATCTTGCCAAGGGACCTTACATCGAAGAAATAAATCCTGGCCAATCCAGCTTTTGCCATGTTATAACCTATCGGTGCTGCTCTGAGGAAGGGGGTTTCGCCCCCGAAATATCAGCAGCGTTTTGGCGAATTTTCTAGCAGCCTAAAGCTGTCACCTGTTCCTCTTTTGCATTTTGTTTTTTGCGATGGCTCCACGGCTCCTCAACCTGTTGCACTCGCTTAAGCGATCGTAGATGCGTTTCTGCCTCAGCGAGGGCTTTTGGGATGCCTGCCAGGTCGGCTCGTTTTGGGTTTTTTTGCGATTGGCCGGCGTGGAGGTAAACGGGGGCCTAATTTGGAAGGCCGATCGCTCGCGCTCGCTGCGGCGAGCAAGTCCTGCGCCGAAGGGGGGAAGCTTTTTCTTGGGATGGCCAAGCCAGGAACCGGTTAGGGCAGGCATGTCCAAACTTTGGCCCTCCTGATGCTTTGGACCACAACTCCCAGAATTCTAAGCTTAGATGGCCAATGGCAAAGGACTGTGGGAATTGCGGTCCAAAACATCTGGAGGGCCGAAGTTTGGACAGGCCTGGATTAGGGGGCCGAGAGGGCTTGCAGAAAGGCAGTTGCCGGCACCGGATGCTTGCGGTCACCTTTCGTTCAACGGCAAGCATCTTATTTTTTTAGGGCCTCATCCTCGATCATCATCTGCAGGACCCCTTGTTTTCGGTTCCTCGTCACCCCGGCAAAGAGACCGAGAAGCAAGGAGGCCTCCCACCCGTCTTCGCTTTGGGGGTGGGGGCTGGAGGAGAGGGGGTGGGGGCCGTCAGGGAGGCCGTCGGGTTCCTTATCGCGACGTTCTCCTTGCTGTGCCTCCCGACGCAGGCCATGAGCTCCAGGAATCGTGTTGCGTCCCCGACAAGCGGGTTGACCTGAACTGGGAGGCGGAGAAGGAGGCGGAAGCGGCGGCCTGCAGCGGGGAAGACTTTGTGCCCCCCAAAATCATGGTGAGCGGCAACAAGAAGAGGGGGGGAAACTCAGACGTGCTCCCCTCTTCCCTTCTTCCCAGGGGTGCCCTGGGACGGTGTGCAGCTGGCCCACGGCCACCCAGGCTAGCTCCTCTTCCCGGAAGGCAAAATCGCACTGACAACCTTTTCCGCCAGCGACCTCAATCCCAGAGCTGTCGAGCCAGGGCACTTCTCAAAATTAATTCTCTCCTCCTCCTCCTTCCCCCCCTCTCTTTCTCCTCCTCCTCCTAGCTCATTTCCTCCAAGGTGCCGAAAGCGGAGTACATTCCGACCATCATCCGCCGGGACGATCAGTCCATCATCCCCATTCTTTATGTAAGTCCTAGCTTGGGGGACATTTGTGGGCATGGGCAGGTCTGGGAACGGGAGGGGGGTGTTATCTCAATTCTTTCGTTTGTAGTGGATCTTTGTGGTTGCTGTTACCGGATTCCCGGCCTCGGGTCCACAGGCGTTCTCGGGCTAGCAACGCCAGGGCTCGCTGTGCCGCTGGCCGGGATTTCTGGGGGGGGGGGGCTGCCACTCAAGAACATCTGGGGAACCATGGTTCAGAACCATCAATGTAGACCAGGCGTGTCCAAACTTCAGCCCTCCTGATGTTTTGGGCCACAACTCCCTGGATTCTAAGCTTACATTGCCAACGGCGAAGGACTCTGGGAGTTGTGGTCCAAAACATCTGGAGGGCCGAAGTTTGGACATGCCTGATGTAGATCCTGCCTTCCCTTCAGAGAGGTCGAAGCGTTTTCATCCCCACCACATGCTTCTGAGCTACACAAGAACGGCTGTCTGTTGCTGTTCATTGTGTTAAGGGTTCTGAGATGTTAGTTGAAAAAGAGAAAGAAGTAAGAATCTGATTGATGGTAGTCCGGTCCTATCTCCTCCCCAGACTTCTTTCCTCGGGGCTAAACAGGGCCAGTTATTTCGGTCTCCCCCCCCCCCCCTTAGAAGAACACCAGCGCCCTTCAAAACATGACGGCCTTGTTTCCTGCCCAGCCTGGCAAGTGCCGGAACCTTCTGGAGGGGTACAATCTGGAGTTTTTACCTCTGCCTTTCTGTTTACTTCCAGGATCATGAGCACGCCACCTTTGATGACATTCTGGGTATGTGAGTCTTTCGAAATGACTTCTTCTGCCACTACTAGATGATGTAAAGCAGTGGTTCTCAACGTTTGGATCCCCAGATGTTCCTGGACTGCAACTCCCAGAAGCCTCCACCACTCGCTGTGCTCGAAGGGGTTTCTGGGAGTTGCAGTCCAGGAAACATCTAGGGACCCACAGGTTGAGAAGCAGTGATCTAAAGGCATTTGGGAGGGGATTGGACAGCCGCCCCCTCTCCCCACCCCAAGGATCTCCGTAGGGTGGTGGTGAACCTTCAGCCCTCCAGATGTTTCGGACCATAACTCCCACAGTCCTTTGTCATTGGCAACACAGGCTTGGAATTCTGGGAGTTGTGGTCCAAAACATCAGGAGGGCTGACAGTTCGCCACCAACGCCATAAGGTCTCCATATCATGTGTTGTTCGGGGGGGGGGAGGTAGATGAGCTTTATCTTGGCCTCATTGTCTGTGGCCCGTTTTGCCTGCTGCGTGTACGGCCTTTTCACACACAAAAAGTCCTCAGCCATCTGCCCAGCTTGCAAAAAAAAAAAAAAAAAGAGAGAGACCATGCTTGATTTATGTAAAAATAAATCAAGGAGTACAACGGGACACACCCCACAAGGATCGGGGCCATCTCGCGCCCCCCCCCCCCGTGCAAACTCCAGGGCTTCCGTTTCCACCGACCTTTCACGGTTCGGATCAGGCCACTTTTCCCCCCCTCCAGTTCTTGCTGAATTCAGACATTTGTTCCACGCCGTGGGCGACTCACACGCCTCTTTAACCTCTGTTTCTTGCACAGAGGAAATCGAGAAGAAGCTGAACATTTACCAGAAGGGCTGCAGAATTTGGAAGCTGTTGATTTTCTGCCAGGTAGGGAAGCATATCCTTTTGGCCTTCCTCAATTGTGCCTCTCTGCACTTGCCTTGGGAAGTTCATGCAGCCGCTGACCTTGGAGAAAGAGGACTTTTCTCTTATGAGAAAACGGGTCATGAAGCGCTTATTCCCAGCGATCTTGCCGCAGCCCCAAAGCTAGGGGAGATGCTCAGCCCCTCCGCACCATCTTAGAGGCCAGGGTTGTCCTGGATAGCCATTTAGGGGAGGCCCTTAAAAAGAAACTTAGCTGGAATCTAGTAGCAAATCTCCACTCAGTTAGGCCCACTGTAGTTGCACAGATTGACGAAAGGACCCCGAAGCAGACCTGGCCAAAATGAGAAGGAAAAGGTAGACTGCTCTTGGTGAGGGAAGCTCCACACCCACTGATGCAGACTCGGCTTTTTTTTTTTCTCTCGCAGGGCGGTCCGGGGCATCTATACCTCCTGAAGAACAAAGTCGCCACCTTTGCCAAAGTGGAGAAGGAGGAAGACATGATATAGTAAGTTATTCTTTATTTATGCAGTTTGTCCGTTGCAGAGGTGTCGTCTGAAATGGGTCGGAAATGATGTGTGTGTGTGTGTTATTTCGTCCCATTCTGCGGCATTTCAGAGGGGATCCTTCTGAGCCTTTCCATTTTCCATATTCTAAAAAAGACAAAATAAAATAGGTGCACCTTGTAATATCGTTTTCTGGGATGCGTCCCAGTTGAAAGGGAAATCTGCAAGCATGGTGGGTGCAGGAAAACACAGAGAGGTATTGAAGGCTGCATGTTGTATGGTCTCTGCCTCCCTCTGGTGGCCAGCGGTGGTAAATACACCTTGGAAAGAACTACAGTGGACCCTTGTATAACAAACAGCTTGTATAACATAAAATTTGTACAACATAAAATATTCCGGAGATAGGGGAAATTTGCTTAACATAATCGCCTATGGGGAAAATCTGTACAACATAAAAATGGGATTACTCCATTTTCAATGCATTCCTATGGGAATTTGTGTAAAGGAAAATTTGCTTAACATAATTTCATTTGGGACGAATTAATTCCTTTATACAAGGTACCACTGTATACATAAACACTATTTCTAGAGGGTTTTATTTAGTATTTCCAGGCAAAGTGAATCAGCAGATAGCGGTCCTTTGGGGAAAACGTCAGTTCCACCAGGATAGAAGCAGGGTTGTGTTCCCAAGAAGGAAATGTACATGTTTTCCTGAATTCTATTGTATTTATTATTTATGGTAGGTTTTTAAAGTATTAAAAATTACAGGATTGTTTTGTCAGGCAATAAAAACACATGATAATTTCATTAGGAGTGGGTGGGGGAGAGGTACTAGTAGTTAAATAGGCGTTTACTGCGATGGTAGTGGTCAAAAGACGATTAATGTTCTGTAATGCTGTGATGTCTCTGAATGCCATCTACAGTAGACTGTTTCTGTCTATGAATGAATAATACAAATACTTTATAGCTTTTCAGCCGGTCAGGGTATACACAAGAGCATAGATTATACCAATTGCCAAAATTGTATTTAGCATCTCACGCAAGTCCCTATGTACAAATAAAAACAGCACAAATACTAATAACATCAAAGGGGCTAGCTGGATAGGTCAGGGGGTTTCGGTCGCCAGAGAGTTGGAAGCTGAGTTTCCACCCTCAGTGATCCATAGGGTGGATTCCAACTTTGGAGTTCTAAGATTGTTTATGGCTGGCTAGATCGCACAGCCGTTTAGACTCTTGCCGTAAGTCAGAATTGATTGATTTCGCAGGGGGGTGCGAATGAAAGCAACAGATCCACCGCAGTGCCAGGGCGTGTCGTCCTCTGTGCGGGATGGAGGGAGACCGACTAGCCAGGGGTTCTGGGATGGCAAACTGTTGACCTGTGTTGTTTGTGCCAGTTGATCGCCATCTGGAGCCTCGTGGTGCAGTGGTTAAATGCCTGTATTGCAGGTAAAACTGTGCTCACGACCTGGGTTCAATCCCCGGTAGCAGGCTCAAGGTTCACTCAGCCTTCCATCCTTCCGAGGTCAGTGAAATGAGTACCCAGCTTGCTGGGGGGTAGGGCAATGTGTAGCCTGCACACTGTAATTAAATTTGTAAAACCGCCCAGATACTACTTACAGTTTTATGGGGCGGTATATAAGCAGAACACTTTGCTTTGTTGATCGTTCACTCCTGGCTGCCTGGAGTCCGAAAGAGTCTGGGTGGAATTCAGCGACATCCCATCGCTACTGAGTGTCAATGGTCTTTGGCCACTAACTACCATTGCAGCAAACTTCTGTTCAGCTACTAATACCGTTTTCTTCTCCTAAGGAAATTGTTACGTGTTAATAGTTCCTGACAAATTATCTGGTAATTTTAATGCATTAACAACTTCCGTTTTCGTAGAGCTGGCGTGGGCGACGGGGCAATACGATTTCTAGGACAAGGGTGGGGAACCTTCGGTCTTCCGGGTGTTTTGGACCGCAACTCCCAGAATGCAGAGCTTCTATTGCCAGCAATCAAGGGCTGTGGGAGTTGCGGTCCAAAACACCTGGAGGGCCGAAGGTTGCCCACCCCTTGCCCTGAGAGGTGTGTGCCGGTCGGCCCCTCTCCTCCCCGTGGCCCCTCTCAGTTGCCTCTTTTTGCCTTACAGTTTCTGGAAACAGCTGGGCCACCTGATGAGCAAACTCAACCCGGAGCCGAACGTCATTCACATCATGGGTTGCTACGTCTTGGGGAACCACAACGGGGAGAAGGTGAGGCCCCGGGGACCTTGGGTGGGGACCGGGAGAGGGGAGAAACGCCAGCTCAGCCCCCCATTTCCTAGTTCTTACAGTTCACCCCCAGGCGTCTCCCCCAGAATGCACGCACCCTTTTGCACCTAAGTTTTAGCCCAACACCTCCTGCCCTGTTTGATTTTGCAAAGGGTCCTTCCGGGGACATGCTTAGGGGTTTGGTTTTTCTGATCACAACGGCCATCGCTTATTCCAGCTGCCACCCTTCCGTGTTTATGTATAAAATTAATTTTCATTGTATTGGTGCAGCGGGATCTAGCAGGGCCAATGGAGCCATCATCTTCCCACCCACCCCTCTTCCCACCCCCCACACCCCCACACCCCGTGCTGGGGAAAGCAGATGAAGGTAACCCCAACGCTATCCATGGCGTGTTCTCTGTCTCCCTCCAGTGGCCAGGTCTGATAACTGCAACTTGAGTAAAGACACACAGCGGTGTATCCCAATTATGTATTTATTTGTTTGTTTGGAGGAAGGCAAACAGAAAAGGGGGAAAGACTCTTTGTCCGCTGACAACCATGCACTGCTTTGCCTTCCAGCTGTTCCAGAACCTGAAGAATCTCATGAGCCCCTGCCGCGTGATCTTTGAATCGCCGCTCGAACTTTCGGCGCAAGGTAAAAAAGGGCTGGGCGGTGGCACCCGGGGAGGCGGGGGGGGTCTGCGGTTTTGCCGTCCTCTCTGCGTCCACCCGCTCGGCTTTGCTGCACTTCCAGGGCCGGTTTGGGGGAAACCCTCCTGCATGCAGAATAGGGGGGAAATTTTGTTTATTTGGAACATTTTGACCACGCCTTCCTCCTTAAAATGGACGCAAGGCGGCCGACCTCATTAAAAGACCATAGTCAGGCTAGCAAGGGTGAGTAAGACCCGGTTTAAAAAAAAATCAAACAAGCTGGAAAAAACATAAAGCAATGCCCAAGATAGATTCAGGGCAGGAAGGCAGAATTAGCCTTAGGGTGGCAGGGGAAAAAAAAACACACACACACACACACTCAGAAGCCCATCATTAAGGGAATGCTTGCCCGAAGAGAAAGGTCTTTGTGTGTTTGCAGAAGGCGTTCTGGAGGTTTGTCTGGAGGTTGGATCATGGCAACTGGACTTCTTTTTCTTGAGAGAGAGAAACGTTTCGCTGCTCATCCAAACAGCTTCCTCAGTCTGGATGCAGCTAGCGCGAGTCCTCCATCTTATAGTCCGCTTTGACCTCTTGTCACCCTGGTCTGAATTAGGCTCATCAGACGAACAATGGCCTGAATAGGCTCGTTAGGGAGACAATAGTATCCATAGCCTTAAGGTGAACAGTGGCCTAAGGTGCTGAAACTTATAAAGTATGGGTCGTTAGCTATGGCCTTGGTGGTGAAGGCTTTTTGATTTGTCTGGGTATTGTTGAAATCATGCCCTGATACGTAGTCATTCCCTACATGGCTGGAATGTCAGAAGCTTAAAAGGATTTTTGGCAAACACCACATCCCTGTTTATTTCAAACCCACAAACACACTAAGGCACACTAAGGCTTCTTAGACCCCTCTCTCAAACCACCTATCTTCTTCTTCTTCTTCTTCTTCTTCTTCTTCTTCTTCTTTTTTTGCATTTGCTCCAGTGGGTGATTTTACAGATGCATCAACTTCACCCCGAGCGATCCGTTCAGTGGGTCTACTTGAGTTGGAGCAAACCATTGGCTTCAGGCCCTTTCTAGCCGGCAGGTCGCCTGGCGCTGGCGGGGCCCAATAAATTTCGCTGCCTGAGGCCAAACAAAACAAAACACTCCACAGCAACAGAGGTGGCAGCCTCAGGCATAGTCTATCTGCTACTTATCAGGGGGTGCTTTCCAAAACACCCAGACAAATCAAAATGCCTTCACCACCAAGGCCATAGCTAACGACCCACTCTTGATAGGTTTCAGCGCCTTAGGCCATGGTTCACCTTAAGGCTATGGATACTATTGTCTCCCTAACAAGCCTATTCAGGCCACTGTTCATCTTATGAGCCTAATTCAGACCAGGGTGACAAGAGGTGAAAGCTGACTATAAGATGGAGGACTCACGCTAGCTGCATCCAGACTGAGGAAGCTGTTTGGATGAGCAGCGAAACGTCTCTATCTCTCAACAAAATGAAGTCTAGTCGCCATGACTCAACTTCTAGATAAACTTACCTGGATGACTGGGAATCTTCACAGTCATATTCTCGATTCTCTCTTGATTTCCTCATGGCTGGTTGGACGGCTGGGTTTCTTCTCTCTCTCTCTCTCTCTTTCTCTCTCTCATCCTTATGATAAACCAGAAGTGTCGCTTGACCAAACAAGTCTTGATCCATTTAAATTCTCTGGCATTTCAAATAGGATACATTTGACTCTGCACTTACAAGCATCGCTTTAGACAAGGGGTATTTTTATGCCACACGATACAAGGGAAGTCTCACTGGGGTCAGAAAATATTACAAAAAATTCCGTTTAAGGCAGTGGTGTCCAAAACTTCATCCCTCCAAATGTTTTGGACCACAACTCCCACACCCCTTTGTCATTGGCAGTACAGGCTTGGGATTCTGGGAGCTGTGGTCCAAAACATCTGGAGGGCTGAAGTTTGGACATCCCTGTTCTAAGGCTTCACATCATCATCATCATTGCTGCTGCTGCTGTTTGCTGAGTTTAAAAAGGACAGGCAGGTCTCTGCCCCAGCGTTCTTCCAACATCTAAAATCAGAGCAAAGGAGGAAAGAAAGGGGAGAGAGAAAACAGGAGCCGTGATTTTTCTTGTGGGGGTGTTTGGCCGGGTGGTTGGTGCCTCCCCAGCTGACTCCGATCTCCTCCTGCTTTTGGTTCCAGGGAAGCAAATGATTGAGACCTATTTCGACTTCCGTCTTTACCGCCTCTGGAAAACCCGCCAGCACTCCAAGATGCTGGATTACGAGGACATCTTATGAGAGGAGCAGCCCGGCACAGGCGGGAGGGAGGTTTTTTTTGGTTTCGCCGGAACCCCGAGCAGCCAAGCGGGTTGTGAAACAGAGAGACCCTTATTTAAAATAATAATAATAATAATAATAATAATAACAGCAGGAGAGGCCGTGGCAGCCTGGTTGTGGCTCGGCGAAGCGAAACGGGCCAGTCGAGCCGTCGGCCGGGACGTCGAGAGCTTCGGAAGGGGCAGCCTGCGTCTTTGGGCCCCGATCGGGCCAGGCCTTGTGCCTGAGGGAAGGAGGCAGCGCAAGGCATGGAGGCGGTTTGGCCTGCCCGGATCGGACCGAGCCGTCGGCAGAAGGACCCGGCACCACTTCAGGACTTTATTTACAAGACATTCCACGCTCAGGTTTTCTTAACGACGAACGGATTTTCGCCATTTTCCTTTCTGCCTCGCGCTGTGAGTCGAAGCGGGGCCGAGGGCGGCCCTCGTCCGCGCTAGGGAGTCCCCGTTGCTTTCCTCACACGGATGTCCTCTGTCGGTTAAAAGTCAGGAGCGCACCGTCCATACTCAGCCCCGCGCGCTCCGGGGGGGATGCGACGTCGGAAATGTCCGTGTGGGATTCGTTGGGGCTTTTAGCAAGCGTGCCCGTTTTCATAGGAAAAGCATACCTAGAACGTACCTATAGAGAGCGATAAGTGCAATTTTTCTACAAATAGCGGGGAAATTTACTTAGTTGTTGCCATAAACACACACCAGTCACTAACAGAGGAGGTATTTTGGGTCTGCTTGAAAATATATTTGGAGCAACAATATATATTCTGTAGACATCTACGTCTGTCTGTCTGTCTGTCTATCTATCTATCTATCTATCTATCTATCTGTCTATCTATCTATCTATCTATCTATCTATCTATCTATCTATCTATCTATCTATCTATCTATCTATCTATCTATCTATCTATCTATCTATCTTTATACGTACAACTTGTGTGTCTGTGTGTGCCATCACCAGCAGGATGGTTTTTTCACACGTTAGTGGCAGACACATCCTCTCACGGTGGTAGATTTTGTTCTGTTTGAGCCACGGAAGGAGGTCCATTGTCCTTAAGAGCAGTTTTCTCCTTTGTCGCGTGGACTCTGCCAACGGTTTTTAGTTTGGGATTATGCCAACGTGGCTGAGAGAGAGAGAGTTATCTCCTTAATCCTCTCTGTGTGTATATATACACACACATACGCTAAAACAAAATAGAAATTAATAGCCATGTTGAAAAGACTCTTCTTCTCTTGTGCACTTGTTCTTAACATCTTGGCTTTTTTTTCCCCTTCCCCCATATAAAAGACAAATTTTAATCCAGAGGTTGCTGTAGATGGATCAAAGAACAGCAGCACCGGTGGAAACTTGGGTTGTGAAGGGAATACCATCTGCCCGTGTGTTGCCCAGCACTGCAGCTCTGGAATACCGTATACCACCATCCCGTATACCACCCTTTCTTGCCTTGATCACGGAGAGTATTGGCCGCGGGTTTGCCAGCAAAAATCCGTTTTAGGACTCTTAATTGCGTACCAGGCTTGTTTAGGGTGAAACTTTGGAAATTCCAGTCCTGCGAGCATGGCGTTCTGGAAGAACGAGGCTCAGATGGTTTCCTTTGGACCTGTTTTGGTCTCACGAGGCGTACATTTTTGGGGTTGTTTCCGGGGAGAAACGGCTGCATTCTTCTTTCCAGGATCAGAAAGACCTGATGGTTGCCTCCGTTCCGCTTTTTTTGGCTTTATCTCAAAAAAGGATTGTGAATTCTAAACCTTTCAGGTGAGGAAGTGATCACCTCACCGAGGCCAAGGCGTATGCGCTGAAGTCCTCTTTCGTGGTGGATGCAATACCCATCTTTATAGGCAGTAATCACCACCAGGGCAGTTAACTGAAGCCCAGCATTCATGATCTGTCCTGGTAGGTTAAAACTCGCCAGAGAAGCCAAATTATGCAGCACTCTAGATAGCCTGAGAAGGACTTTTAAAATGTAAGATCTGGTCCTTAAAATTCATTTTGAAATGAATTAGGTTCTGAATTATTCCCAATGTTGAGGCTACAATTATAAGACCTTTTTGTTAAAGGTTTTTTAAAAAAATAAATACATCTATAAAGCATCAGTCCGTTACAGTGAGATCATGGATACTATAATCCTCACCTCACTCCCGGCTGCTCCGCTTTAAAAAAAAACCAAACTAGGAAGGCATTGGACATGGCAAGGTTGACCAAAGCCGGTAGGTGGTGCCTTCACTTGCATCCTGCTGTCCCCCATCAAAGGTTTGCTTTGGGGGGGGGGGGAGAGAGCGAGATCTGCCTATAAGCAGACTATTCCTTGATTCGAAGGAGGTTTTGGCCCTTCCTTTGACGGATGTGTGGGAATGCTGCTTATATCCCCCAGTGCTTAGCAAAGCAGAACAAACACTGTTTGGTTTGCGGATCAGCTTTTGCCGCGATGCTGTCATGGGCCACGGGGCGTGCAGTCGCTCTGGGTTCCTTTGCTGCTAAGAGGTCCCGCCCGTCGTTCCACCACCCTCCCTTTCTGCCGATCCGACTCCTCTTAATCGAGCGCGATCCGTTCCCCATTGCATTACAAGACAGCAATTTTAGAGTGTTTCAGAGTTGCCGTTCTAAAACGAATTCAAAAGGAAGTTAGGTGATACCTTTATTGGTCACTGCTAAAACAAAAAAATATGTGCTAAGCTTTCGATAGCAACTGCTATCTTTACCAAAGCATTGTACCAGAGATGCATTCTTGATAGTAGGTGTCGTCTATCAGGCGCTGAGAATCTTTTGGCGAGATGGAAAACACCGCATGATGGTATCAGGAAGCCAGACTGATGTTAGAGCAGCTTCAAAGTCCCGGGTATGGTTTAACACACAAACAAACAAAACAGCATTGTTCTAAAACAATGATGGTTAATCTCATCAGGAATCCGAGCTGCCATTTCCTAACCTTTCCAGTCGGGATTAAGACTGAGAAGGGCACCCTGTCCTCCTGAACCGGGACCCTTGTTTAAAGGAGTGCACACGAGAGATCGGTGGGCCTCTTTTTGCTGCCCTGTGGCAGGGTTCTGTGTTCCGATCCTGCGGGTGGTGGTGGGGAAACTAAGCAAGAGGAGGAACCGGGAACATATTTCAACATAACAAACCCGGTGGTGCCATGTCACAAGGTCTGTGCTGGATTCTAAAACCCGAGTATATGCGCTTTATCCCTCTTTCCTCTCTTTCTCATGTATATATATAAATATTTGGAGATTTTTGTGCAGGGAATGCCCGATAAGAGTGCCATTTCCTGCCCACCTCCAGATTTTTATTACAGTTCCTCGTTGGTATAATTTGGGGCTGGCCTGTGCACGGTACTGGTGTCACTCTGGGGCTTGCCTGTTCTCCTATATAGCAATAAGATTCCCGGGGTCTCCAGGACAATAACCTTTTTCTTGCTGACGGCACAAGTCCACGGTAGGAGAGTTTATACCTGTCTGGTCCTCTTCTGCCCGTCTTGAGATGCAGGCACGAGGAGGTGGAGCAGATTTTGACGTAGGTAACTCGCCCAGAGGGAGGCAGCGAGAGTTACGGACTGGGTGTTATGCAAACGTGACAACCATTTCAGCCAACCAAGATCTGGACGGTTCGGGATCCACCCAAAAGTTTGGCATTCTGAGCCCGGCGTTACCAAAAATAGATGCACCGAGAGGACTAGATTGGTTTTATCTGCCCCAGTTGCGGGGAACGGGATTCTTGTTTCTAGCGCATGTAGCTACCTAAGGAAAAACATTTCCTTACTAGGAGAGAGATGGAGAAGGGCACAGTGGTTAGGCCAGTAGAGAAGGAGCAAAAGGTTCTGGGTTCAAATCCCCCCTCAGCCATGAAATTTATTGAGTGACCTTCAAGAGGGGGGACTCGGTCTCTCAGTTTATGCTACCTCACAGGGTGGTTGTGAGGGTAAAAATGGAGCCAGAAGCTACACAGGAGCCTCTAAAAAGGCAAGACGGGAGGATAATACTGATAGGAAGCAGGAGGGAACACCAACTGTAGATCCTTCTATTCCAAATCGTCTGCAGTGAGACAGGTTTTCAGAAGTCGGAGCGGAATCCGGAGCAGCTTCCGCATTTGGGGGCCTCCTGGAAGGGCTCGATGGAGGGTCTGGATGCCGCCGCAACAAGAGGGCACCGGGACGCCCGGCGCAGAGCTGAAGGCGGGCTTGGTGTTTGCGAAACAGACCCTTCCGGGGCAGAAGAGACAAGCCCGTTCCGTTTAGACCAGGCGGTGGCTTGTCTCGGGATGCGGTTCTCTGCTTTTCTTTCGGATGGTGACCGCCGGACTCGGAGCTAGAGGGTGAGGTCGAAGTGAACGGGAGAACGGCCTTGTTGGGCGGCACGACATTTGGTGTCCCCGTGGCCTCCCGTGGCACATTCGATGGGCCACACCCAAAAGGGAACGTAAGGTTTGGACTTGACTTGGATGCAGTCCATCAGAGCAGTTATTGGTTTTTCCTACTCTCGTTTCTTCTGTGGTGTCCTTAAATTTCAGACCTGGCGTTGGCTCCTCACCTAGCAATGCTGCCGACGTGGCCTCCTCATCACCCGTCTTACTCCTCTGTATTCAAAGATCCTTTCCCCTCAAACAGACGGATGTTTCTAGGTTTTAAAGATGTGATTTAATAAAATGAAACCTTCCGGATGTCAGAAAATGTTGTCGGTGGTCTTTCCCTTTGACGTTTTTTGTTTTATCCCGAGAGCATCACAGGGCTGATTCTTAAGCGCCAAATTCTGACCCCTCTAAGCTTTGAAATCAAACATAATGCCAATGGCGGGTAAACGTGATCCAGATGTTGGGCATTCTGGGATATAACTAAAGATAAGCCCGTTCTTTTACAGAGGTTTCAGGTTTGCAATGCGAAGGAAGAGCTCGTAACCACAACTGACCAATGTTATACTTCCAGTTAAATAAAAGTGTGCAGATCAGGCTCCAACTCCCAGAATTCTGCAGTTGATTAATTCAATTTCATTATATCCACCGTTCCTCTCCTGAGGACCCAAAGCAATGCCACACTAGACCACCAGAAGGATAGCGTAAATCTTGTTGATACGTGAAAACACTTGATAATGGATTGGATGAATAGCGGACATCAGCTTTTCTGAGCTGCCTGAGGTGGGTTTTATTTTGAGATGGCTAAGGTAGTACGCAGCCCAAATGCAAAACCGGCTTTTAAAATGCATAGTGTGCGGTGTGTGTTGTATTCTCAGTTCTGTTGGATGCTGCGGCATCACAGACCTTAATGCTGGCTGCCATAGGAGGAACAGTCTTTGAAATGTGCCTTTTATCACAGGAGGGGATAAACGTTTTGGCCGTTGAAGAAGTACTAAGACAAAGGAGTAAAGATCAAGAAATCCAAAGAGCAGAGGAATGGCAGGAAGCTGGAGTTGTGTGATCAAACCGTAAGAAACTAAAAGGGCAGATTACAGCCGCTACATCAATCCAGGCAAAATAAACAAGGAAAAAAGGTGGCAGAACTTACCGGCTGAAGAACCTAGCAGGCCTAGTTCGGGGCTGTTGCATCCGGTCGAAATGCCAACGAGAAAGGAAATCTGGGAGGGAAGAACAAACAGACATGTAGAGATTTACAGCGTAGCGTGCGTATGGTTTACAACGCTACAAACGGCATCTGTAAAACAAAACGGGCCTTGCTAAATAAAAGGTATCTGGGAGTTGAGTCCTGGCTACCGGACTTCTTTTCTTGCAAGACAAAAGTGTCGCCACATCGCTTGGGTGAGCGGCAGCACGTTGCGATCAAACAAGAAAAGTCCAGTTGCCAGGACTCAAACTTCCAAATAATCTCACCTGGAGGACGGAGAATCTTCACAGACTTGCCCAAAGAGTGTTCTGTTCCTCTGGATTTTCTAACCTTTGGCCGAACTTAAGAAAGCCGCGCACTTAGTTTGCCACACAACTAGCGCAGTGGTTTAGGGATCGGGCTGCGGAGGCTGGGAGTTCGAATCTGCCACGGGGACTCCCGGGAGAAGAGCCAGCCTGGGTGGCCTTGGGCAAGCTGCACAGTAGTCCCAGGGCAACCCTGGAAGGAGGGACCGAGAAACTGCTTTTGACGGATCTCTACCGTTTTGACACTCTTGAAAAGGAGCTGCAAACTGACTTGATAGCAATTTTGTGGTTTTCCTTGTTGGGTTCGTGCGAAAACAACAACAAAAACACACACACGGGTGCATTTTCTCCACTTTCGGAACCCAGAGCTTGGAAAATGGACTTGCAAAATGATAAGGCCCAAGAGGATGCTACGGGCTGCCATGCTGGGCATTCAAGGATGTCCGCTCTCCGTGATGCCAGATGTGGCTTAATCAGGAGCCTGGCTGGAAGCACTGTTTTTAATTACTCTTTCTTTCCCTATCCCTGTTTTTTAATTACTGCGCACGGGGGGCAAAGATCGTAGCACTGGAAGGAAAGATGGGCCAAGGGGTACCAGTGAAATGGTGGAATTCCTACCCGCTTAACTCGGAAGTCACTCCTCAAAGGCAATTATTGTGTGTGCATTTATCAGCATGCAGAATTACGGTAGATTCCCCAGGTTTTGCAGATGCCAGGGGTCGGTGGGTGGGTTGAAGTTGGATTTGTGGAATAAAATCCACATGGATGGGAATACGTCTGTGAAGATTCTCAGTCCTCCAGGTGAGTTTCATCTGGAAGTTGAGTCATGGCAACTGTACTTCTTTTTCTTGAGAGAGAGATCTTATCAAGAAAAAGAAGTCCAGTTGCCATGACTCAACTTCCAGATAAGTGGATGGGAGCCCACTTGTTGAAAAGGGCGTCTTTCTGGTTTTCCAGCAGATTTTTTTAACGCAAGGATCAAAAAGATTTGATGACAGTCCGGAAGGTGAAAATAAGAGAAACTAAATTTCCACCAGGGCTACCAGGACTGCCTGTTGCAGGAAGAATGGCAACACATGTAGATTCAGATCAAACTCACTTGGATATATTATATTGCGGACTGGAAGCTAGTTGACATGGATTTTCCCCCTTCTCTGACGGCAGGTGTTCAGGCGAGGAGGAGAGAATGGAACAATGCAATTACCTAGAAAGAAAAATCAAAGAGATACAAGCTGTGACAATTGCCAGAAAAGCTTAAGAACAGCAGGACTGCCTTATCTGCGCCATCCGCTGAGTCACTTGTCTGAAATTATTAAAAATATTGCAAGAAAAAAATCCCACAAAATGCATACATGAAGCTATCAGAACTGCCCACCAGGGGGAGCCAGAGACCACCCAATGTATTGCATTCGGTACAATCATATTCACTAGCTAATAATCTATGTTTTTCATCATATGGCCTTGGAACCAATCACCCACAGAACTGTTCGGAACAGCAATGACACAACAAACATTGTCTTATAGAACAAACTTTGTGTTTAATTTCCCCCCCCAGTGTCCTGGACGCCTCAAGCAGAAAATACTGACCTAGCCAGCAATCCATTTGCACCCGAACTCAAAATTGCAAACTCAAGGTGTTCCTTTTGTTATAGTGTTGCTTTCTGTTGGAATAGTTCTTATCCTGCAAGCTGTTGGGATACTTGGGCATTTTTTAAATTTTATTTTAATTTCACTCTCCTGCCTTGTGCATGCTTGTCGATGAAGGTAGCAGCGGTGGAAAATCAGAAAGAGTGGAATTTACTCCACACCCTTGTGCCTTAATACAGTATGGTAGGGAAATAATGCAGACTAGCCTGCCTTAAAAGGCTGTTATAAAGCTAAAAATGCCTGTGATGAGTGGAGGAAAAGGACATGTGTGTTCAGAAGGAATTGGAATCCACCCAGATGCCCTGTCTGGTGTATCTGGTGGAGTCTTAAAACTACCTGAATGAATAATAGATCTTAATGTCTTGTGGCCATAAATTCTAATTTACGCTCTATCTCTTCCCATACTTTCCAAGTTGCTTTGCCACTATCTCAGGCCTTTGCAAACTTCCCACAGTTTAAGAAATTGCTTTTTTTTAAAAAAAGCCTACGCCCAAGACTCTGGGAGTTCAGCCCCCAAATTTTCCAGGCTCAGCGGGGTGGATGGGGGAGAGAGAGACCCATGCCTGCTTTTTACCAGCCAAACAGTAAAATCGGTTGTGGCACCATGAAGACGACGGCGTTTTAATTTGGCATGAGCCTCTGATGGAGTGAGCTTCCGCCCCCATGCCAAACCTATGCTCTAGAGCAGTAGCGGCCAAACTTCGGCCCTCCAGCTGTTTTGGACCACAATTCCCAGAATTCCAAGCCCGTATTGCCAATGACAAAGGACTGTGGCAGTTGTGGTCCAAAACATCTGGAGGGCCGAAGTTTGGCCACCACTGCTCTGGAGAAATTCCTTTTTCTTCAATTACCACAGGGCTCTGTTTAAAGTCCAGAAAAGTAACTGATCCTTGTTCTGCCTACCCAGATTACCTCGGCTGAAAAACAAACTAGGATTGACAATGTTACGGTAAGCCCCTCTGCATCAGTCACCTTACGGACGGCAGTTCCCAAATTCGGGTTCCAGGAAGACTACAAAGCCCAGCATGTCAGGGAGCTGAAGCCTGACAAAACTTGAGGGTTTGAGTTTGGGAACCAAAACCCCCCTTCTTGAACCAGGAGTGCCCTGAGAGATTTTGATGCCTGAGATGCAGCCAAAAAAGCCTCAACACCCAAAAGGGTGTGGGCTCAAATCACCCACATTTTCCCCCTCTGAGACAGAAAATTCAACAACTACCCCTCACTTTGACAGTAGAGCAGCGGGGGAAACACACACACGTGATAAATTAACCTCACTGCCCTTTTGTGTGGCAGCTAAATCCACAACCAGTGGCGGCCACCTCACTGCGTCTCATGGTAGGGCCGGCTCAACCGTGGTTTTCTACCGGAACAAAACAACCTGTGCTATCTTTTTTCAGAGGAAAACCGTGAAGAGGAAACTGGCACAAGAGAATAAGGGACTGAAAAGGTAGTTATCAGGAGGGGTGTTTGTGGTTTTTTTCTGCACCCTCTTATCTAGCATACATCTTTCAGCTTTTTTTATGTGCATTCAATGAAGCAGCAAAGTTAACAGACGTCAAGGAGGAGAATGGTGTCCCACAATAATGCCACTGGCATGCGCTCACCTCTTTCTGCTGGTTTTTAAATGCATGATTTCCCTCTGAGGCCTCAAACATGCGCAGGACAAAAATGTTAAGTCTTCTCTCTTCAAGATCTGAAGGATGGGCTTTTGCTATCTAGTGGTGGCATTTATCCCCATGGCAAAGCAAGGCGAGACCTGGGGGGAGAAATAGTAATAGTAATAAGAATAAGAATAATTTATATTATTTATTTATTTGTTAAATTTATATACCGCTCCATCTAGCCACATGGCTACTCTGGGCGGTTTACAAACTGAACAGAAATCAAAACCATAAACAGTAAAACGCAATATAATAGAGAAGCACAAGTATATACATACAAACACCCCTGAACAAGGAGCCAACGTGGGGAATTGAACTCGTAACCTTTTGACAACCAAACCCCGGAGCTGCTTTGTGGTTCTTGATCCATCCTCACCTCTCCCTGCCCCTGCTTTAACCTCATCCGCCTCTCTTTTGGCAACCACGACAAAAATCCGTTTGTCATTTAAAATCCCCGGTATGTTATTTAAATAGTTTTCTGAACTAAAACAACAACAAAAGCAATGGTTCACCATGGTTCACCTTTCGACGCCACAAATTCCAGATATCAATCGCAGGAATGTATTTAATGCGGATAAAAAATGTTTTTGGTTTAAACTTTTTTTTTTCAAATGTCTCTCCGTCACTCCCTCCCCCAGAGACTGTTTTTCTCAGCAGGGGGGATATATGCCTCTTGGTTTCGGAAATAATCATCTGCTCAAACTGCATGCATGCTCCATTTGGATTAAATCAAGCGAAGAGAGAATGCCTCCAAATCCTGGTGTTCCCAGGGGTGGCCTGGCAGCTGGGAACAGCGACGTTTATAGGGTGCAAGTTACACAGACACCCCCAGTATACGTGTTATGGGCTGCCAACCCGCCTCCGGCTCATGGCGATCGCGTGAATAAGCAAGCTCCAAAATGCTCTGTTTGCAACTGCCCTGCTCAGCTCTTGCAAACCCGACCCTGTGGCTTCCTTTTAGAGAGTCGGTCCATCTTATGTTTAATTCTCCTCTTTCCCTGCTGTCTCCCGCCTTTCCCAGCTGGATGGTCTCATCTTGCCATCTCAGGAAGACCGCCAAGTAAGGACAGACTCAGCTTCAACATTTTTCACTCCGGATTGAGTTCAAGTTCCAGCACCCACTGGCTCTCCTTTCTGGCCATACAATAGGACCCCCGTATCCACTGATTCACTTATCCACGGTTGGCAGAGGGGGAAAAATTAAATAAATACAATATTTTTCTATCTATCTCTCTTTCTCTCTCGCTACTTCTGGCAGGTTCCGGCTCACCGACGGCACTTAGAGATGGGTGGAAGCAAACACCACCGTGGCCAGTGTTTTCAAGGAAATGGTTTCATTCCTTCCGCATGGCAGGGTGGTTGCCGCTCGCCGCGCCGGTCTAGGGAGGTCGCCTGGCCTCGACCCAAGGGGTGTTCCCTGAAAGGGACTTGGATGCTAGACCAAAAGAAGGTGACAAAGAAGAAATGAATATGAAGCATGAAAAAGAGGGAAGGCCCATGTTCCTGTCCCAATGACAGGTGAGGGAGGGAAGGGAGGGTGGGTGGGTCGATCCGATGACGGGAGCGCAGCCAGCCGGGCAACCTTTGTACACCGTCCGTCACAAGGAAGCCGGCTGGCTCGGGGGCGACAGGTTGGCGCCACAGCTCCAGCTGTGTGCCACTGCACCGCTTTGCAAAGGCACTGGCCCCTGGCTCTTTTCTGCCTCCTGCAGGTAAGTGGGAAATGCTTTTCCTCGCTTGGGGAGGGGGTGCCACAAGGAGACAGGCCGCCAGATAGGCAGATTTGGGGGTGTTTTTCCCCACTTTCTCTTAAGACTATCCCCGGGTCTCTTGCTCATGTGGCCAGCAAGCAAAACGCCAGGCACCTTCGCCTGGGGAAGCGGGGGGGGGGGACTTGACAGCCACCAGAAGTTCCAAGCGGCAGATGAGAAACCACTGTTAGGCGGCTAGTCTCGGTGGCCATAGGGTGGAGCCTCCGCCACCAGGAGCAGTATACCTCTGAGCACCAGATCCTGGCCCGTGATGGGGAGAGAGGGCGAGTGCCTCCGTGTTCGTTTCGACAGCTTTCCCGAAGTATTTGGATGGTGATTGAGAGAATGGTCTCTTATTCCTTTGGTTGATCCTGTAGGGCAGTGGTGGCGAACCTTCGGCATGCCAGATGTTTTGGACCACAACTCCCAGGAATCCGAGCCTAGATTGCCTATGACAAAGGACTGTGGGTGTTGTAGTCCAAAACATCTGGAGTGCCGAAGGTTTGCCACCACCGCTGTAGGGTCTCTTTTTATGGACTCGGCGGTCCATAGGTTACCTTGCATCTCTGCAGTTCAAAGCTAGCAGGTTCCCTTGCATCTCTGCAGTTCAAAGCTAGCTGGTTTTAACAAGCGCTAAGACCTCTGGACAGCTGCAGAACTTGACCCAAAGCATCCCTCTGCGTCGAAGCCAACCCTGGAACCCAAGAGTAGACCCATTGCTCCAGTGGGGGTTTTTACAGATGCGTCAACTTCACCCCAAGCGATCCGTTCAGTGGGTCTACTTGAGTTGGCGCAAGCCATTGGCTTCAGGCCCTTTCTAGCCGGCAGGTCGCCTGGCGCTGGCGGGGCCCAATAAATTTCACTGCCTGAGGCCAAACAAAACAAAACACTCCACAGCAACAGAGGTGGCAGCCTCAGGCATAGTCTATCTGCTACTTATCAGGCTGTGCTTTCCAAAGCACCCAGACAAATCAAAAAGCCTTCACCACCAAGGCCATAGCTAACGACCCATTCTTGATAGGTTTCAGCACCTCAGGCCATTGCTCACCTTAAGGCTAAGGATACTATTGTCTCCCTAACGAGCCTATTCAGGCCATGGTTCATCTTATGAGCCTAATTCAGACCAGGGTGACAAGAGGTCAAAGCTGACTATAAGATGGAGGACTCGTGCTAGCTGTATTCAGACTGAGGAAGCTGTTTGGATGAGCAGCGAAATGTTTCTATCTCTCAAAATGAAGTCCAGTAGCCATGACTCAACTTCCAGATAAACTCACATGGATGACTGAGAATCTTCACAGACTCCACAGCAACAGCTGTTGAATCAGATTGCAATGGACCAGCAATAGGACCCGGTCAGATGCCATCCTAAAAGCTATTTCAGGAGGCGCAAACAGCTTTGTCTTATGAAAGAAGGGAAAAGGGAGGAAAGAAGGGCTTTCCTCAATTTGACTTCTGATCAAACCGACCCTCTTGGGTGGGCTTGGGTGCCGTCCCACGGAGCCAGCAGCCAAATTCGGCACGGACCATTACGGTCTCATATTTCTGGTCACCCTGGATGGGTGTGAAAGTGCAACAGGAAAGAAAGCTGACCGAGGTGGGAAGGCGGCAGAATCATTCAAAATATGGTGCCAGACATATCCTCCTACACAGATTTATTACAGAATAATGAAACACCGTGAGAATCGCTCCTGAGTCATTGCATTTTAAAACTACTTCACTTCATTTTTACAACAATCTATTAAAAGTGAAATGCTGCCATATTTAGTTATTTTGATTATAGCGATAGCTCCTGTCTCTCCCAAGAAACTCAAAGGAACCCCTTGAGCTTTGTCAAATTAGCAAGAAACCCATCAGAACAGTTTTATACACCAAACTGGGCCAAATCTGAGAAGCAGCTCTGCAGCTGGACAGGATGTGCAATTAGAAGCAGAGCTGGCTTAAGCAGGAAAAGATGTAGGATCATCCTCAAATGGCATTCACTGCTTTGGTCAAATCTTAAGTATTTTATTTAGATCAAAACATTGAGTTAAAAACAGGGCAGGTTATCTGGTGATGCTCGTGTTCTGAAACGGATTGATTATTTGCTGACAGCACTCCAAGTGTATCTCAAATGGGCAACAGGTTCCTTATTAAAACAAATCTATCATATAAAAAACACACACACTGGTTAAGATAAGCCCAGTGCCACCTTAGGGAGAGTGAAAATGGGATCTGAACTGCATTTTTTTCAAGTTTTACCAGTAACCAGGAAACAAATTAGACATAGAAAAGAAACAAGTATAATCAGATGTAGGCAATGACCATTTCGAACAAAGACAACAGCGGATTACAATATGGTGCTTGTTGCATTTAATGGCATGAATGAATATAGTTGCCTCACTACAGGGCCCATCATCCACCATGGGTTATGCTGGTAAGGGCTGATGGAAGTTGTAGTCAAAAATATCCAAACACCAGGTTGATCTAGCTTCCTAGATTCATCTCCCCGGTGGCCTCTGAACACCTTTGTTGCTGGTGAATTCGTAAGAGGGCTACTACCGCCTAACTCTTTGCAAAACGAAGCGGATTATTATGTTAGAAACCTTTTTTTTAAGGAGAGGGGTCAAACATGGAGGAGAGTTGAAAACAGCAACTAGCCGTGAAACATAGAAAATGTGGCTTCAACCTTCTTTTCCCCGGAGCTTTACTAAGAATGATTTTGGTGTTCCTCTCGGGCTAAACCTCCCATCGTCCCCAGCTAGTCGTGGAAACATGGGGGTTGTAGTCTAACCCGCCGAGAGGGTGAGAAGCAGGGGAAGGACAGGCCTAACTCACTGCCACTGATTGCTCAGTCCATGTTCCGTATGTTGATCATAAGGGTAGATATGTTTTTTCGATGACACCCATTTGGTATATAGATAGATAGATAAATACCTGCCTCTTGTTTACCAGGCATTGATCTGAAGCCTGATTCAAGTACTGACACTGCTTATTGAGGATTTACTTAAGATCTGCCCTGGTGAACTCATACAAAGCCCGGTCAACCAAGCAGGGGAAAAGAAAAGGAACTCACCCGGATGTCGGAAATATCCCTGACTGAAAACATGTTGTTTGCCAGGAAACTCTTTAAGGGCTGAACACATTTGATAGTCACACCAGCAGCTTTTTTGTCACCTGTAGTTGTTTTCTGGTAGATCTTTGGGGGGGGGAGGGTGAAATCTGGGTTTTATTGGGACCGGTACGAATTAATCTAACCGCACGTCCCTGGCCTCGGGAATCTGCTCATCACGCTTCTCGTTCCGAGACGAGTGCCCGTGAGATAAGGCTCGTCACGCAACGTGCCATTCTCCATCTAATGGCAGGAGTGCAAAGTGCCATTCGCCAGTACATTCCCTATGGAGTCAGCAACGCAGTGCAGAGAGATTAAAAGGCAAGTGCCTCAAACTTAGCTCCGTAACGCATTGAAGGCAAGGCTTCGGAGAATCGAAACGTCAAAAAACGGAAGGTCGGGGCCAGAAAAAAAAAACACAAACGGAGAACAAAGGCATGGAATTCACATCTCATCACGGAACAAGGACGTGCGGTAACAGTCATGCCGGTATCATCCATCACGCCTGTGCGTACACGGGAACAGGGACAGAACCAGAAGTTGACCACGTGACCGCGACCGACATCAACATGCAATGAACTTCCTCCCGGGATGAGAATGGATGTGAAGTAAGTGAGATTATTTCAGAAAGCCCTGTTAGGGTCACTATGATTCGAACCCTAGCAAGGAGTTTGGAAATTACAGCCCCCCCCAAAAAAAAAATTAATTCCACCCTAAAGCTCTGAATATTATCTTCCTGGTTTTCTAAACTGCCTTGCCTCTCTATGGGTCAACTCGTCCGCTGACCCAATCCGCCAAGGCTCAGAAGACTCAAGCCAACTTGACGTTTGCTGAGAAACAAAAGCGCAGCACAAGTATCACGTGGAAGGGAATGCAATAATTTCCTTGAGGGAGCACGCCCTGCTAAACCTCACAAACCTTCCCCACCCACCCCCTGGACGAAAACCACAAGATGTTTATCTTTCGATAAAGCACATACTTTGAGGTGATTTCCAGATAAGCCACGCCAGTCAACCGGGCCCGGCTGCCAAGAGTAACACATTAAATCTGCCCAAAGGAGCAGATCGGTCCACGCAAGCTTTAGTCTTCTAAAGTTTTTGACCTCTTTATTTTCCATTCTTCGGTTGGACGTGTTCGCTCGCTGCTTTGAGAAAGCCAACAAGACACCACCGCCCCCGGGTCTGCAAGGGTTGGATCGGTGCCGAAGAACGAACGGCTCGGGAACCACCTCTGACAGTGATGTCTTAGGAAGACACAACATTCCAGATTTCGTGGAACTGTCCAGATGGAAAGGTTCCCGAGGGTCATTCTAGCGATCCCAACGTAGGAGATACACCGCAAATATATATATATATCCCTGGAAACATTCAAACTCTGTTTCCAAAATCTGAAAAACAAAAACAACTGTGAGTGGTCCACTACCTCCCGGGACCTTCCCTGCTTCCCGACACACATTAACACCAGTTTCAAGGCTGCTTCATAAATTTCTGGGAGCCAAAGCACGTGCTCAGGAAAAAAAAATCTGTGTCTACAAGGAGTGCTCCCTTTAGTGGCAAAAAGGTCTAACTGTAAAAGCACACTGAACAAAGGAATATGTGCATAATCTGTATTATTGGTGGATTATTTCCTAGTAAATAAATTTTCTCTTGCTTGGGAGAACATATCGTAAGAGTAGGAAGCATGCATTTCAGAAGTCATGCATTTTGACCCTTGGTGAATAAAAGCTGGCGTATTATGAAAATGGATTAATAGAGAGTCATTCCTATCTCACTGTCAGTCAAATCATTCATCTACCAAATAAACTAGGTAAATTTAGAGAAGTTCACAATGAGAGCTACACAAACTGCCAGTGAGATTTGTTTAGAGGAGATCCAGCATCTTCCTAACAGTTGCAAAGAATTCAGTTCTTAGCGATGCAATATTTTTGACACAAAGTTACGGCACTGCTTTTTTTTAAATTACAATACCACAGTTTTATTTACGACCTTTGTGTTTCAGAAACAAATGTAGCAATAAAATTTATCCTCAGCAGCGGCCAGAAAACCTACTGCTATTTATGTAAAATTTGCAGAACTTTGGCTAATAGGAGTTGGTTGACCTGTTGCTGGCATGGATCTCATTGCTAGCTTTTAAAATGTAGCATTAGATTCCATTTCAGAGCACTTTTTTTTTGAGGGGGGAATAATAATAATCCAGGTTCTACATTTGTTGTCATTAATTGGGTTGTTTTATTCCCAGAAATTATGGGAAGGGAGTATTTGAAGGATTCCATGAAATTTGTGGAGCCCCAGTAAATCAACAGGCCTGTATTAACACAACTCAAGAGATTGGTGCAATATCAAAATTCGCCACTAGATGGAAGCAAAGAGCATACTGATGCACTTTGCTGTCCAGTGTAAATTCAACATATTATTAATAACTTGCAGTGCGACAAATTACTGGAACAACCATAATGCAATAATGCGATGTTCTGTCATTCCTCCAGTCTCTAGGTAATGCTGCTTTAACCACACCACCAGCAAGGCAACAATAATGCAGTTTTCCAAGCTGGCAGAAAAGGAGAGGGCTAAAATAGATTTATAGTAAACAAAGCCCGTGTAACTCCATTAAGTAAACACTGGAGGAACACAGCTGAAGAATGGTATGTATCCTCTTTCTGCCTTCCCCGGTGAGTCATCGGGGGTGCTTTCATCCAGTCTTGCCTTTCCAATTAAAAAAAAAATTACATAGTAACATCTAATGATAAGATTAAAAAGTGTCCTTTTTTAATAAAGACCATAACATCCGTACAAAACTGTTAAACAGTCAATAAAACCAGAATGCAACACGTCTGCAACGGAGCTGCAAAAACAGTAAATCACGCCAATCCAAAGCGAAGGCAAGGAACTTAATAAGTGAGATGAATTCACTGCAACTGCCCACTAGAGGGAACCAGAGAACAAGCTGTGGGTAGCGTTTGCTATCATCTGCATTTTTCAGCATCCGCGACGGAGCTTGAAACCAACCTGCCCCAGATACAGGGGTCCAACAGGAGACTCCATAAAAATTAAAAGCTGACAAATAAAAATGCTTGCCACTTGCAAAGGAAAAAGAAAACGTCCAATTCCCTGTGGGATCCTCAAAGAAATTCTTGTTTTTATATCCCTAGAAATGGCCTTCAAATTAAAGGACTGGTTTTTACCCGGAGCCCTGCTGCTTCTAGCCATCTTCTCACTTACGGCCCTAATTCTAAGCTTGGTGGCAATCCACAACGTCACACAACCGGTGGGGAACAAGGTAAGTGTGCAAAGCAACTGAAAAGTCATCAACATAGGCCTGGCTTAGATTTAGACTCCTCTGTTTGCGGGGTCAGCAGGCTAGGGCGCTGAAACAGCCAACTGCAAAGTTGGCAGCTCAGCGGTTCGAATCCCGGGTGCTGCCACGCAGCGGAGCGAGCTCCCGCGGTTCACCCCTGCTCCTGCCAACCTAGCAGTTTGAAAGCATGTCAATGCAAGTAGATAAATAGGTACCAGCATTAAAAAAAAACGTGGGAAGGTAAAACAGTGTTTCCTTGCAGCCATGCCGGCCACGTGGCCACAGACTTGCACAACACTGGCTCTTTGGCTTGGAAGCGGAGATGAATACCGCCCCTAGAGTTGGACACGACTAGCACGCATGTGCAGGGGTGACCTTTACCTTTTTTATAAGCGGCCCTGCCCAGTATTGGTGATTTCACTTGTACCTGGTTTAAAAATATTAATACTGTAAAATATTAAGAGCATGGTTTCTGGCTCCATCTGGTGTCCAGTTCTGGTAATGCAGACTAAAATGCATATTTATGGATTGCTTTGTTTTACCTTACTATATATACAGCATTCACTCTATATTCCATGTTTTATCACATCCATGGGGAGCCTTGGAACCATTTCTCCACCAGTATGAGGGGGGTGTCCTACTTTATATATCTATCTCTTCATGTGCCTGAACTTGATAGAAAATTACATCATATAATTTATAAAAAGTGTGTGTTTGGTTTCGCAACTCAGAATTTTAAAAAAGCTTATTTTAATCTGACCTGCATCTTCCTGCCTGACCCATTTCTTTTTAACCCTTCTCTTTCCAGTACGGGATGGTCTTTGACGCAGGCTCATCCCACACCTCCTTGTTCATCTACCAGTGGCCAGCAGACAAAGAAAATAGCACAGGGATGGTCAGCCAGGCATTCTCCTGCCATGTCAATGGTCAGTTGCTGCCATTGTCTCCATAATTTGTTTATTTATTTTTATTTTCAATATTTTTACCCCAACTTTCTCCTTGGAAAGGGACCCCGGGGGGTTTACAATAACGTGGGAACAATATACAGCCCGGAACATTTAAGACACGTTCAAGATGAAGAACAGGGAATTAGAAGAGATGTCTTAGAACATTAAAAGGTAACGTTAAAGCTATGGTTTTTCCAGTAGTGATGTATGGAAGTGAGAGCTGGACTATAAAGAAGGCTGATCGCCGCAGAATCGATGCTTTTGAGCTGTGGTGCTGGAGGAGAGTTTTGAGAGTCCCCTGGACTGCAAGGAGATCAAACCTATCCATCCTGAAAGAAATCAACCCCGAATGTTCACTGGAAGGACAGATTTTGAAGCTGAGGCTCCAGGACTTTGGCCACCTCATGAGGAGAGAGGAGTCCTTGGAAAAGTCCCTGATGCTGGGAAAAATCGAAGGCAAAAGGAAAAGAGGACGACAGATAATGAGGTGGTTGGACGGTGTCATCGATGCAACCAAGATGGATGTGACCAAACTCCGGGAGGCAGTGGAAGATAGGAAGGCCTGGCGAGCTCTGGTCCAGGGGGTCACGAAGAGTCGGACACGACTGAACGACTGAACAACAACGACAACAAAGCTAAAAGAGGACACAAAAAGAAAAAGAAAAATCCACTATGAGGGGTGGAATCTAACATGGAAAACTCGGCTGTTCTGATGAAATCAGTCCATGCAATCATGCCTGGTAATGCAGATAAAAGTCTCATCATAAACGTAGCAGGTGGTTCGGGAATGACAGTGAAGAAAACACAAACAGCAGAGTTAGGTGGCTGCTGTCAAATCGGAACTGACATATAATAGGGATTTCAAGGAAAGGGAGATATTTATGCACTGCTTTTACCTGCTCCTGCAGTGAGATTCCAAGGCCAAGTGGGGATTCGAAACATGGCGCTAGTCCATTGCTCTAACCACTACACTCCTTTTGTTTTTTACCTTGCGTCTGGCCAGGATGTTACTCCTTTTTTCTGCCTTTCAGGGTCTGGGATATCAAGCTATGCCGACGACCCTCCGAAAGCAGGGGACTCCCTCCGGGAATGCTTGGATGAAGCCATGAGGGTGATCCCTCCAGCGCAGCAACGGGAAACGCCAGCCTACTTGGGAGCCACCGCCGGCATGAGGCTACTCAGGTACGAAGAGAGAAGGACGAGGGTCTGCAGAGCCGAGGTATAGCCAAGAAACCAGGGCTATACCAGACGGGAAGGGCAAAGTCCCATAATAAACATGGTTTTCGTCCCGTAATGGGTTTTCAGACATAAATACCTCAGCAACCCAGTGCGTTGTTAGTCTGTGGAACTCCCTGCCACAGGATGTGGTGGTGTCCTGGATGCCTTCAAAAGGGGATTGGACAGATTCCTGGAGGAAAAACTCCATCACAGGTGACAAACCATGATGGAGATGGGTCATCTCCAGGCTTAAAACCAGGGTACTCCAAGGGCCAGATGCAGGCGAATGGGATCAGGAGACAGAGATCTAGCCTCGTGCACTCCCAGATGCATCTGGTGGGGCCACTGTGAGATATAGGAAGCTGGACTAGATGGGCCTTTGGCCTGATCCAGCAGGGCTCTTCTTATGTTCTTATGAGATTGTGTTTACCTTGCAATGACGAACTGCACAAAAAAGCACGCTAAATGCAAAATCAAGGGCAGCAGAAAATTACCAATATCTTTTATCGCTTGAGCAGATTAGCTTCTCTAAAAATCTGCTAGGTGTTTTGACTAATTTGATCCTCAGTGACCAACTAGACAAGTTCATGGAGAGCAAGGGTATCAGTGGCTCTCATGATGGATGCCTCAGGACAACCTCCAGGTTGGAGAGAGAGGCAGGAGATCTCTCAATGCCATTTGTGGAGAATCGTAAGCAGGGGAAGACATCTGCTTGGGAATACCCTGAAGCAAACAGTGAGCCTCTGTGTGAGGCAGAATGCTGGACTGGATGGGCTGTGGCCGGTTCCAGCAAGGCTGTTCTTATGTTCTTAACTTTGTGCTCACATATACAACTGTATAAGTGACCTTGACCTACGTAACGTACTGTATATGAATCCTGTTCTCTCTCTCTTTTTCTTTTTTTTTACAATTTCATCTTGGTTTGTTTTATTTTATTTTTCAAAACAAAATACAAACTTAAACAAGTACAAAAAAAATGCATGTGAAATTTTCTTATGAGTCCTATTCAAAGAAAATTTCACATATAGCGGTTTTCATAGACAGAGCATACTAGCCCTCTAACTTTTATTTGTCAAAGGATACTTGCTTAAAAATTTAATCCTGGTTTTTTTAAGCAATTGAGTTTCTAGTCCTTAAGGATTTTTTTAAAAAAGATTTGAAAGTTCATCACTGAGGATTGCTCAAAGCAGAGCTTGGAAGGTGATTTTTTAAAACTAATTGGCTATATATGATTTTTTTACATGAGCTCAGTAAGTATTTTTACTGTCGGCTTCACATGCTCTCTTTAATAAGTGGATTTGTTACTTTTTATTTCCTTTTCTGGAAAGCAACTGCATCCAAAGTGTAAGAAAGTATCTTTTAAAAAAAGCAACTAATAAAGGCTTTACAAAAATTTGTAGTTCCTAAAATGCAACAAGAAAGAGAAATGAGTAAACATTTCAGAATAAGATTTACACTGCTTCCTGCTGCTACTTTCCAAACGGTAACATTTTGTTACGTGAGCTGCAATGGATTAGGTACCTATTTCTGAGGTTTTGCAGAGAATCCACAGTTCTAACAATCAAATCACACATTAAAAGAAATCCATCTTCAGTGAAACTTCAACATTTTCCTTCCAGATATGCAGATCCTTCCAAGCTCCAGGACTGAGCAACCACTTGCAAATTAAGCCCAGGTTTCCTTTCTCGTGACCAATCAGAAAGCATAAACCAAGTAATCAGAAAGCATAAACTAAGTAATTTGCAACAAGCAGAGGCAGGACAGCTTATTTTTTGGGGGGAGGGGTATGTCTTTTATATTTTAGAAGAGCTCATCTTCCAATCACATCTGGTTTCAGCCACCTAGAACTCTGTGCCTCATTGACAGAGTTCTAGGTGGCTGAAACCACTAAGCAATCTAACCAGGGATGCAGAAATCTGTTTTTTTTTTCCTTTTAAATATGTGCTATCCTATAATCCTCATTTCCCAAGCTACCCTTGCAGCTCTTCCTTTGCAAATTCACCCTACAGGATGGAAAACGCGTCTCTGTCCGACCAGGTGCTGAAGGCCGTGGGCGAGACAATCCAGCAATATCCTGTGAACTTTCGAGGCGCTCAGATAATTACCGGCAATGATGAAGGTGCTTATGGCTGGATCACCATCAATTACCTGCTGGATTCATTCACCAAGGTGGGATGTACGTCAGGAGACCGTGGTTGGCTCGGGATTGATACATGGACAGGAGACCCCCCTAACCCTACCCCCCCACCTCTGTACCTTTTAACAACTGGCTGGCATCATCATCATCATCATCATCATCATCATGGGATCATGGAAAGTGTAATACACCAGAGTCATTGTCCTCCAGTTCTGTCTAGGTCACTGTGGTTCTCGACCGGTGCGTCCCCAGATGTTCCTCGACTGCAACTCCCAGAAATCCCGACCAGCTCAGCTCGTGGTGAAGACTTCTGGGAGTTGCGGTCCAGGAACATGTGGGGACCCACCGGTGGAGAACCACAACTCCCAGAATTCCAAGCCTAGATTGCCAATGCAAAGGACTCTGGGAGTTGCATTCCGAAACATCTGGAGTGCCAAAGGTTCGCCACCACTGGTTCTAGGACAGGCATGTCCAAACTTCAGCCCTCCAGGTGTTTTGGACCACAACTCCCACAGACCTTTGTCACTGGCAATCTAAGCTTAGAATTCTGGGAGTTGTGGTCCAAAACATCTGGAGGGCTGAAGTTTGGACATGCTGCTCTAGAAGATCAGCCTCCGACACAGAGGGTATGCAGAGCTCAAAATGACATCTGTTTTGTTTCTCTAGAGCATTTCTCTCCTCGTTTGTTGCCCCCACAGTATTCTGCTAAGGACCACGACTGGATACATCCCTCCTCGGCCAGTATCTTAGGAGCTCTGGACCTCGGCGGGGCTTCGACTCAAATCAGCTTCGTGCCATTGGGCCACATCGCCGACCAGAGTGAAGCCGCTCGGTTCCGACTTTACGGGTTCGATTATACCATCTATACCCACAGCTACCTGTGCTACGGGCAGAATCAAGCCCTCCAGCAAGTCATCGGCGTCCTTATCGTAAGTCGACCCCTTTGGTTATTCAGAAACGGTTGCCTGAGCCAAAAAAAAAAAAAAATTCTCTATATCCACTTCCGCCACCCCCCTAACTTGGCTGGTGATTCAAGGGTTAAGGGCAGGGTTTAGAAAGGCAAATAGAGGGCACAGGAAAAAAAATGGAGGGAGTAATTCAGAGGAACATGGAATTGGAAGAAACTTTGAAGGTGAAATCTGGACCAAAATCGCCGCCTGAGTCAAAACCAGAAATATTGTCTGACATCCACCATCGTATATCAAAGTGTAGAAATACCCAGCCCTTACAATGTCAGTAGCTGAAAGCAAAATACAACGGGCACCCCATAATACTTGGTTTCTGACGAACTTAAGCAGATAAGACGCTGAAATGCTAGCTACAAGCACACATGCACCCAAACGCCCGCTGATGGGTTCGTCTGATCCAGTCCCAAAGAAATCATGGCTAAGATTGTTCTCTAAGGCTCGGATTTCAAGTTTCATCCAGATGTTTTTAATGCACCCCACCGTATAAACAGGGTTTATAGAACCAGGGATATAAGGAACACATATGTGCTTCCTTCAACCAAGGGAGGAAAAAAATCTACCTCTCAGAATAAAGGTGCCGCCCAAGACTTGCTGCTGCCTGAGGTCAAGCACAAGACAGACCCGACCCTCCACTTTGTGGCCAGATGTGCACCGGACGGGTGGCCGAACTTTACTACAAATCTTAGTAAGGGGACCGGGGGGAGGGATTTATTTATTTATTTATTTATTTATTTATTTATTTAGGATTTGTATACAGTACCATCTAGTCCAAAGGCTACCCTAAGAGCTGACTCAAGATATTTTGCTGCCTGAGGCAGAGCAGCAAATCCACTCACTCACCTGCCCGCCCTACCAAACAAAACAAAAAAAAATTAAAATAAAACACATTAAAAAAACAGGAAGAGTAAAAAAAGCCCCCAAACTTTAGGTTTTTTTAGAAAGCTGGTTCAGCTATTTGGGCACACGGAGCAGGAAATGCCAATAAGAAGCTTTCCTCACGTTTGGTTGCAAAAAATGCAGTAAATAAATTAAATAATTCACATTTTTGCCTCCCAATACCCCCCCCCATGAAAAGCCTGATCCAGCCGTCATAAAAACCTTAATACAAAGCCACACTAAACATTTCTCTGTCACTGCCAATTGACAGAAGGTTATTATTGCTACACATGGAAATAGCAATTTATTTAGATAAGTTTAAAAATAGCCTTACCTAGAGAGGTCTGTAAATAATCAACTAAAGGCAGCCAGTTCTGATTTTTTTTTTTACCAGCTGGGAGGCTTGCCAGTAATTAGGAGTGCACTTTTATTAACTCTCCTTAAAGGGAGAGTCTCCATTTATCAAGAAACTTAACTAAAGTTATTATTATTATAAATTTGAACACCCCCCACCCCTTTTAAGGTACTAATTTTGATAGCGGTAGCCTCAAATAAAATTCCTCCATGTTTTAAGTCAAAAGGTTTTCTACTTTTTAGGGGAAAGTTATATTCAGAGGGGTCAAATCCAAATAATAAAATGAAATAGAAGCAATTGTAAATCTAAATACGAGGGGCAAAATGTTAGAAGGAACTAAATAAATAAATATGCAGCGTGGCATAGTGGTTATTAACGCGCAGGGGTGAGCAAACTAGGTGAGTGTAAGGGACTAGTTATCAGATCGCCTAATAATACATATGGAAAGAAAGGAGGCCAACATTGTACATTGTTTGCGAGTTGGATGTTTTGCAAAATGCCGCACTCGGGCGACAAACTAAGCGTAGCAGTAGTGTCTCTGAGCATGGGCGGAGTGCCTTTCTCTCGCCACTGGGAGCAGCACGAGCAGCTGTTTTCTACACCGGGGTCCCGGGGATTATTTGACTACCCCTGGAGTATAAACACAATTCCCCATAGCATTGCGAGTAAATGATTGAAGCAGTGCCTGAGATGGTGCAGGCATGTCCAAACTTCGGCCCTCCTGATGTTTTGGACCACAACTCCCAGAATTCCAAGCCTGTATTGCCCGTGACAAAGAATGCTGGAAGGGGTGATCTAAAACATCTGGAGGGCTGAAGTTTGGAGGCAATGCGTCTGAATTTCACAAACCCAGTGGGTCTTCTCTAGTTGGATCGAGACCAGTGGTTCTCCACCGGTGGGTCCCCAGATGTTCCTGGACTGCAGCTCCCAGAAATCCTGGCCAGCTCGGCTAGCAATGAAGACTTCTGGGAGTTGCAGTCCAGGAACATCTGGGGACCCACCGGTGGAGAACCACTGATCTAGACCACTGATCAAGCACCTTTCCCCATTACCAGCCCTGGTCTCACTCTGCAGTTGTTGTTGTTTTTAATTTTGCCTCCAGAATTCAAGCACTGCTGATGAAATCACCCATCCATGCTACCCGAGAGGCTACAGGGAGCAGGTCAGGACAGCAGATCTTCTCAGCAGTCCTTGTACGAAGCCTTTGGGTTTGCCTCCCCCTTCGAGGAACGTGACTCTGGTGGGCAGCGGCGATGCCTCCCTTTGCCGGGAGGCCGTCAAGAAAATCTTCAGCTTCTCCAACTGCAGCCACAACGACTCCTGCAGTTTCAACGGCATCTACCAGCCAATGGTCAACGGGAAATTCCTGGTAGAGTAGCTACTTTTAAGTCATCCATAAAAACATTTTGAAAATCAATTTAATTTTTTTTTAAAAATTAAATTAAAAATTTAATTTAAAAAATTAAAAATGTTTTTAAATTATTTTTTTGAATTAAAATTTGGAAAGGAAAAAAATAAATAAATGTGAGAGATATTGGAACAGACAGATCTGTTCATCCCTGGCTTGCTCTCATGTCTCCTGTTGATTTCCTAATGTTGCTTTTTCTCTCCCCTCCCCCCACAACTAGGCGTTTTCTGCCTATTATTACACCTTCCATTTCCTGAACTTGACGAAGCATTACCCGCTCGCCACCGCAGAAGCCGCCATTCAGACATTCTGTGCCCGAACGTGGATGGAGGTAGGAGCCGTATCTGTTCTAGGCAGAGATCCCGGGGGGTTATGGGTGCAGATCAGAGTTTTGTACTTTCCGCCGCAAATTCTGGAGAGGAACAGGTCGGAGCGTTTGGCCTTTTCGGTGTTGAAATGGAGGCTGTCCGACTTGGGGCACCTCCTGGGTAAGGCAGGATTCTCTGAAAAACGCCATCCTGCTGAAGACAGCAGGGAAAGAGGAAGCCCAAATACATGATGGACCAGCCCCCTAAAGGAAGCCACAGAGTTGAGTTTGCAAGAGCTGGGCACAGCAGCTGAGGCCATTCTGGAAATCATTCATTCATAGGGTTTTAACAAAAGTCTCTCAACAAGACTGAGTAATTCTGGTCTAAATTCCATAAACAGACTACCGCACTAGCTGTCAAGATGTTCAGAGAAAGAAGGAAGGAAGGAAGGAGGCTTAAGAGTACAATCTGAATTTTAAAACTCACATTTTCAGTGGGAGGAGGTACGCGGCTGTGTCTGCCCATCCTGCCTCCACCCGGATGTGTGCCTGCACTCTTCATTCAGTGCAGAAGCACCACCAGTGGTTGATGATGAGCCATTTCGGAGTAAGTCAGGGAGAATAAACACCCTCATAAAACCAATTGCTGGTCCAAGGAGGCTCGGCCCTTCCATTAAGCAGAGTGAGACACTCCTGTTTTATTAATTTTTTTTCTTGTGTTTCTTAAAGCAAAAGCAAAGCAAAGTGTTCTGCTTTTATACCGCCCCATACCACTACAAGTATCCTCTGGGCGGTTTACAATTTTTTAATGACAGTGTGCAGGCTCCACATTGCCCCCCCACCCCCAGCAAGCTGGGTACTCATTTTACCGACCTCGGAAGGATGGAAGGCTGAGTGAACCTTGAGCCGGCTACCTGGGATTGAACCCCAAATCGTGAGCACAGTTTTACCTGCAGTGCAAGCATTAAACACTACGCCACGAGGCTCTGCTCCCCATTGGATAGCTCTGTGGCTTACAGGCATTTAACCACTGCGCCACGAGGCTCATTGTTAACACACTGGTCTTCTTAGTCAACACATTGGCCCTATTTGTGGCAAGATCACTGGGGTGACCTTGGATGGTTCTGTGCACCTCTTGGCTTGGATGGGGCAATCCAGTTGTGGATTCGGCTTCAGGCAGCAAAATCTGTAGGGTGGGCTCTGACCTGGTGCCTGTCTGCCTCCCTCTGTGCTACTCCCCAGCTCAAATCGAGCCATCCGGACGAGGATGAGAGACGCCTGAAAAACTACTGCGCCAGCGCTAACTATATCCTCACCCTCCTGTTGGACGGTTACGGCTTCAGCGAAGACACCTGGGGAAATATTGCCTTCCGGATGAAGGTGAGGGCAGCTCAGCTCAAGGGAATAAAACTTCTCCTTCCAACCTTAACAAAAGAGGCAAAAAAAAATTCTGTAAGCGCATCTGTCCCATCCCTGTAAACGTTACAAAGAGTTCAACACTTGGAAATGGATTGTATCTTTCATGACACTTTGACATCTATGATATGATAGCTATGTTTAAATATTTGAAAGGATGTCACATTGAAGAAGGGACTGGTTTGTTTCCCACGGCTTCAGAGACCAGGACACGGGGCAATGGTCTCAAACTGCAGGAAAAGATTCCATTTAAACAGTAGGAAGAACTTCATGACAGTCCGGCAGTGGAATAATATGCTGCCCCAAAGGAGGGTGGTGGAGTCTCCTTCTTTGGAGATTTTTAAGCAGAGGCTGGGTGGCCGCCATCTGTCGGGAGTCCTGTGACGGGGGTTCCTGCATGGCAGGGGGTCAGACTGTATGGCCCTGGAGGTCTCTTCCAACTCTATGATTCTATGATGTTAGGAGGCAGCTTCCCCGTTGGGTCTAACGGTAGGGCCGGCCCTGAATGGTTTTGAGGAAGGGCAAGAACAGAGGGATTTCAACTGCTGAAAACCTGCCTTCTTTCATGGTCTCCTCCTCCTCCTCCTCCTCCTCCTCCTCCTCCTCCTCCTCCTCCTCCTCCTCCTACAGGCAGATAGCTCGGAAATCGGCTGGTCGCTGGGTTACATGCTGAACTTGACCAACCTGATCCCTTCCGAGAACCCGCGGCGGCTGAGAGGTCACGAGGAAGGCGTGTGGGCGGCGAGCGTCTTCTTCATCGCCATCTCGCTGGCCGTCTGCCTCGTCCTGATGGTTCTCCACTTCCTAAGATGAACGCGGTGGTGTCGGGGGAGTCTTGCGCAAGGCGGGGGACATTTGGGGGCCACGATCAACCTGGCGCTTGACTGTTGCAAGGAACAGAGCCTTGGGTTCCTATGGAGGACCCCAAGACTGGCTCCATCACCCTGGTGACTCTTCTCAGGAGCGAGATCTTCATGAGGACCCCATGGGGTGGCCACCGCCAACAGCTGTTTCTCTGATCATAACGGACGCCGTCTTCTTTCTGAGAACTAGACACTGGGACAGTAGGTCCTTCTTGACGTTCGACTGTCCGTTCTCTCTTCCAGCCTGACCTACCTCACAAAGTCACAACGCCAATGTAAAAATAAATAAATGTGTGGGACAAGAATGTGCAAAGATGGAGAGAGGTGTTTGATAAAACACATTTGTACCCATCACAGCCGTAAGAGTGTGGTAGGGCAAGAACTCTGCAGAAGGATATGTGCCGTTATTATATGCCGCAGTTTGTGGGAGGCATGGTTTGTTGCTTAATAATAATCAAGCAATTATTTAATAATAATAATAATAATCAAACCATCTCTCGTTTCTGTTTTGTTTCTCCCTCACCCTTTCTTGCTGGCTTCTTTGTTAAAGTGGGCAGTTGTGGATCCCACAACCACGTGGTTGTGGATTCGAATCAGAGCTAAAAGTTCCTCATCAGAGGCTTCCCAGGAAAGACAACACTGGAGAATTAATTTGATTTACTGCAAGTTCCACAAAGAGAAAAAGAGAGAGAGAGAAAAGAAAACCAACGGAATTTATTGGTCATCTGTCATTGTAAAAAACCCAAAACAAAACAAAACCCAAACCTCACAGCAATGGTGTCATTGAGGAGGAAGGGGTGGTTACATTCATATATTATATTTATGTACACATCTGAATGCCATTTCTAAATACAATATGTACACAGCCATACAATAGTCAAAAACAAATAATGTAGAAGTGAAAAAAGTTTTTTTAAAAAAGGAGATAGGACAGGGTAAAAAAGGAGGGAAAAGGTTGTTTGAGGGGATTGTATGTGCTCTGGGACAAAATAAATGGCATATGTATCCACAGTTTTGAACTTCAAGTAACATGGAAAGGAAGTGTTCCAACCTGGGCAGCCTTCAAAGAAAAAGAGGCAAAAGGTGCATCCTTGCAGTGCTGAATTTTGATTGGTGGTTGCTAGGATTGGTGGTTGAGAGGAAGGCCTAGGCAGCCCTCCTGGTGTGTTGCCTAGCAACCACTTCCTAGGGTGGCCAACTGACCAGGTATAAACATATGCTCTGGCCTATTCTTATGCTCTGAACATCACCTTTCATGAGGAGAAACCAAACAAATGAATTTTTCTCCTGGCATAGAGATAACGTTTGTTGGTTTCTGCCATGTCTCCAGCTGAAAATGTAGTTATTAGAAAGGAGCAGGAGCAAGGTCCAAGGAAGAGCGTTGGCATCCTAGTATGCTGCGAAGCCATAAATTGTAGCCCAAATGTGTACTGAGGCAATAAAAAAGGCACATCAAAAAGTTTATTTTTTTGTAAGTGCACAAAGGGGCAACAATTTGAATACTACCTGTAAGAAGTAAAAGCAAAGTGTTCTGCTTCTATAATATCACCCCACAGCGCGTCAAGCACTCTCTGGGCAGTTTACAATTTTAATTATGAAAGCTACAACATTGCCTCCCCAGCAAGCTAGGTACTCATTTTACCAACCATGGAAGGATAGAAGTCTGAGTAAACCATGAGTCAGTCCCTCACATCTCAAGTTACAAAAAATGCTGCTAAATACTTCTTAAAGACCCTGTCCTAAAACACAGGGCTGGAAGGACTAGTGGTCATCTCCGGTATTGTCATTATGTGCCATCAAGTGCCCCCCCCACCCCCAGACTTACAGCGACCGTATAAATGAACAACCTCCAAAATATTGTGCTGTTCAGCACCCTTCCAGACATTATTGCATTTTTCAGAGAATCTTTCCAGTATTAGGTCATTTTTGCAGCAATTTTGCTCACCATTCTCATAATGGCTGGGGGTGGGTAGGACTGACTTTTGACTCAACATATTCATGGTAAAAAGGTCAACTGCAGGGGTGGTTAACTGTTCCTCTCTCCAGATGTCACCAGATGACGCCTTCCGCCACTGCAGCCCATGTAAGCAGGGCGGGACAATAGGATTTGTAGTTCAGTAACATTTAGGAGGTCACAGTTGATGCCTGTGCCCCAGAATCTAGGCTCTTGAACCTGAGGATTGTGCAATAAAATAAAAATAAAATAAAATAACATTGCTATGAAATGAGAAGCAAGAGCGATCTCACCGTCTTGTTGTGAGGCAATGTTTGAAGGGACCCATGTTGGGACTGGGGCCACACTCAGTCTGAAACAGAATGTGTTTTCCACATGCACAAAAGCCATTAGTTTGCACATTTGTGGTCTGCGCCCCTCGGAATGTGCAGACAAGGCATGTATTTTTTCCACCCAAACTGTGCAACGGAATGTGCACAAACATTCCAACTATGGAAGCAGAAGGGTCCATCACAGAACATGATTGAGGAGAGGTACTCTCTGTGGAGCTTCACACAGCAGCAAAGGCTGAGAGGCTGCCACAGGGGAGTGACTTGAAAAAAATAATACACGGCCTGAGAAAAACCAAATGCCAAAGAGAAAAAGGCAGGGTAGGGAGGGCTGTGTAGCTTACATTTAACATACCAAGACAAAAATAAGGCAAACCTAAGGCAAAAAGAAGTGAATTTTCCTCTAAAATGCTACATTTTAGGATGGGTGGAAAAGAAAAACATAAGAGAAACAGAGGGAAGTGGGTAACATTTAAGAAAGACGCGTTCCATAGCAAAATCCGATCGAGCGCTATATGAATTCCAGAGAAAGGTATTACTTATTATATACCACCTATGAACCACTGGGCTCCAAAGAGTTGCATATATGTCTTAAGTACTTAACAACATTACAGTAGAGAACAGAGCGGGACCGATGTCTATTGCTGGCCTACAGTTCCACAAATCCTGTTGAGTTTGTAGTTATGTGCCATCAAGTGCCCCCCAAACAAATCTATGCATCTGCAGTACAGAATATCAAATTCTCAGTTATCTGAATTCCAGTTATTCCCAAATACTGGGCTCCTTTGCTCAACAATCTTTCGCTTCTTTGTTCTTCAAAGCTTTTGTTAAGAAAGAAAGAAAGAAAGAAAGAAAGAAAGAAAGAAAGAAAGAAAGAAAGAAAGAAAGAAAGAAAGAAAGAAAGAAAGAAAGAAAGAAAGAAAGAAAAGAAATTTGGTTGTTTCTTCCCCTATTTTGATTAGGATCAACACCAGCTATAAAGAAGGTGCACAGTTGCAAAACTCTTCTTTAAGCAGCAGCTTTCTAATTTTTTAGCAAATGTCCATGTGCTTTCAGAATGAGCATAAAGGACTAGAAACTTAGAATCCTCTTCTAAGCATGGAAGACAAGCTCCTCCGTCATTCTGACCTCCATTTCATGACACCATTTGCTCCGGAGAGATTTCCAAATGTTTTCAAAAGCTTCCAAGTAAAAAAAAAGGGGGTGGGAATATGTTTTTAAAGTAACAGTAATTCATAGAAGCATTTAACAGGGTGGGAGTGTCCCTTGTAGAAGGAGAGGAGGGAGCAAGATGCATTCAAACAAAGTTAGGTTGATGTAACGATTTACAACATTGGTTTTTTGGATTGTAGTGAAAAAATGTAACTTATCCAAGCTTTGAGTTAGAGGGAGTTTTGAAGCCTGTTTTCCCCCCTCCCTCCTCCTTTGGCATCTTTTAAAAGCCAAATCTTGGTATATTACTATTTACAGTTCAGTCCATTGGGGCGCCCAGTCTCCCAACGCAAGGCTGCTGACATCATTTGACAATAATAACAGTGTGAACTGTCCTTCGGCTACAAAAGCCCCTCACCTGATCCTTACTATTTATATAGGCCAGTGGTGGCGAATCTTTGGCACTCCAGATGTCTTGGACCACAGCTCCCACAGTCCTTTGCTATTGGAAATACAGGCTTGGAATTCTGGGAGTTGTGGTCCAAAACATCTGCAGTGCCAAAGGTTCACCACCACTGATATAGGCTAACAGAGGGTCTTCGGTGACCTTCCGATGGCCGTTAAGCATTCCTTAAAAAAAAAGATAGAAAGAAACTGTGAAAAGTTAAATCCAGTGTGGAAGCATTCACACACACGCCCCTTTCTGTGCCTGGCCACGAGCACCGGGAAAGCCACAAATCCGAAAGTACGTCGGCGGGTGACGCAGTTTGCCTGGTTGGAAACGGACCTCCTCGCTGCCTCATTTCTTATAGGGCTCCTTCAGGATGCACGGAAAACGGCAGCCAGGAGGAGTCACAACCAAGATAGATCTGACCAGCGGGGCGTTGTTTTGAGAACGGCTTTGGTTTCGAAGAAAGTGGTCGTAGTCGCGTTGTGAGGGCCCCTCTCTCCATAGTCCCAAGATGGAGGGCCACCATGGGTCTCGTGACCATGGCTGAGGGAGACAGCAGCTGCCATGGACACCTCCTTCAAACACAGGTCGTGGAGGATGGGTTCTGTAGTAGCTGGTGGAACCACACACCTCAAGGTGTGCTGGCGTTCCCCCGGAAAGGCCCCTGTGCACGTGACTTGGGCGGGGCGGAAAGTCCACCTCACGGCACGCGCAGAAGGAATCGAGTCGTTTGGGGGCAAAAACCGCCCCGGTTTGGCCCACTGTGGCGAGGAAGTCCAACGAGAAAATTTCCAAAGCGGGGGCCAACGTGAGAAGACTCTTAAAAAAAAAAAACTCTTATGGATGCTGTCCCGGGTGGGTCCGTCTTCCTTCTTCCCGATGGTCAAATGCTTCCGTCCATCTGCTCGACCAAGAACAGGTGGACAGCCTCAAAGGTGGGGCGGTCTTTGATGTCTCGGTTCCAGCATTTCATCATGAGGGAGAAGACGGGATTCGGACACAAAGGGGGTTGGGACAGATAGGCCTGTTGGAAGAGGAAAAAGGACAGACAGGCAGACGGTTGACACTGCAGGACATTCGCGCCCCAAACATCTGGGGTTTGGCTGAATCCAACGAGGCAGCACACTGCGACGTCATCTGTGCTAGATCTGCGATGCTGGCCAATCAGGAGCTGTGCAGGGACAGGCATCATCCCGCCTCCCTCTCTGATTGGCCAGCAGCACGAAGCAGGAAAGATGACTGTCACAGCGTGCTTCCTCATTGGATTTTAACCCTGCGCGAGACAGAGAAATGTAAAGCAATTGGATCTGCGTGTATCAGCCGGTTCCGAGGACCACCTGGGCTCGCGGGGTTCGTTTTGGAACCTACTGGTTCTGAAACGAAATGCCCATCTCCAATCCTGGCCCTCTGCATCAATCCCATACCATCTGACCCTGAAAGGGCCCCCCTGGAGTCATTTTACAACCTGGCTTGTCCGGTTCTGTACCTGCCGGCCTTGGTCTCGGAAAAACTCTCCCGTATTCTCAATGACCTGCTCATCCGTCAGCCAGCTGTAGGGCTGCTCCTTGCACAGGGTGAACATCTCCCACAGGGTCACGCCAAAAGCCCATACATCGCTCGCCGTGGTGAACTTGCCCTCGAAGGAGAAAGAAGAGCCCAAGAGTGACTTGAAGGCCATAGCAAGATCCAAGTAAACCACGCCTCCGATTTTTAATTAAGAGTTGTCCACCAACCCGGATGTAGCAGTCACTTAGGGCGCTTTTACACGACCCCTAAACTCCGAGGCAAAGGGCTCCCAGATCTGGAGCTTAAAAATGTTTTCCCACCAGCTCCGGACTTAAAAAAAAATTAAGTATGACCACGCCCTCCTAAGTGCGTCCCAGCACATTTTCCAAGTACCTGGCCGCCAGGAGGTAAAAAATCTTCTGATGCGGATAGTAGCCGGGTTCCCTCGCCTTCTGTTTGGTTTTTTTTTGTCCCCGCCGCCCCTTTAAGAGACAGGAATCACTACGGGGCTGCTCGGGGCTGCTTCGACCGGCAGATGGAGGTGAGACTGCATTTTTTTCTCCCTCCCCTCACGCAGACAGGAACAATGGAGTGCTGAGGGGTGGGAACACAGGAAGAGGGACAAACCCCCACGATCTCTGGTCCGAATTTAAGTGGCCAGCGCATTTTAGAGGTCGTGTAAAAGCACCCTTAGTACTGCCTGCTCTGCTCAGGGGGTTGTGTCCCCTGTCCATCCCGCCTCTGCCCTTACCAAAAGGATGCTCTCCCAGGCCATCCAACGGATCGGCAGCACGGCCCGTCCCTGGATCCGGTAGTAGTCCCCACTGTACAGGTTCCGGCTCATGCCGAAATCGGCGATCTTGATGGTGTAATTGTTCCCAACCAAGCAATTACGGGTGGCCAGGTCCCGGTGAACGAAGTTGAGGGAAGCTAAATACTTCATGCCAGAGGCAATCTGCGTAGCCATCAGGAGGAGGTGGAGGCAGCTGGGGGACAAACCGTGACAAATAAAACAAACACATGGCAATGAGGGGAAGGTTCGGTAAAATCCTTTTAAACTCTGTCGTATTTATGGCAGGGTGGTTTTTTTTTGCTACTTTATATCTTTACTTATCTTTGAAATTCATTGCACTTCCTTCCTCCTGCTTCTGCGATGAAGGCAAAGTGACGGAATATAGCCGCCTTCCCCTTCAAAACAATCCCGTGAGGCGGGTGAGAGTGAGCAGGTCCGACTAGCCTCTGCTGACCTCTTCAGCTCCATGGCCGAGGGTGGATTTGAACCCACGTCGTCTAACTCCTAGCCTAGCACTGTAGGTACTACACCACCCTGGCTCACCGCTACCACACCGCCGTAACATTTAATCAAAGATACAGGAATACCCCGGTATCTGCTGGGGATTGGTTCCAGGCCTTCCCGTGGATAATGAAAACCGTGGATAAGAGAGAACGTCTGCCCACCCACCCCCAAACTACTGTTTCCTGACAGTAGCTTGCTTTATGACTGCTGTTTTGAGACAGTAGCTTGGTTTATGGCCGCTGTTTGTGACAGTAGCTTGCTTTATAGATGCTATTTGTGATAATAGCTTGCTTTACAGCTGCTGTGTGTGACAATAGCTTGCTTTGTGGCTGCTGAATTATTTAATTTTTTTTCCTCTGCCAACCGTGGATAACTGAATCAGTGGATAACGAATCAGTAGATACGGGGGTCGTACTGTACATTCCTTCAGAACAGAACATGTCAATCGTTTGCCTTACGATGTCCCCTCACAGGACAAAGCACACTAAATGCAATTTTCTGCTGTTTGAACCAATTTTATTTTGGTCGTTGACCGTAAATAAAATTTCATTCATTCATTCATTCACTAAATGCAAGATACACGGGCGAGGAAAACTATGGGCAAGGAGAAACAGACATATCCCACCCCCCAGGGCAAACCTGGCAGGATGGAATATGAGTGTGGTAATATCATTGCCCATATTTCTGAACCCCAAGATTGGTCAAGCACAAAGGAAACTGAAGGCCTAGGAGGGCTGCTTGACCTGTTATTTCCCAGCAGTCCCCAGGACCGAAGCAGATACCAGGAGGTGCTGATGTAGGCAAGAAGGCCAGAACAAACAGGAGGCCAGGAAAACAGGATATCAGGATACACCTGCTCAGGCCCAGAAAAGCCCCTTTCTGTCCTTATCAATAATGCCTCACTAGCTAGGGAGCATTCTCCCTCCCACTCATGGAATGTATTTCCTGTGTACCTGTTTACTGAGTATAGTCTCACAGATAAGGCTTGCATTCCCCTCCCACCGAGGGATGTCTTCCTGTATCTATTGTGCTTACTCTCTTAATAAAGACTGGTCGCTCAGGCAGGAGAATCATCCTCACCACACAATCTCGCATACCCGCATGCCTCCACACATTCGTACACATCCATGGAGTCCAGATAGAGAATGCTGCCTGAGCACCAGATTGCACCCCGAAACTCTTGTGTCCGTGTGATCCGTAACGCAACATATGAGTAGAGGTGTTTTCGACTTGGATCATCTGTTGTCGGCTTGTCGATTCTCAGCTGATGCCTCCTGTCCCCCCCCGCCATTCTTATGCCCCTCCTCTTCCCCTTCCTCACCTGACGCAAGGGATGTTGTCGGAGAGGGTGAAGGGGCTTCTGCTCTGCCGTTGCAGGAGGAACTGGTGGAGATCTCCGTTCTCCATGTATTCCGTGATCATGCACAGCGGATCGTCCCGCACGCAGACTCCCAGCAAACGGATGATGTTCGGGTCCTTCAGCCGCGACATGATTTTGATCTCTTTCAGGAAGTCGTTTCTGAGAAGGAAAACGATAAACCGAGAGAGCGGTCTTGTTACTGGATGAAGGAAACCGGAATCCTCCATGTGTTTCAGCCGACCCATTGATTGCTGAAATCACAACGTACGGTGTACCTTATTTTTCGCTCTATAAGACGCACCTGACCATCAGATGCACCTAGTTTTTAGAGGAGGAAAACAAGAAAAATGTTTAGCCTAGGGCAGGCATGTCCAAACTTCGGCCCTCCTGATGTTTTGGACCACAACTCCCAGAATCCTAAGCTTAGACTACCAATGGCAAAGGCCTCTGGGAGTTGTAGTCCAAAACATCTGGAGGGCCGGAGTTTGGACATGCCTCGCCTCAGGTTTCATAGCAGGCGAATCCAGGTTGCAGATAGGGAGAGCAGAGGCCCCATATTTGCAAACGAGATGATTGGAACAACTCTTTACATATGAACCTACTTGGCAATTAAGATCGAGCCAGGGAGCCCTCCTGAAAGAGCCACCCCTCAAGGAGGTGAAAGGGATGGCTTGCAGGCATAGGGCCTTCTCGGCAGCTGCCCCCAGGCTATGGAATGCCCTCCTGAATTAGACCCTCCTGGCGCCGACGTTGATAACATTTCGGCGCCAGGTAAAAACCTTCCTGTTCCAGAAGTTTTCTGGAACAGGAAATGATGATTGTGGGTCCTGATGGCAGTTTTAGTGTTGTGTTTTAACGTATTGTATTTATATGTTTTTATTGTTCTGATTTTATTGTAATTTTGATGTTATAATTGTTTATTTTGATTGTAAGCCGCCCAGAGACCTTTGGGCAGTGGCCGGCATACAAGCTATATAAATCAATCAATAAATTAAATCCAGGCTGCAGTAGGGGACCAGAGAGGCTCTGTGCAGGTTAACATCTCTTTAAGTGAAAATCTGTGATATATATGTAGCGGGGACTACTGTATTCGCTCTATAAGACACACCGGCATTTCCTCTTACTGTTGGGGGGGGATGTGCGTCTTATAGAGTGAAAAATATGGTAATTCAGAAGACACTCCTGCTGCGTTCAACAAGGTGCATTCGAACGAACCAGTGGGGGCTGGCTGATCATTCTAGTTGTGACTGTGGGCGCGTCCCACAAACTTCGCACCGTCCGAGGCATGCCACTCAGGACGGAGTCCCTGATGTTGTGGGTTGCGCTCACCTGGCTGTCTTGGTGACATTTGGCCTCAGCATCTTGACCGCCACGAGAACCGCCCGGCTGGAGGCGTCGGGAGACCCCCGGCCTAAGAATTCCAGAAGACCATCGGCTTCACAGAGATGAACCTGCAGAGGGGAAAGAAGGTCAACCCAACACGGAGCAAGAACCTAATCCAGGCATGTCCAAACTTTGGCCCTCCTGATGTTCTGGACCACAACTCCCACAGACTTTTGCCATTGGCAATCCAAGCTTAGAAATCGGGGAGTTGTGGTCCAAAACATCAGGAGGGCCAAAGTTTGGATATGCCTGACGTAACCCAACAGTTCCCAAGATGTTCTTGGAGGACAACGCCCAGAAATCCTGGCCAACACAGCCCGCAGAGGAGGCTTCTGGGTGTTTTAGTCCGGGAACAGCTGGAGCCTCCGGGTTGAGACCGCTGGTCTAGCAGATGGGGCTCAGGGAAGACCTCTCTCCCAGCGGCACCTTCCTTGTATATCAAGAATGGTGAGCATGTTGGGTGCCAGGATGAGTTCTCTTAGACCAGGCATGTCCAAACTTTGGCCCTCCTGATGTTTTGGACCACGGCCCCCGGAATTCCAATCCTGTGTTTCCAATGGCAAAGGGCTGTGGGAGCTGTGGTCCAAAACATCCGGAGGGCCGAAGTTGGGACCTGCCTGTCTTAGACCTAATGAGCAAGGAAGGCTCTGGAGAAGGTGGATGCCACTTAGGGCTGTTAGAAGCTATGGTCCCCTTGATCTCGAGGGACCCCAGAACTATCTGACGTGGGTCAGGTGGGTATAGATGTTGGAGATCATAGGTGACAAACCATGATGGAGATGTGTGTCATCTCCAGGCTTAAAACCGGGGTCCTTCGAGGGCCAGATGCAGGGGAGTGGGATCAGGAGACAGAGATCTAGTCTGGTGTGCTCCCAGACCCATCTGGTGTGGCCACTCTGAGATACAGGAAGCTGGACTAGATGGGCCTTTGGCCTGATCCAACGTGGCTCTTCTTACGTTCTTATGTTCTTAGGAGATTGGGCCAAGGTCATGTTGCCAATTCCTTAGCCAAGCAGGGACTCCTACCTGGGGCGTCCCTAACCACTGCACCACACAGCCCTTCCTGGGGAAAGGGTGAGAGACATACCTCCCCAAACTGCCCTTCCCCTAGCTTCTCCTTGAGCCGCAGCTGCTGCCTGGGGAACTCGGCCACCGTGATGTCCTTCTTGGTCAAGGAGTCCACTGTGAGCGCCGGCACCGCGTAGGTGTTGTTGCCCGTCACGCCCTGGAGGCTGACGATGTCCGTCTCGGCGTAATGGGGGACATTGTTTTGGAACCCTTGGTGAGGCGTGCATTTGGTGACGTCCGGCTCGGCATAATCCCCACTGCAAGCTGCAAGTCGGAGAAGACCCCACCTGGAGTACTGTGTCCAGTTCTGTGCACCTCAATTTAAAAAGGATGCTGACAACCTCGAGCGAGTGCAGAGGAGGGCTACCAGGATGGTTGAAGGTCTGGAGGAAATGTCTTATGCGGAACGGCTTAGGGAACTGGGAACGTTTAGCCTTTCAAAAAGAAGACTGAGAGGGGATATGATAGCTATGTTTAAATATTTGAAAGGATGTCCTATTGAAGAGGGAACAGGTTTGTTTTCCATAGCTTCAGAGACTAGGACTCGGGACAATGGTTTCAAACTACAGGAAAAGAGATTCCATTTGAACATTAGGAAGAACTTCATGACAGTTAGAGCTATTCGGCAGTGGAATATGCTGCCCCAAAGGAGGGTGGTGGAGTCTCCTTCTTTGGAGGTTTGTAAGCAGAGGCTGGATGGCCATCTGTGGGAAATATTGTGACGGGGGTTCCTGCATGGCAGGGGGTTGGACTAGATGGCCCTGGAGGTCTCTTCCAACTCTAGGATTCTATGATTCTAAGGGGGCGGCAACAGAGATTCAGACAAAGGTCTTGGGCAGGGGCGTCCAAAACTTTGGCCCTCCAGATGTTTTTGGACGGCATCCCCCAGAATTCCAAGCCTAGACTGCCAATGACAAAGGACGGTGGGAGTTGTGGTCTAAAACATCTGGAGGGCCAAAGTTTGGATACCACTGCTCTTGGGTTTCAATGGGAATCTCTCTATGCATTCTCAATTGCTGTTGTGGGTTTTGGAGGCTTTTTCGCATGGCTGTGAGGAGACACTGTTTTTACCTTCCCGCCTTTTACAGCGGTACCTATTTATCTACTTGCATTGACATGCTTTCGAACGGCTCGGTTGGCAGGAGCTGGGGTGAACAGCGGGAGCTCGCTCCGCTGAGTGGCAGCACCCGGGATTCGAACCGCCGAGTGGCCGGCTTTGCAGCCGACTGTTTTCGGCGCCTTCGTCCGCTGAGCCTTCGATAATTCTAAAAAATCCTCCAGTTGTATTTTATCATAAACCAGCCAGCAGAGGCTAGCTGTGCATCAGAAGCAGCGCCATCCTGTCTGTTGGTAGGGCCGGCCTCAGCAACGAATCTAAGCAGCTTCTGTCTAGAATAGGTTTCAAAAAGGTCCGGCAGCCACGGAGGGCGCTCCTCCTCCTACCTGAGTCCTCGGCGCTTTGGGACAGCTCTGGCAGTTTCTGGAGAAGGGCGACAGGCTGGTGATATTCCAGGTCTAACGGGAAGACCCTCTCGTAGGTGGGATTCGTCTGGTGGATCTGGGTCTGCCCGCTGACCACCCTGGCGCTGTAGAACGAGAGTCGGACCGTGGCGTCGTCCTCTACGATCCTCCGGGGAGCCTTGGAGGAAGGGGGTGGTGAGAGACGAGAAGGTGATGCAACTTGCAAAGCGGTGGGAGATATCGGAGGGCAATTCTCCCTTTGTCACCACAATGGTCCCCCCGCCATTTCGCGGTTCATATACTGCGGTCCCGGTATATCGCGGGACCGCAGTATATGAAAGGCAAGGGTCCCTGGGTTAAGTTGCTTGGGCCTGTTTGAGGCCTACCGCACTTAACCCAGGCCTGACAAGTTGCCCCAAATGGGCCTCCGACGGGCTTCCCGGGCCTGTCAAACCGGAAGTTTCCGACAAACCGGAAGTGACTTCCGAAAAACCGGAAGTGATTTCTGGATTGCAGGAAACCACTTCTGGGGCCCGGGAAGCTTGTTGGAGGCCCGTTCAGGGCAGTGCCATGCCTCACGGTCCTGACCTGACTCAGCATTCCCATATCGCGGATTTTCAATTATTGCGGGTCGGGTCGGGTCACTAATCCCCGCGATAGGTGGGAGATTACTGTACTTGTGTCAGCTCTGTTTCTAATCGCAAAGCGGTGTCTTGTCCTCCTCTTTGTTCCTGCTCAAGAGACTGAATTTTAAAATCGAAGCAAAACAAGTTGAGGAGCCGTGGAGCCATCACAAAAACCAAATACAGAAGTTTGACAGGTGCTACTTAGGCTGCTAGGAAATTCACAAAAACGTTGCTAATATTTCAAGGGTGTAACCCCCTTCCTCAGAGAAGCACCAATAGGTTATAACATGGTAAAAGCTGGATTTGCCAGGAGTTATTTCTTAGATGTAAGGTCCTTGGCAAGATGGGGAAAAAGCCCCAACTCTAAGAAACTGCCTGGCTTTTCTTATAGCACAGGAGCCTCGTGGCACAGTGGTTAAGAGCCCTTTTACACGACTAAAATCCGCTGCAAAACACTTGCAGATCCGGAGCATAAAACTGTTTTCTCAGCAGCAGCAGACTTTAAAAAAAATAAAGTACGCCCACGCCCACTTAAGTATGCCCCAGCGCACTTTAGAAGTACCTGGTCTCCGGAGGTAAAAAAATTTCCAATGCGGATTGTAAAGCTGTGGATGCCGGGCTCTCCTCGCCTTCTGTTTGTTTTTGTTGTCCCCGCTGCCCCTTTAACAGACAGGAATCCCTACAGGGCTGCTCCAACGGCAGGCGGAGGTGAGCCTGCATTTTTCCTCCCTTTTTTCTCCCTCCCCTCACCGCAGACAGAAGCAACAGAGTGCGGAAGGGTGGGAATACAAGAAGAAGAACAAAACCCACATGATATCTGGCTGGGGGGGATCCGAATTTAAGCTACCAGCGGATCTTAGGGGTCATGTAAAAGGGCTCTAAATTGCCTGTCCTGCAGGGAAAACTGTGCTCACGACCGGGGGTTCAATCCCAGGTAGCCAGCTCAGGGTTCACTCAGCCTTCCATCCTTCCGAGGTCGGTGAAAGGAGTACCCAGCTTGCTGGGCATGGGGGCGATGTATAGCCTGCATAATTAAAATTGCAAACTGCCCAGAGAGTGCTTGAAGTGCTATGGGGGGGGGAATATAAGCAGAACACTTTGGTTTACCGTCTCCAGGCGCTTTTGGGCATACTGCCTCCACAGGATGGTGACGATGATGATGAGAAGGAGCAGGATGATGGCTACCAGGCATCCCACCAAACCGGATGTGTTGGGGCTCTCTGCCTTCAGCTCGACCCAAGGGCTGGTGACGGGCAGAACAGTGGTCCCTGGAAACCCGGGACAAACACAGTCAACAGAACTGCACTGACAGACCTATTTCAGCCTTGGCGGCTCCTGTTTCCGAGTTCAAGTTCACCTCGTTGCAAATATTCAGATGCCCCTTTCTACATTTGCATGCGAGAAGGACACAGTAGGACCCCCGTATCCACTGATCCAGTTATCTACTGATTCAGTTATCCACGGTTGGCAGAGGAAAGAAATCAAATAAATAATTCAGCAGCCACAAAACAAGCTACTGTTGTCAACCAGGCATGCCCAAACTTCGGCCCTCCTGATGTTTTGGACCACAACTCCCAGGATTCTAAGCTTAAATTGCCAGTGACAAAGGACTCTGGGCGTTGTGGTCCAAAACATCTGGAGGGCTAAAGTTTGGCCACCACAGGGAGCCCAACCCTAGCTGGCCCACTGCTGGTCCTTACCCCGACTTCCATCGGTCGCGTTAGGTTCCTCTGACGGAAGAGGCCCCGACAAAGCTGTGCTCGAGGCCAGGGTGACCACAGTGGGATCGGTGCCGTCCATGTCCACTGGAGAAACATGTCCAAAACGAATCTCGTCATTCATGGCCTGGGGAGTGGGAGCCACCCGGTCCCCAGCTGGTCAACCCAGAGTAATTATTGCTCTTGCTGTTTTGGTTCATGACACCCATAATAGCCTTGTTCCAGAAGAAGGGGAAATCAATGCAATTCAGGAAGAAAATAAGGAGGAGAATGCAGCGGGGAAAACCCAAACCACTTTAACAGGGGCATTACTGTTGTTGTTGTTGTTGTTGTGTGTGTTAGGTTGTTACCATCGTGACCGACTCTTCGTGACCCCATGTCCATGGAGTTTTCTTGGCAGGAATCCTGGAGTGGTTTTGCCAGTTCCTACTCCAGGCGCCGACAGCACCTGGTATTCCCTGGTGGTCTCCCATCCAAGGACTAACCAGGGCCGACCTTGCTTAGCTTCCGAAACCAGGCGAGATTGGAGGTGCTCCTTAGGGCATCTAGGCAGCTATTACTTTTGTTACTGAGAGCCAAAACCACAGCACAGTTCAGGAATTAGAGGGAGAGAAAATATACCGCCATTGTGGTGGTCCTTGTCATGACTATTATCAAAAGCAAAGTAGCAGGAGCAAAAGTAGCAGGAGCAAACGAATGTACCCATTGGATCATTTCTGTTTATATAGGCTTTTTTTTGGGGGGGGGGCTAAACCTTTCTTTTTGCAGGCTGGGGGAGCAGATGCGTACAATCATCTAGGACAGGAACACGGAGGGGGGCATTCACCTGACTGGAAGGAGACTTCGCTGATCATCATCCAGGCATCGGCGAAGTAGAAACGGCACAGGATCGCTTTGCCCACCCGGTGGTTGAGGGGGACAGTCACGAAGCGGGCGCTGGGGTTCTTGTCGTCCAGGACGGTGTCGGCCCCCACGGGCTCCGGCTCCCACTCCGCAAACAGCTGGGCCTTGAAGAGGCAGTCCACCCTCTCAAAGATCTTCACCCCCTTCGGAAACATGTTGTTGCAATGGACCTGGAGTTTGGAGAAAAGAGGCCAGGCGGAGGAGAACATCAGAACATCAAGAAGAGCCCTGCTGGATCAGGCCAAAGGCCCATCGAGTCCAGCTTCCTGGATCTCACAGGGCGCTGTTACACGGCCCCTAAAATCCGAGGCAAAGGGCTCCCAGATGCGGAGCTTAAAATTGTTTTCCCACCAGCTCCGGACTTTAAACAAAATAAAGTACGACCACGCCCACCTAAGCGCGTCCCAGAGCATTTTCCAAGTACCTGGTCTCCGAAGGTGAAAAATTTCTGATGCGGATGTAAAGCAGTGAGTGCCGGGCTCTCCTCGCCTTGTGTTTGTTTTTTGTTTTTTTGCCCCCGCCCCTTTAAGAGACTGAAAGAGACTGGAATGGTTCCCGGAGCAGCTCGAGGGCAGAGCGGAGATGAGCCTGCATTCTTTTCTCCTTTTTTTTTCCTCCCTCCCCTCACGCAGACAGAAGCAAGGGAGTGTGGAGGGGTGGGAACACAGGAAGAGCGACAAACCCCCAAGATCTCTGGTCCGAATTTAAGTTGCCAGCGGATCTTAGGGGTTGTGTAAAAGCACCCACAGTGGCCCCACCAGATGCCTCTGGGAGCGCATGAGACTAGATCTCTGTCTCCTGATCCCACTCCACTGCATCTGGCTCTTGAAGGACCCTGGATTTAACCCTGGAGATGACACATCTCCACCATGGTTTGTCACCTGTGATGAACTTTCCCTCCAGGAATCTGTCCAATCCCCTTTTGAAGGCATCCAGGCCAGAGGCCATCCCCACCTCCGGCTGCCATGAGTTCCACAGACTAACATCACGCTGGGTAAGAACGTTTTTTCTTTTTCCTGTTCTCACTCTCTCAATGCTCAATTTGAGTGGATGTCCCCTAGTTCTGGCATTTTGTGAGAGGGAGGGCGCATCAGGTCCTGCCGATGGAGAACCGTGGCACCCACCATAAGCAACCCTACTGAGCCTGAGCCTGCGCTCTCTAGTTTGGGTGGCTAGTTAAGGCCTCGGCAACTGTACTCAGCACTCTGTTCCTCTGGCGGGGACGAGAGGCGGGCCAAGTGGCAGTCGCATGCAAAAACACAACATGTTCCTGGCATGCCGTAGGACACCGAACCAGCCCGTACCTTCATGGAGGTGAAGTTTCTCCGGCGATCAAACTGGAACTCCATCTGGACGGCCCCGTCCGGAAAGCTTTCGTTCCTCCAGCCCACGTAATCGTAGCCTGGCCACACGCGGTACTGGTGGCTCTTGGTGAAATCGTCCAAGCCCAAGACGCCGTCTGTGAGCTGGCCCAAACCCCCGTGCAGGCGCCTGCCAAGAGAGCGTGGCCATTACATCCACCGGCCAAGAGCATTCCGAGACTAAGAGGGGATCAGCCACAGCATCTCAGTAGAGATTTGAGGGATGTAGTAGATAGATAGATAGATAGATAGATAGATAGATAGATAGATAGATAG
>JAHTLZ010000316.1:1591363-1601760 GCA_023846285.1 Phrynocephalus versicolor | reverse complement strand
AGAGTCACAGAGTCATAGAGTCACAGAGTCTCAGAGTCATAGAATGATAGAGTCACAGAGTCATAGAGTCACAGAGTCTCAGAGTCACAGAATGATAGAGTCATAGAGTCACAGAGTCACAGAGTCATAGATTTGGAAGAGAACTCAAGGGCCATCCAGCCCAACCTCCGTCAAAGGAACCTGTTGTGGATCTAAGGATCTCAGAGATTCCCATTCCGCCTCTCTGGAGTCTACAGGTGGTTCCCATGGGCACCGCCTGTCTATCCCTCCTTCTCCCAGGGTTTCCCAGGGTTGCTGATTCAGGGTTGCCTGTGCCTCTCCTTGCCTTCCAGATCAGTCTCAGCGAGGCAGCCTCTTCACCTTCTTCCTCCACAACCCTCTCATGGCTTTCCTCTTTGTCTCCGGGTTGTCGAGCCTGCGGAAAGGATTGTGGGACAAGTGCCACGACTACCTTCGCAAAATCAACCGGGACATTGCGCAATTACTGACTCATGCCCGCTCCATCGGTACGCTTCTCCAGGCAGGGTTTTGTCGGTTGGTCGTGCGGTTTTTTTTGTCTTGAAACGTCCCCGTGTTTGGGGAGCTTGAAAATACGCCAGCCGTCTGTTTTCCACGTTAATTTTTTTTTAAAAAGTCTTTCCAAATGCATCTTTAAAAACTCCCTTTCTCTCTCCCCCCCTCCCCGACCCTGCCAGATCAAGCCTTTCTCCAGTTTTTTGGAGACGAATTCCTTCGCTTACTCCTGACAAGATTCATCTTCTGCTCGGCCACCATGAGGATGCACAAAATTTTCCGGGTATGGCAAGGAAGGCTCCCCCCTTATGTTTGTTTGATACAACCGAGAGTTCTGCCAGCATGTGTGTGTGCATTTGTGTGTGTGTGTGTTTGCGTCTTCCGTTGCTGCCAGGTGCTTCTCCACAGGCTTGGCTTCATAGAACCATCTTAGGGTTCGGTGGAGGGGACCTTAGAGGTCTTCTTGTCCAACCCCTTGCCCAACGCCGGAGACCCGAGACCATCCCAGATGGTCTTACAGTAGGACCCCCCCCGTATCCACTGATTCAGTTATCCACACTTGACAGAGGAATAATAGTAATAATTCAGCAGCCATAAAGCAAGCTACTGTCACAAAACAGCTGTTTTGGGTTTTCTGGCGTTCTCTCTTATCCACAGGAAGGTCTGGGACCGATCCCCAGCGCATACCAGGGTCTTACTGTATTTGATAAAGCTCTGAAATGCAATTCTGTCCACCAAAACTTTGCCGTATCATTACAATGGGTTTGTTGCTCTTCTTTTTCTCCTCTTTCCTCTGCCAGGAAACTAGAAATTATCCCGAATCCTATCCCCAGCTGCCAAGGGACGAAACGGTGGAAAATCCGCACCTCCAAAAGCACATTTTGGAGCTGGCATCCATGCTGGATGTACGAAACGTGTTCCTGGAAACCACGCTTGACGATTATTAGAACGGAAACCTCCATCCTGACTTTCTTACCGCATGGGACTCCACCCCCACCCCCCCGGCTCCCCTCCTCCAGCTCAACATTTCTGAAACGGTGCAGGTTTTTTTTTCTAATGTGAAGATCCACCAAAAACAAACAAAAACTAAAACAAAAAAACAAAAAACAACAACAAAAAAAAGGAATTTACTTGATTTTTATTTTTAAACTTATGGATTATTTTTTTAAAGAAAATAAAAATAAAAATGGCCATGGGCGTTGCTGTTCCGTTCCGTGTGGGGGAACAGTTTTATAAAAGAACTCTTGCATCTTTAAAAAAAACAAAACAAAACAAAAATTAGACTGACTTAAATGTTTTGGGTTTTACTGGGTTTTGTTTTTTCTTGGCTCGTTAAATTGAAGCCGCCTTTGGTGTCATGTATAATCCTGGTATTTAAATGCTCTTGGTGACTTTTAGCCTCTGTGTGTGCATGTGTGTGTGTGTGTGTGTGTGTGTTTGTCTCTCTCTCTCTCTCTGTGTGTGTGTGCGTGTGTGTGCGTGGAAATTCTTTATTTTTGTACAATTTTTTTACTATGTGGAAACAAAAAAAAAAAAACAAAAACAGAAAAAACCCAAGAAAAACAAAAACAATGGAGAGGAAAATATGTGAAGAAGGAAGAGGTCTTCTCGTCCCCAAAGATTTTGAAACGCTGAATGACGACGGGACCTGGTCTGCAAAGCAGCGATAGCAATAAAACAGCCTTTCAAAAGATCACGCTTTTTGGCCCACTCTAGCGTGAGATCGGCTCTTTCGAAGGGAATAACAGGAGGGTCCCAGAACACAGAATATTCGTTGTTGTTTAGAAACCGAAACGTCAAAAGCAGGAGGGTTAGGAATGCCGGACTTTTCCAGTCACACCCCAGTTCCTCCGGAAATCTGCCCGAAAGAGTGCGCTTGTAGGATCTGCCATCGCCTCGTAAAGTGGGACCAATGTCTTCACGGGCACACCCGCTGCGCCTCCTTGCAGAATCCGGAGCTCCCTGGCACGAGAAGGAGAAGGTTAGAACTGGTCTGGATTCTGAGCCGCTGTCACCACCAGGAGGGAGAACTGATTCTCTCTGACTGCTCCGTTTATGGCCTGGCGATGTCCCCGATCCTCCCTAGGGTGAGCAGAGGGCCGGCTTGCCACTGGACGCCCCAAACATGCCAACACGTTGCGGTTTGCCCCTGCTGACTGCCCACGCTCGGACTGTAAAGGCATCGGTTCTAGCGAGAATCCAGGAGTCAGAATCTCTGTGATTGAATCTCTGTGATTGATGGCACACCTGTCCACCCGCCTGCCACTCTGACGACTAGAGATGGGCGTGAATCAAAAAAATGGCATTTCATTTGTCGTTTAGGGAGTCCGTTTCGTTTCGTTTCCGTTTTTCACGAATTTTTGCAAAAAATTCATTTTCATTTTCGTTCGTTTCGTTACCATTTCATTGCCATTTATTTCAATTTTTTGTGATTTTTTTTTTAGGATTTTAAGCAATTCACTCATATTGCAGTAACGGAAACGAAACACACGACAAAATTTCCGGTGTTTCTGTTCGTTTTGTTTCATTTTAGAGACAAAATTCGTTTGTCGTTTCGTTACGTAATGAAACAAAAAAAAAAAACGAAAACGGAAACTAAAAATTGTTCGTTTTGTGTCCATCTCTACTGACGACAATGAACAGACCCTACGGTGTGCCTCTGTGGCTCAACTCCTCAGAAACCTTGCCATGGGATTTGCAACTAAAAAAGCTTACCGCTCCCCTCGCCGTCTTTGGAAAATGCATGTTTTATTACTATTATTATTTCTGGCCGGAGCTGCTTTTTAGAAGAGAAAGGGGCAAACGGTAACTTACCACCATCACCAGTCTTCATTTCCGTGGCTTTGGGAGAATTTGAACGGACACAAAGTGGGCAAGGAAGCGATCCGGAGGAAGAGGGCGAGCTCGGTTTTGCTCCAACGGCGTTCCGAAACCCGAGGTCTGTCCGCCCTGAAACGACAGCAAAGCACAATTCTCTTGGGAAGACCTCCATGCTTAATTTCTCCATCCTGACCTCCGCTCAGACGCTCGCGCTTTGGATAGTGCGAATCGGACGGTGCCACGGAACGGACAGAGAAGTTAACGCTTTCGATCGCTGCGGGCGCCTCTGGAATGTCATGGATGTTTTCAGCTCTCGGTGGAAGGGGAAAGGCTTGACCAAACACAACGCGGTCGGCTTCGCATCCGTGCGTTCTCGCCATCATCCAGAACGGTCCCGGGTGGGTGGCCACTCGTCTTGTGGATCAGTGGAAAGAAAGTTGGAGAATAACCGACCAGGATCGAAATGTGATCAGGCCATCCAAGCATGTTTTCTTTTAACCTGTCCGCAGGCCTACTGTGTAATATGATTATGGAGTATATTTTAGGTGTTTGAAGGAAGACGTGATTTTTTTTTTTTGTCACGGCTAAGGTGGAGGAAGGAGCAACTGAACCGAGATGTTCCTTCTTCCTCAGACAGACATTGCATCTTATTTTGATCTCATGTCTGTTTGGGCATGCTTAAAGACAGAGAAATACTGTAAGTGTTCCGGATGTGAATTTCCTCTTTTGTTTGTTCCTGCGTCCTCCTACCGTGACAGAGAGGGCAGCTGTTGGTGGACTTGTGTCTTTGGTGCTTGTTTTCCACGCGAGGGGTAGCGGAGCTCTCCCTTGCTGGATCTATCGCTTTGCACACACAGGAGGGCGACAAAAGTGGGGGCCAGGGGCTAGGGGGTCCCTTTCTTTGTATTGCGCGTTGACAAAACATACCGCATCTAAAGAGGGCTGGAGTTTCCCGTAGCTCGTCGTGCAATGCCACGGCCCGGGCTCAGACGCCACGGCCGGGGTGTCGGATGTAACGCGATCGGAAACTGCCGCGGGATTGGAGCGAAGACGATATTTAGGGGATAATCGTTAAGAGGTGCCTTAGGTCGGGCATAAAGTGCAATGAGGACATAGGTGTTGCGTTTCCGGGTCCTTGATTTACCCTCCGAAGCCTGTGTTGAAATGCCTTTTTAAGTTTTGACAGGCAATCAGAAAAGCAGCTTAAAAGCAACGGTTGTCGTTTCCACCGGGTTAGGCGTGGGTAACGGGGAGCTTGGCCGTTGACTTCTTATGGTGCTCTGTCTTTTCAGCCCCGGTTTGCCTGTTTTGTGGCTTCCTTGTTTGTTTTCTTGTTGAACATTCATAAATAAATAAATAACATCTGGGCAGGTGAAAGGTATTACTTATAGGTAATTTACACGCAGGTATTGACATGCCTGCCAGCCTTGGGCGAGATGCATCTTGTAAATGTCTGTGTATAGATGTAGATATTTATATATAGGATAGTTTGAGCACCGTATGTATACGAAATAAAAGATGTATGGGCTGAACTCACTCCACATAAGATAGGACTGGTACGAATGTGGTGGTTCAGGGTGGGCTTGCAGGGAAGCCCCACCTCTAGCGATGGTGTTTTTTCTTATTGTGGATTTTCTTGGAAGACTTCATACTTTAAACCACCCAGAGAAATGGATGGTGGGCTGGTGCTTGTCGTAAAACCCGAGACGAATTGTTAGCAGGTAGGTCGTAGTGATCTCATCGCACTCACCAAGCAGAGATTAGGTTCGTGATAGGAAAACCGGCCCGGAAGACATGGCTGCCACATCGTTTTCCTCTGAGGGGCAGAGTTTAATTTGAAAGTTAAGCCTCGAGTCGCCTAGTGTTTGGGAACTTCTGTGGGGTTCTTGCGCTCGGCGTGGTCTTGCTCCGCGTCGGGTTAAAACGGAAGGATGAAAACGGTTGAAGAATGGGCAACGTGTGGTGCCCCAATTGCGAGAACCCGTTGCCATCTGGAACCCTCTTTCTTGCCATTTGCTGCAAAGGAGGAGGTTTTCCTGCCTGCCTCTGGGGATCCGGTTAGGGTGGCCTGGCATCGCTTTGTGTCTTGATGGTGGCCCAAGTTGTGTGCAGGCATTTGGCAAGGAGGCTTATTGAAGTATGTCCGTGTTCCGGTAGTATATTTGCCCCCTCTCTGGAGAGCTTTTAACATCCTGGATATAGACCCGAGGCGGTTGATTGCAGAGCTGTGTTTTAACGACCAAATGCAAACGTAGAGTTTTTCTTTTTAAAAAAAGGCAGAGGGCTCTTCTTTTAAACGATCGGCACCTAATTTATAGAACGTTGCCGCTGTCGCTCTTTCTGGTCCCATTGCCAATGAGACGGTTCCTTTCAGCGTTAAGCCTCTGCCGGTCCAGTGCCCAGCTTTTTTATGTCAGCGTGACCCAAGCCAGAGTCAACAGAAGGAAGGAACCGAAGGAAGAACAGGTATTTCCAGCCTCGGGAAGGAGGCGGATTATCCATGTGCCGGCAGTGTCTCAGATCAGGTAGGATTTTGTGTCCTGTGTTCTGGGCGACTGTTTTTGCTTGCCCTTGCCTGATTGTGAGCGTGTTTGGCTAACGAGACAGAAACCATACAATTCTAGTGACTACAAATGGCATTGAACCTTGCAGCTGCCTGGTTTAGAGGAGGAGCGATCTCTTATTGCTTGGGTCTGTTTTATTTTGTTTGGCTCCTGGATTAATCACAGCTAACGACAGTAACCTAACTCAGTTACACCTGCGACTTAAATTTGGAAGTTTAATTCCCCCACTTGGGTTTCCTTGAGAAGGGCTGCGGAGAACATTATTATTCTAAGAGAGCCTAATCCGTTATCGACAGCTTTTAAGTCAGGAAGGGCTACAAAGGCACACATGCACACACAATATCGGATTTCTTGACTCTCTAAGGCCACCGTAATAATATTTCTAGCAGACTCCTAAAACGTTGAAGCCAGCCAGGTGCATTGTAATGTTATCTGTCCCTGGGAATTAACAGCACATTCTTCGCGACGGCAACAAATGTGATTCTTTTTATAAAGCAAGCTTGTATTAGAAAGTAACATTCTTTTCTTAAAAAAAATAAAATAAACCAACAACATATCTTTTTTTAAAAAAGTCGAAATCACTTTCTTTAGTGGTCACCGATGAACTGTCAATAACCTGCGACAAACGCTTCTCTGTCATTGAAATGTTATGGAACTGGGGTACCAGGTTTTTGTTTTTTTGTTGGGGGGGGGAGAAAAACGCAGCTGTATCTCTTAGGATCTCTCTCACGAAGAGGTCGAAGCACAAACGTTTTACATGTTCCTAGTCCATAATAGTGCATGCGATAATGCTGTAGGATGAGCTTTTGTAACCGGTTCGCAAAAAGCCGCTGTTACCTTCGGTCCTCATCGCCCGTGTCTTGCTGTTCGTCTTCCTGCGTTATGACTTGAGATGTCTACAACCTTCCCGGTCTGATCCCGGTCGGATGCTTTTTTCTTACCCTGAGAAAGCCAGGGGGGTCATTCTTGTTTACAAAGTGGTAAATGACTCCCCCCCCCCCACACACACTTCCCTCTTACCGAATTACCCGTTACACTCCATCGCTTATTACCGTTGATGTGGAAACCCCAATGTCAGGTCCCCTGTAAAACTGTACAAAACGCCGTCTGCCCCTAACGCAGGGGTGTCCAAACTTCGGCCCGCCAGATGTTTTGGACCGCAACTCCCAGAATTCCAATCCTGTATTTTGCCAATGACAAAGGACTGTAGGAGTTGGTGGTCCAAAACATCTGGACAGCTGTAGTTTGGACCACCACTGCCGTAACGCATCTGGATTACCTAAGCCATAGGCTCAACTGTAAATGTTTTATTTTGCCTCGTCTGTTTGGACATTTTATGCCAGTTTTTTGGGGGGAGGGGCTAGTGTTGATCATTTAAGCTGCGGTTCGCGCAGGTGTACTGTATTTTCCATGTATAAGACTATATTTTTTACTAGAATTATTAGACTAATATTTTAGGGTCGTCTTATACACGGAAGTAAGCCACTGAGAGAAACGCGCAGTATTTCAGGCTGGCAAACGGGGGGTTGTCTTATACATGCAGATGGAAAAAATACGGTAATATCAGTGAGGCATGTGGCAATATGTTTTTCTTTTTAAATAAATAAACCCCAAGGCATCTGCAGCTTCCTTTTGGAAGATTGTTCCACTAAATTAAAATTCCAAGTTATAAGCACTGTGATTCTCTACGCACCTGACATAGCATCGAGGGAACAAAATACTATAGAAAACAAAGCAAAACAAAACCAACCCCGACCTTTTATGTTGTGTTAAGTAACAAGGGTATGGCGTATCTGGGGTTTTGATGTCACTGTATTGAAGATGTTCACGTCGATTGATGTCTGCTTAGAATGTCGAGTACATTCATCAGTTGTGAATTTATTGTACATGAATTTTGTATCTGAAATCCACTCAAATTGTATGTATTACCCATATATATATATATATATAATAAACATATTTGCCTAATGATGTGCCCCTGAGCATTCAGAATTTCACCCCGAAGGTCTGAAACCGATACCAAACCTCAAGGGAATATTCAGTAGAATTGGTCACCCTATAATTCTAGACATGTGGTACAGCAGGACCCCGTATCCACTGATTCATTATCCACTGATTCAGTTAGCCACGGTTGGCAGAGGAAAAATAAATAAATAATGCAGCAGCTGCAAAGCAAGCTACTGTCACAAAGAGCAGCTGTAAAGCAAGCTACTGTCATAGAACAGCAGCCGTAAAGCAAGCTACTGTCGCAAAACAGCAGCTGTAAAGCAAGTCACTATTGCAAAACAGCAGTTTTGGGGACATTTTGGCGTTCTCTCCTATCCACGGTTTTCATTATCCACGGGAAGGCTTGGAACCAATCCCCAGCGGATACTGGGGTCCTACTGTATTTACAGTTGAAGGGGAGACTACGTTTTGAGCATTTGACCCATTCTTAGTCGGCCGGGTACCTCGATGGTTTGGGTATCTGGTTGTGGAGTCAAGAGTTCGGGAGTTCAATTCCCCCACTGGGCTTTCTAGGGGAAGAGCCAGCCTGGGTGGCCTTGGGGCCAGCTGCACATTCACCGAGCAACCCCAGAAGAATGGAACAGTCCTGCCACTTCGGTGTATTTTCTACTGGGAACCCCCAAACAGGCTTGCCATAGGTCAGAATTGCCTTGATGGCATCTCTCCCCTAACCCCCATTCCTCCTCTTCTTAATCTTCAACTTGGAAATTGTAGCCATGAATTCGCGTGAAAAATGTGGTTAACCTGCCAGATGCCTGGAGGGCCATGGCCGAGAAAGAGATGTTCTGGTTTCTCCCCTTTCCGCCCCATCCCAAATAACATTATTCAGCAGAGCAATTGTTGCTCAGGGCCCCTTACCCTGAGGCTGGGCCTCAGCACACAAACTCTCCCAACCTTATGATAGAAGTTAGAATTAATTCTTCCATAAGCCTCCAGGCACTATGTATGGGTTAAAAGCCTAACTAAACGTGTCATCATGTATCTGGAAGCTGAGTCGTGGCAACTGGACTTTTTCTTGAGAGAGAGAAAAACGTTTCGCTGCTCATCCAAACAGCTTCTTATTTATTTATTTATTTATTTATTTATTTATTTATTTATTTATTTATTTATTTATTTATTTTCTAGACTGCTCGATTTCCCAAATAGGGACTCTGGGTGGTTTACACAAAAGCAAATTAATCAGTGATTAAAAGCAAAGACCTTTGGGTAGTGGGCGGCATACAAGCTATATAAATACATTAAATAAATAAATAAATAAATAAATAAATAAATAAATAAATAAATAAATAAAACAATAAACAGCCTGGGCGTTTTAGTCCACGCTAGACACCTTGCGCCCTAAAACCTGCCCCGTGAGCATCACCAGGGGAAGGAGCTTCCCGAGCCCAGGCGAGCGGGCGTGGCCTCCTTTCCAAACCCCGCCCCCTTGCCTTGGCCCCGCCTTTCCACCCCCTCAATCTCCTCCTAAAGCGAGGGGCGTGGCTCAATCCCGCCGGCTCCGCCCCGTCCGCCTCGTCCCCCCTTCCGTTGGCGGTCGTTCTCTCGCGCGCGCATGCGCCCTCGCTCCTTTCCCCTCTTTCCTCCTCCTCCTCCTCCCTCCCTTCCTGTCTTCGTCACTTCCGCCAGGCGGTGAGGCAGAGAAGGGACGGCGGCGCTTCCGCTTCCGGCCGGCGGCGCCTGAGGCGATTTCTTTCCTCTTTTGAACTGGTGCCGGGGCGTCCCTGTCAGGAGAGGGGTCGGACCCGGCCGGGCGGCCTAGTGGTGAGCGCGAGCTCTGAGGCGAAGGGAGCGGAACCGGAGGGGCCTGGCCTGCCTCAGCCGGGCTCCCTGGACACCCGAAGGACTCCCGGATCCAGAGGGAGGGGGCCCTCCCCGCACATCCCCACCACCACCACCATCACCCACCACCATCACCCTCCCCAGGAGGAGGAGGAGGAGGAGGAGGAGGAGGACTCCGGTGAGGAGGCCCCGGCTGGAGAGCTCCCGGGTGGGGCGGAGGAGGCCTCTGGCGGCGGAGCCTGAGGTTTTGGGGGCTCGAAAAAACTCCTTCTACGAGGCACAATAATAAAATATCTCATCTATCCATCTCTTCCTTCTTAATCTCTCTCTCTCTCTGAAACTTCTGTCTACCTGTCTGTCTGTCTGTCTGTCTATCTATCTGTCTGTCTGTCTGTCTATCTATCTATCTATCTATCTATCTATCTATCTATCTATCTATCTATCTATCTATCTATCTATCTTGCTCTCAGATGGGCAGTATAGAAACTGAATAAATAGTAATAATAATATCTATCTATATCTATCTATCTATCTATCTATCTATCTATCTATCTATCTATCTATCTATCTATCTATCTATCTATCTATCTATCTATATCTATCTATCTATCTATCTATCTCTCAGATGGGCAGTATAGAAATTGAATAAATAGTAGTAAATAATTATCTATCTATCTATCTATCTATCTTGCTCTCAGATGGGCAGTATAGAAA
>JAHTLZ010000316.1:1548658-1591353 GCA_023846285.1 Phrynocephalus versicolor | reverse complement strand
CTATCTATCTATCTATCTATCTTGCTCTCAGATGGGCAGTATAGAAATTGAATAAATAGTAGTAAATATCTATCTATCTATCTATCTACTCTAGTGCATTTAAAGACATAAATGTTTTTTCTCCTAGCAGGGATGTGAATCGGTCAGTCGGTTATTTTAATTTTTAGTTTATTTAGAGGCTAAACCTCCAAAACACACCTACTAAGGTTTAAGATGGATTGGGCTAGAGATGGGTCACTTTGTGGCTTTCTGGGTGCTGTGGAGATGTATGTCCCATCATCCCCTAGGGCGCGGGGCTCTTTCAGGTCCTGGGCCCCAGACTGGAAGGGTTAGGCGTCTGAGCGTTATCGCAGGGTTACCAAGGCAGTCGGTGAATAATTTATGGCCACTGAGAGGGATGATAGGACGTAGAGAGAGCGATGGAGCGAGGCGCAGAGGTCTGTTTGTGTGGGTTTCAACTGGAACTTCCTTTCTCCGTGTTTCTCTCTCTCTCTCTCTGTGTGTGTGTGGGGGGGTCTGTTTTGCTTTGGAAGTACGTGCCGTATTAAAATCAGAAAAGTCAGAAGGGTGGGTCGCAGCAGGCTTGTGATAAGTGTGCCAAAGTCTCTCCAGGTGCCTCGAGTGTCATGTTCCTAACTTGTTCTTGGCTTCTCTGGGTCTGAAGGGGGCCCAGATCCTACAGGACAACGCTCTGTTGCCGTTCAGGGTTTCCCCTTCTTGCTGTTTATTGCCAGGATAGGAGGAAATATCAGGGAGGCGTTGAGGCACCATCTGTTTGGTTACGCTCACAGGCGCAGCCGAAGTGATGGCCGTGGGAAAGAGGTGTGTGCTCCTTTGCACGCCCACGCAAATAAAAGATTGCATGGAGGATGGTGTGACAAAGAGAGACGAGGGGAGGAAAAAACTCCAGCTCAGCCTGTTCTGCCATTCCCTCGATGTGTTTGGCTTGCTGCAGGGATTTATTTATTTATTTATTTATTGTTATATTTATACCCTGCTTATCTTCTATACAGAACTCTAAGCGGCTCACAAACGGGCGATCAGACGCCAAAACAAACAATAATAATATATAATACAGCAATAATCAGACAAAGGCAAACAACAATATAAAAGACACCAGTAACACATTAAAATTCTTGGCTCGGCTTTCCCGGGAGATTTAGGAAGGGGACGATCAAGTGACTTTAAACAAACATACGATGACGTTTCAGGCTTGGCCGAACGGTCTGGCGTTTCATCGGTCTGTGTGCCTCATCCATTGTTAACGAAGACACGGCTTCCTGAAAGAGCTTTTGGCCACGGCCCCTTTCCATGGTGGTTTTCCGAGTGTCGAGTGTCTGTAAGCCTTTGTGCGTGTTTTTGCAGGAAGGTCTCCTGATCAGACCGTCCTCTCAATTTAGTCCTTGGAATGCATTTTCTGATTCCTTTGGGTTTGGGATCGGAAAAGACGTGTATTCAACCCTTTGCAGGTCCCACAAGTCGCAGTGCGCTGGAAGGGGTATTGGTCAGCCTGAACAGTGATCGTTAGATCCTGTGGCTTCAATTAGCTTTCAGGGGCTACAATTAAGTTGGCATGAATAGGAATCCGCATGGAATTGATTCAGATCACCATTTAAAGACACAATTTAAAATTTCATAATAAGATATGCTTAAAATAATGTAATTTAAAATTTAAAACCTTGGGCTCATTCAGAATTTCAAAATAGGGCCGCCCCCTCCAAGTTTAGTTTCTGAAAACATTGCTCAGAACTTCTTTTCCGGTGTGTCAGAGATTTGGAAGAATGAAACCCAGCCCGTGGCCTTCGAATCTGGCTTTCCCAGAAAATTTCGACCTGTGAAACTTGATAGAAAATCATCTTTTTGCCCTAGTGGAATGGTGTGGGTGGGGTTGAGGAAGATAAATCTGTTTCAAGATACAGTGCTGATAATTATTTGCCTGATAAAGCCTAAATATGCAAGAAAGTATCCAGAAGAAATGTAGCAGAGAGACAAGGAGGTGCTTTGCAATTTGTTTGCCAGTTTTTAAACATCCGTTTGAGAACTTTGTGGCGAAAAGGAAATATTATCCTGTTTCACAGGTTTTGATACAATGTGGTTGAAGGCTTGTTACATCAAATGCCATAAGAACTGGCCTGCTGTATGTACTGATTCACTGAAGACTTTGTGGCTGATGGAAACCAAAATGAAACAGGAGACACAAAGTTAAGAGAAGGGGTGGGGAATAGATGACAGAAACCTAAGTGGTTCTAAAAACAGGTGGCTGTTCTTAAGCTCATCCTCACGCATAGGTCGGTCTCTCTTCACCCGCTGCTGTCGTCAGAGTCGATTTTCATCTGTTATTCTCTCTTTTCTTTTGAATTCGAAGCGCCCCCTGGACTATGAGCCCCTCGAGGGAGGGAAGCCGAATGGAAGGGCAATAGCTCGGGACCAAAGGAGAGCCTCAACCGTCCGTTGCTGGGTTTTTGGCCGCCGGGGTGGTGGCAGTGGCGGCTTCGAGGCGGGGCCCGTGGCTCTGGGGAGATGTTTGCCAAACTGAAGAAGAAGATTGCCGAAGAAGCGGCGACCACGTCGCGGCCGGGAGGGGCATCCAGGATGCCCAGATCGATGAGCAAGGAGTCGATCACGTCAGTGGGGGCAGATTCAGGAGACGACTTTGTAAGTATCTGATAACTGGGTTCGGAGGTGGCATTTTTCTCTCCTGTAGGCAGTGGCGCATTTTTCCACTTAGTGCTTCTGTTGGAAGGATCCAAAGAAGGGAAACAACAAACGCATTAGGACTAGAGATGGGCGTTTTGTTTTGGAAGAGGTCCGGTTCAGAAACGAAAACACGGCACCACAGCTGCTGTTCGGGACTGGGACACAGCCTCCAGAACGAAATCAGCCACTGACTTACCTCCCTTTGGGTCGTGCGGGGGCGAAACTCCAAGGAAGCAGCCTCCAGCGTGTCATCTTTCCTTCTTCCTGGTGCTGGCCAATCAGACAGGGAGGCGGGGATGATGCATGGCCTTGCACAGCTCCTGATTGGCCGGCACCAGGGAGAAGGAGAGATGACTATTGGAGGCTGCTTCCTGATTGGAGTTTCACCCCATGTGACCCAAAGGAAGGTAAGTCAGTGGCTGATTTTGTCCTGGAGGCTCTGTCCTGGTTCTGAGCGGCAGCTGTGCTGCCATGGTTTGTTTCGGAACTGGACCTCTTCCAAAACAAAACACTCATCTCTAATTAGGACCCCTTTATCCATGGTGGATTGGTGGATAATAGCAAACCTTTTAATAGCAAATTAACTTCACATTTAGAAATGTAAGCTTCTGGGATTTTTCTTCTAATGTTTTTGATATTTCCAAAGCCATCGATAAGTGATTTTGCAGATTCTGAGGATAAGGTGTCCTGGTGAAACTTATAAGCACAACTAATTGGCCACAGTTACTGATCTTTTTCCAATCTTACTGTATTCCCTTTCCAAGCCCTCGGATGGAAGCAGCTCCAGAGAAGACCTCTCATCTCAGCTCTTCCGAAGGAATGAACAAATCCGGAAGCTAGAGGTCAAGCTGTCTGGTACGTGTCCTCTTTTTCCTGTTTTGCTGTGGCGTTGCGCATTTCAGAAACTGCAGCTAGAGATTTACAAACGCCACAATCATCAGCGCCAGGCGGGTCTCTGTAGGAGGGCAGCTTGTGATAACTCCCAGGTGTCAAACTGCCCCCCCCCCCCCCGCCGCCGCCCCAGAACTATTGGAAAGGCTTGCTAGAATACTCATCCTGTTGACTTGGCATTATCAGCCGACCTCTAGGCCCTTGCAGTAGAGAGGAGTGCGATTAAAAATCATGGGTCCTCTACGGTAGCTCCTTGCCGGCTGGTTAACATCCCCGGTGGCTTCAGTGCTGGTGTACATGTGCTTCTTTGCCACAGGCAAAACAAAAGCCTCTTCCTTCTGTCTGTACCTTCCTCTTGCCTTCATTTCTGATGTGTAGCAGCAGTGGTTTGTCCCGCAGGTGAGGCCGTCCACCCTGGCCGTCCTTAAAGTACAGGATATGATTTTCGGAGAGCGAAAATCATGGTCCGCGTTCGCTCACCGTTTATTTCTTGTCGTCTCTCCCCCTGCATCCCCCTGCCTTTCCTACTGTCTTGCCCGTCCCGCTGGGTGCCGCCTCCTCCTCCTCCCATAATCAAGATTACGCTGAGCAGGTCCGAAATTTGCAGAAGATTAAGGAGAAGCTTGAGCATGCGTTAGAGACACATCAGGATTGTACGTAGCTGTCTCTTCTTTTCCCTTTGGCACAAAGTTGGAAGACTCAGGGGTTAGATTGTGCGTGTTTGTATGTGAGAAAGAGAGTTTGAGGGAAGAGAGACTGCAGTGTATATGCATGAGAAATTAAGAAAGGCCAGGCTACATTTTCAGTCCAGGGCTAAAGATGATGGTGCGGGGAGGGGGGGCGGGGGAGAACAATAAAAAGAAAGTACATCCCAGAGAGGCAGTGTAGTGAAGTAGTTAAAGCAGGGGTGCCCAAACTTTTTGTAAGGAGGGCCAGATTTGGTGGCTGAGAATGTGTCAGGGGCTGGTTGCTCCCCAACCCTGCCACCCCACTGCAAGCCACACCCACTTTCTTTAAAAAAACATGGGGTGAAGGAGGGGGAGGGAGGGGCGGGCCAGCCAGCTGCGGGCCACTCAGAATGACCTGACGGGCCGGATTTGGGCGCCCCCCCCCGGGCCGGACTTGGGGCAGGCCTGAGTTAAAGCATCAAACTGGAATTTGGCATGTGCCGCTCCATGACTCCTTCTGCCCACAAGCACGTGTAACAAATAATGAATAAAAAAAAAATCTAACAAGGGCAGCAGGGAGAGTATCTTGCTTTTAATGACGTCCACGGACAATCCAAGGTTTTCTTTCTGCTCGTTGGTTGAAAGGGGTGATATTGTGTTCCCTTGTTTGCTTCTGTGACTGCAGTAAGAGAGGGGGAGACAGAGAGAGAGAGAGAGAAGCTTCATTTTTTTTTTTGAGACAGAGTGGGTTGACTTACTCGAATTTTGTATTTTGAGAGTCAAAACATGTCAGATGATAGCACTGTTTTTGTCTGGATTGCTAGAGGATGGGCGGAAGGAAGCTGGCAGGGCTAAAAGATCACTCACTCACTCACACACACACACACACAAACACACACACACCTGGCAGAACATCTCTGGGAAGTTTCAGGCAGGATTCTTTTTCTCGGTGGTGGTTGGGAATGGAAGATGGGGCTTTTCTAAAGGCGAGAGAAGGGCGGACAAGCTCGGCCCATTCAGAACGTGGTACCGGTATTGTCTCCCGCAGCCTTCGTGAAGAAGCTCCAGGAGCAGAACGAGGCCCATCAGGCGAGCGCAGCCAAGATGGCGGAAGGGGTGGCTTTGGCGCTGGAGAAGAAGGACCAGGTAACAGCCCCCCTCTGCATCGCAGGGGAGCGGCACACGATGTTTAAAATGACTTTTAGCCACTGACCCCAAGCACTTGCATCAGTGGCTAAAAGTCATTTTAAACATCACTCCCCCAGCTCACAAAGGAGGAGCTGCCAGGCCCTGCTGCATTTCCCACCCTAGACTTATACTCGAGTCAATACATTTCCCCAGTTTTAGGGGGTTAAATTAGGGGCCTCGACTTTTATACTCGGGTCGACTTATACTCGAGTATATACGGTACTTCGTTCGTAGCCTCCCGGTAGTTTGTGCCTCTGGCCGCCAACTTTTGTGTCCTGTTTATTCTGGTGTCCGGCACCCAGGGAGCAGCCAGCCGCTTTGGGCAAGCTCGGCCATGTCCAAAAGCCATCCGGTTGTAACTGCCACCACCTCCCCACCGATCTGTCAGCGAGATGCTCTTGACCGCTGAACTTCACGGGCCACAACAGTGATGTCACAACCGTGCTGGTTCTTAGACCTGGCCGGGCAGAAAGGGGCGGGGCTGAGCCGCGAGCCCCTCTTCTCATTGGCCTGCGCTGCTCTGCGTCCCCCCTCGTGACTGGTTTCTCCCTTGGGTCGACCCGGGCCGGGCAGCCTCCCGCGGCCTCCCGACCCTGTTGCTTTGGGTGCAAGCGTTCAGATGTTCACATTTCGTTTCTTCCTTTTTCAGGAATGGAAGGAGAAGCTCTCCCACCTGGAAAAGGCAAGTAGTCTGGCTCCGTTGTGCAGCCCTAAGAGGTAAAAAAATGGGCAAGGGTGGCACCCATCCCGGTTTGGTTTCTGTCTGGACCGTGGACATCATTCCGCTTAGTTTCCTTCCCTTGGGACGTTCTTCCAGGGGGGAGGTTAAAAAAATGCCCCGGGTCTATGAGCAACTTGAGTGGATCTGAAATCCAGATTTTGACACCCCGCCCCCCTCCTAGCCTACACCAGGCCTCGAAGATGGCCCAAAGTTTATCAGCGCCCTCAAAATTTGGAGGTGATGGTCCTAAATGCTTCCCCTTTCGATTTCAGGGGTAGTGGGTGGGCCCGGGACTTAGCAAAATCGGCGCTTTTAAACACACACTGCTGGCCTTTCGTAGAGCGATTAAAACCATTCTATTTCGCGAGGCCTTTGGTGACCTAGCTTAAATATTTTTTTTTCTTTCCCCCCGCCGTCTGCAGTCCGTTCACCCTACTGCTCGACGCCCACGAGCGAGAAGTATTAACGTAGGGTGTTCGTGATTTTATGATTGTATTTTACTGTTTTTAATTCTCGTTTTTGTTATTTTTTATTTCGTTTCATAACGAAAACGAAAAATGTGCAACCCCCCCCCCCCGAAAAACGAAAACGAACCGAAACGGACCCCTAAACGACAAACGAAAAACGAAAAATAATTTTTTTGAGTCGTGCCCTTCTCTAGTTTTCATCTCTAGCCTGACCATTTGGGCCGGAGTTCTGGGGTGGGTGGGTTGGGGGGAGTCCCTTCAACTTTCTTCCCTGCGCTTTTTGCCTCGGGCGCTTCCCAGGAGAGAGATGTCCTGTCGGCGCAGCTACAGGAGAGGACGGAGCAGAGTTTGATTCTGTTCCAGAAGAGAGATGAGCTGGACGAGCTGGAAGGTTTTCAACAGCAGGAGTTGGCCAAAGTCAAGCATATGGTGAGGCTTAACTGGGACACCAGAACAGCCCTCCAGGTCTTCCTAGCTGTGGAGGGGGGGGGGGCAGGATCTGATCCAGGGGCCCTCTGACCTCCAAAGATTGCTAGCAGCTGCTTTCCCCTGCCTCCCTGGGCAATACAGTAGGACCCCCGTATCCACTGATTCATTAACCACTGATTCAGTTATCCGCGGTTGGCAGAGGAAAAAAAATTAAAATAATACAGCCGCTGCAAAGCAAGCTGCGGTCGCCGACAACACCCGTAAAACAAGCTAGTGTCATAAAACAGCAGCCGTAAAGCAAGCTGTCCCAAACAGCAGCCATAAAGCAAGTTACTGTTGCAAAACAGCAGCTGTAGAGCAAGCTACTGTCACAAGCAGCAGGCGTAAAGCAAGCTACTGCCACAAACAGCAGGTGTAAAACAAGCCACTGTCACAAAACAGCAGTTTTGGGGTTTTTTTGGCGTTCTCTCTTATCCACGGTTTTTGTTATCCATGGGAAGGTCTGGAACCGATCCCCAGCAGATACTGGGGTCCTACTGTATGGCATCCTGCTTAATCCCACGTATTAACTGAGATACTAGTTTTCCTGTTCTGTTTTACCTCTGCCTCGGGAGTTGAGAGGAGAATGTAATACTGCCCCAGTATTATCTGCACGGGATGAGCCCAGTTTCAAAAATCTCCTTGTGGGCTACATTCTAGTCCTCAGTGAGGCCAACAGAAAAAGGCTACAGACCAAAGCCATGAACATATTGGATATAAAACTTGGATTCTGAAGTTCCCTGCCGTTGGCCTCTGCTGGCAATTCTTGGGTTTTCAGCCAAGGTCCTTCTCTAGCCCGGAGACACCTGGGTTGGGTTAGAATCCTAGAGTCGGAAGAAACCTCCAGGGCCACCCTATCCAACCCCCTGCCATGCAGGAACCCCCATCACAGTACCCCCGACAGATGGCCATCCAGCCTCTGCTTAAAAGCCTCCAAAGAAGGAGACCCCACCACCCTCCTTTGGGGCAGCATCTTATTCCACTGCCGGACACCTCTAGCCGTCCGGAAGTTTCTCCTTGGATTGAAAGAGCTCTTTCTTTCTCGACGCCCAGCTTTTGAAGAAAGAGGAGTCCTTGGCCTTGGCGCAGCAGGAGCTGGCCTCTTCCGCCGAAGAGCTGGCTCGTGCCCGGGAAGCCGCTCGGGTCTCCCAGGCCGCGTCCTCTCGCTTGTCTGGGGAGCTGCAGGAACTCAAGCGGCAGCATGCGGACCTGCGAGCAGAGAGGTGGGTGGAGGCGCGCCGTGTCTTAACCCTGGGGGGGGTGGGAGGGAAGGGGCGGGAAGGGGCATGTTGCCAACCGTGGGGGTAACACAATGAGGGTGGAGGCCAAAGAAGAATGAGTAGAATCCGCCAAGGTCTTTCCCTAGCCTGGAGACACCTGGGATGGGTTAGAATTAGAGATGGGCACGACTCAGCGAAATTTTCATTTTCGTTTTTCGTTTTCGTTATGTAACAAAAACGAAAATTTTCCAGAAAACAAAATGAAAACAAAACGAAAAATTTTGCCGTGTTTTTCGCGAAAACGAAAACGAAAAATGCGCAAAATCCCCCAAAAACGAAAACGAACCGAAACGTGCCCCTTAACGAAAAACGAAAAATAATTTTTTTGAGTCGTGCCCATCTCTAGTTAGAATCATCGAGTTGGAAGAGACCTCCAGGGCCATCTCGTCCAACCCCCCTGCCATGCAGGAACCCCCTCTGTGGATCGAACTCTTTCTCCCCCCCCACCCCTTTCTTTCTGCGCAGGGACGAGCTCCTCGAAGCAGAGGAGAGCGCGGAAAACAAGATCACCACCCTAGAGCGGCGGGCCCAGGAGCTCCAAACGTTTATCCAGCGCTTGTCTGTCGATCTCCAGCATGTAAGTGGAGCCACTGAGGGGTTGGTTTTTTGGGGGGCGGGGGAGGGGGAGAAGAAAAGGGTGGTCATCCATCTTGCTAGGGGGATTGCATGTCCGGTCAGCCCTGGTCAGCAGAGCGGGCAGTGGCCGGGGACGGTGGGATTTGTAGTTCAACCCCATCGGGGGGGCCACGGGTTCTCCGCCTTTCAAGCGAGGGCCGCCTGTTTTGTGCAGCGGGTGGCTTCTATCTAACCCGACTCCAGCCACGGAGCCGCTGCCTCAGACTTCTTTCCCTTTGTGTATTTTAGTTAGCTGCCCACAGCCTGGTGTCCGTAGGGTTGTGGCAGTAACGGCCGTCACACTCGGCAAGCGTGGACAGTCCTGATGACTGTCCAGTAGGACCCCATGTAGTGACGGGATCGGTACCTCTCCAGTTTCTCTTATCTGCAGTCTGAAAAGAAAAACACATTTTTTTACAATGTCTGTACCAGAACGGGCCATTGGAGGGAACCAGAGACCATGCTATGTATAGCAGGACTCCCGTATCCGCTAATTCAGTTATCCACAGCTGGCAGAGGGAAAAAAAAAAGAATTCAGCAGCCGCAAAGCAAGCGACTATCCCAAAACAGCAAACGTAAAGCAAGCGACTGTTGCAAAACAGCAGTTTGGGGGGTTCATTTTGGCGTTCTCTCTTATCCGTGGTTTTGGTTATCCACGGGAAGACCCGGAACCAATCCCCAAGCGGTTATGGGGGTCCTACTGTGTTTGAAGAATCCTTATTTATTTATTTATTTATTTATTTATTTATTTATTTATTTATTTATTTATTTTTACAAGTTATATGCCACCCACTACCCAAAGGTCTCTGGGCGGCTTACAATAATTATGGAGCCTTAGTTTCCTCTAGTGGCCAGTTCTGGTAATACACCTGAAAATACTGGATTTTCTAGGCTAGTACAGGGGACCTTTGTATAACATAAAATTTGTACAACATAAAAATTCTGGAGAGAGGGGAAATTTGCTTAACAGAATCACCTATGGGGAGAATCCGTACAACATAAAAATGGGATGACTCTGTTTTCAATGCATCCCGATGGGAACTTTGTATACAGGAAAATTTGCTTCACATAATTTCATTTGGAACGAATTAATTCCTTTATACAAGGTACCACTGTACTTGCTCTTCAAACTTGGGAATGACCCTAAAACTCTAGCAGCAGTGGGAGGGTCATATATGTAACCATCAGACCCTGTGGCTCTTTCTTTCCCCCTCCTCCCAATTGTCAGGCCCAGGTCACTGCCGCTGACTGCAAGAAGAGACTGGAGATGTTGCAAGGAGACCACGAATCCCTGAAAGTGGAATACGAACAGCACAAGCAAAAGGTGCGGCCTTTGTGTTCCTGTGTGGGTCTAGGGCAGTGATGGCGAACCTTTTAGAAACCATGATGGAGATGTGGAATCTCCAGGCTTAAAACCGGGGTCCTTCCAGGGCCAGAGGCAGGGGAGTGGGATCAGGAGACAGAGATCTAGTCTCGTGCGCTCCCAGACGCGCTGGCCACTGTGAGAGACAGGAAGCTGGACTAGATGGTCCTTTGGCCTGATCCAGCAGGGCTCTTCTTAGGTTCTTAGGTTCTCCTTGGGGAAAAAGCCGCACGTGTTAACGGCAGGGGCCACAGCACCCGGCCGTGTCGCGACTGACATTCTGCCGTCCCGACAGGCGGCTCTCGAAGCAGAGGAGAAAGCCCGCCTGGTGGGGCTTTTGCAAGAGAAAGTAGCCACCCTGGAGAAGCGGTTCGAAGGCAATCTCTCCGGCGATGAGCACCTCAGGGAGCTGCTCGGGGAGGTGAGTGCCCATGGCTGGTGCCAGAGTGCCATGCTGGGGTGTTGGTGTTGGTGGTGGTTGTGTATATGTGTGTGTATGGGGGGGGGGGTTCCTTCTGTGCTGGCCCAGGATGCACTCCTCTCCTGCCCCCGTCTTCCACGGCTGGGGAGATCCGGTCCTCGTTGCTCTAAGCGCAGCGATGGCGAACCTTCGGCCCGCCAGATGTTTTTGGACCATCACTCCCACCGCTCAAGGTTCACTCAGCCTTCCCTCCGTCAAGGTCGGTGCAGTGAATAGCCAGCCTGCCTAAAGGGGCGGCCGGGTGGAATGTGTATCCTGCCTAATTATTTGTAAGCCCGCCACCAGAGAGTGCTTTACATGCTATGGGAGGGTACATAAGCAGAAGGTTTTGCTTTAATAATAATGCTAGAAAGAATTAAGACCTGACAGCTGCCCCTTTTAACCCCCGTAGAAAAGCAGCCTGGAAGACAGGTTGGAAGAGGCCCGTCGGCAGCTGTCGGCAGCCCGTTCCAGTCACGCCGAGAGCGTGGGCCTTCTGGAGACTCAGGTAGGGAGGGCTGGCGTGCCTCCGCGTCCTGGGGAACCCCTCACCACTTGAGGAAAAGCAAGGGCTCTGCTTAGGAGGGGCTCGTCCTGGGTTTTTCGCTGCAAAGGGCTCCCACACACACACACACCGCCCCAGGAATGTGTCATGTCCCCCCCCCCCCAGAGCTCCCAGTGTGTTTCCTGGGCTGCAGAGTTGCTGTTCTCCATCTGGCCTCTTTGAGGTTCAGAGGGTGAGCTTTCCGTGCAAGAGTCCCTTGCTGATCCATAGTCTCTTCCGCTTCAGAAATGTGGCACCAGGGGCCTGATCGAGGCTCCGGGTTCCACTGAGATGTGTGTGCATTAGAGATGGGCACGAAACGAACAATTTTTCGTTTCTGTTTTCGTTTTTTCGTTAGCTAACGAAACGACAAATGAATTTTGTCTTTACAATGAAACGAAACGAACAGAAACACCGGAAATTTTGTCGTGCGTTTCGTTTCCGTTACTGTAATATGAGTGAATTGCTTAAACTCCTTTAAAAAATCACAAAAAATTGAAATAACTGGTAACGAAATGGTAACGAAACGAACGAAAACAAAAACGAAATGTTTGCAAAAATTCACGAAAAACGGAAACGAACCGAAACGGACCCTCCAAACGACAAACGAAATGCAAATTTTTTTTATTCGTGCCCATCTCTAGTGCGCATCAGTGTGTAGAGGAGAGAGAGAGACAGAGAGAGAGAGATCTCCCCTCCGCTGTGATCTGACGCACATGCATAGGCTCAGTGCATTGCATTTTGTGGGGTTTTCCGGTTTTGGGCCACGGAGGGGGACACCCGGCGCTTCCCTGGCCCTCTCCTGCCTCACACACAGGCCCGTCTTTGATCAGGAAGTAGGTGGGGGAACAACAAAAGCGGTTCCGACTTGAGGAGACCCCCCCCCCTCGGCTCTTCCCAGCGGTGCCGCCCAGCGTGGTGCAACCGGCGGACCTGCTTGTGCCCAGCGACGTCCCCCCTTGTTGTGCGTTTCAGTCCAAGAGTCAGAAGGGGGTGGTGTGTGTGTGTTGCATCCTAGATGGACAGACTGAGAGGCCAGTTGGCCGACGGGCAGGCGCGCCTGAGCGAGCAGGAGGAGTTGGTGCGCGGTCTCCGCGAGAGCAGGGCACAGCAGGTAAGCGGTTCCCCCCGTAGAGCAGGGGTGCTTCCTTTCCCTTTCGTCCTGGTCTGACAGTCGGGCGGGCGGGAGAAGGGAGATGAGAATGATGCTCTGGTTCCATAGCAGAAGGACCTCGAGCGAGCCCTCCGGCTGGCGGACGACGTCGCAGCCAGAAGCAAGGAAGAGGTGGAAGGGAGAGACCGGCAGATCCAGGAGCTGGTGAGTCGACCGGGGTTCGACGTCCACCAATGTTTCCAAGAAAGGGTGCCGGGAGTCCGAGGCTAACTCGGGTGAGCTTAATAGAGAGCGTGAGCAAGGCAGGCCTACGGTCAGCACGTGGTGCTCAGCCCAGGGCCCGGCGGGGGTCCACAACGCAGGCTTTGCGCTTGCCCCGCTGAATATATCTCCTTTCTGTGTGGTTGTTCTGCACTGCCAAGTCAGAACCGACTTCGCGGTGACCGTAGCGGGGCTTTCAAGGTTAGTGAAATATTTTGGGAGTTACAGTGGTTCCCTGCCATTTCGTGGTTCATATATATCCCCGTATATTGCAGGACTGCTGTATATGAAAAGCAAGGGCCCCTGGGGTTAAGCTGCTTGGGCCTGTTTGAGGCCTCCTGCATTTAACCCAGGCCTGACAGGCTGCCCCAAATGGGCCTCCGACGGGCTTCCCGGGTCTGTCAAAGGCCCCAGAAGTGGTTTCCGACAAACTGGAACACGATGCTTCTGTTGATACAACCAAGAATCGCATTGGCTTTCCTAGCCGCCGCATCACACTGCTGGCTCATGTTCCCCTTTCGTGCGTGTGCTCTCCTGTGCCCAGTCTTAATTTCCTCCTTCAGGGTTCATGGAGTGCCTTTTCTTTTGTTCGTGACCTTTTCTTCCGGGCAGCAAACGGAGCTGGAGCTGGAGAGAACCCGGCTGCAGGAAGGGCTCTCTGCAGCGGAGCGTCGGTGGGCCGAACAGGTCCGGAAGTTGGAAGAGCAGGTGGTGGCGGTGGAAGCAGCATGGGAGTCCGAAAGAGCGACCGTGCTGCGCGCAAGGGTGGGTCCCTCTGGATTATTCCGAGCAATGTTGCTCTGTCTCAGAATAGTTCCGCGCTGCATGGATCTTTGTGTTTAATTTTGGTGCTTGCTAGCGCTTGGCCAGGGGTGCTTTGACCTCTCCGTAGACCCACTTCCCTGGATCCCTCTTGCTGCTTGCATGTCCTGCCAATACACTTTCAAGCTAAAAGCAAAAAGCAAAGTGTTCTGCTTATATACCGCCCCATACCACTTTAAGTAGTCTCTGGGCAGTTTACAATTTTAATTACAGAGTGCAGGCTACACATTGCTGCCCCCCCCCCAGCAAGCTGGGTACTCATTTTACCGACCTCGGAAGGATGGAAGGCTGAGTGAACCTTGAGCCTGCGGCTACCTGGGATTGAACCCCAGGTCGTGAGCACAGTTTTACCTGCAGGACAGGCATTTAACCACTGCTCCACGAGGCTTTGTATCCACGAGGACTAGAAATTTGCTGTTCATATAAAGGCCTCATCGTAAGGTTGAAACCTGTCCCACTTATACTTTCCGTGTATTCATTTAGGGCCAAGCCGAGAGAGAAAACAAAGAACTCCGCGAGAGGTGTGACGTTTTGGAGAGCTCGTTGAAGAGCCAAGGGGCCGAGATGGAAAGACTCCAGGTAAGGCTGAAGGCCGATCCCGTGGGATCTTCACGAGACCTCCTGTGGCTTCTCCGAACCCTCTGCGTCCCCCACGGTGACATTTTTGGGGAGCCCCAGCTTGCTCCCACTCACAGCCGGCGGCGCCTGCGAGACCGCCTGCGTCTCTTGGTCCACCAGAAGAAAAACAATCTTGAACAGAGAAGCGGGACTTCCCTTCCACGGCGCCCTCGCTGAGGGTGATGACTGGTGTTTAAAGGCCGGTTTCTGGGCTTGTTGTCAAGAGATTGCTACGTTTGGGGACCAGGAGGCGCTCCCTTGAGCTGAAGCTGGCCACACGCTTGAGGTTTGGAAGTCCGAACCTGCCTCTCTCTGACTCCCCCACTTCTTTCTGCATGGCAGGCCGACCTGAGCAGCGCCACAGAGAGGGCAAAACATCTGGAAGAAGAGCAGAAGCAAAAAGAAGCCCTGGAGCGACAGGTGAGGTGCCGTCCTGGGGCTCATGGATCAGAGAAGGGAGCGGGGTTTTGTCCTTTTTTGGAACTGAGAAGCATTTTCAGTAGTGACCTTGATTTACCAAAGCGTGTGGGATTAGGTGGAATGGCTCCCTTTTCTAGAAGCGAAGACACCTCCTGAGCTTGGCAAGGAGTTGGTTCTGTCGAAATGTAGTTGCCCTCGGGTGGAATGGTGTGGAATTTGAGGCGATCACCGTGAGATACGAATGAAAGAACCCAAACGGTCGGTTAGGATGGCTTGCTACGCCGTAAGGGCGAGAGAGGCCAGAAAGATCAGGATCGTACAGAACCGAGTGGTGCCTTGTATAAAGGAATTAATTCGTTCCAAATGAAATTCTGTTAAGCAAAATTTCCTTGATACAAATTTCCCCTAGGAATGCATTGAAAACGGAGTGATCCCTCATCGCGGCTGTTTTTCTGTTATACGGATTTGCCCCATAGGCGATTCTGTTAAGCAGATTTCCCCTCTCTCCGGAATTTTTTTTATGTTGTACAGATTTTTTGTTATAGAAACCATTTGTCATACAAGGGTCCCCTGTGTATTTCCAGCCAGAGGTCACGCTTGCAGGGAGCCACAAACACAGGGACCTACCTCTCCCTCCTTCCTTACCTTCAGGAAATGGGTTTTTAAAAAACCCATATTGTAGGAAGAGGCCTTTATAAATATCTTTCCCCTTTTGACCCTGTTTTCTGGTGTTTAGGTTGCAGATCTGACCTCGTTGCTAAAGGAGAAGGACGCACTCATTGCGGAGAAAACAGACCTACTTCTAAAAGGGGAGGAAGCGTCGAGCCACCTCAGGCAGGGTGAGGAGCAATGAATCTGAAGCCTTGCCCCTCCCCCCAAGCTTCGAGCCTCTGAACCCGAACCCGGTAGCTGTGGGGTTTTGGGGGGGGGGTCCTGTCCACCAGCACTGTGCTTCTTATTTGCGCCTTCTCTTTACGCCTGTCCTCTGGAGCTTCTGCTTACGTTCTGCATTTGGGGCTGGTAGCGCCCCCTTCACCTCGCATGACCCACAATATTTAAATGGATCTTCCTCCGAAGCCGTGCTTAATTCTGGGCGAGGATTCCTAGCGTGGGATCCTTGAGCCTGTCTCAGGCTCTCTTTCCCACGTGGGAGTCCCTGGTCGTCTCAGGTGAGGAACAGGGGCTGGCCGTGGCGTTGGCAGGAGGGCCAGGCCGGAAAACCGTTTGGAGGTGTGGAACACAGTCTTTTGCGCTCCTCCACTCGACGTCGTGTCTCAGCGTCGTTTGGCTGCAAGGTGCAGAGAGGGAGAGCCATGCCTTCAAAGGTGCACAGAAAGAGATTTTTAAAAAACCAGTAGGAACTTCCAGGAGGTAGCGTGGAACATAAGAACATAAGAGGAGCCCTGCTGGGTCAGGCCAATGGCCCATCTAGTCCGGCTTCCTGTATCTCACAGTGGCCCCACCAGATGCGTCCGGGAGTGCACGAGACTAGATCTCTGTCTCCTGATCCCACTCCCCTGCATCTGGCCCTTGAAAGACCCCGGTTTTAAGCCTGGAGATGACACATCTCTATCATGGCTTGTAACCTGCGATGGACCTTTCCCCTCCATGAATCTGTCCAGTCCCCTTTGGAAGGCATCCAGGCCAGAGGCCACCCCCACCTCCTGTGGCAGGGAGTTCCACAGACTAACAACGCGCTGGGTGAAAAAATATTTTCTTTTGTCTGTTCTTACTCTCCCAGCCCTCAATGTGAGTGGATGTCCCCTAGTTCTGGTATTTTGTGAGAGGGAGAAGAGCGTCCCTCTGTCCGCTTGACTCATGCCCTGCATTATTTTGTACGTTTCAACCCTGGAGCAGCGGCTGAGACCGTCCAGGCGGTTTGGACTCAACTTTGGGGACGGGGGGAGGGGGGGCTCCCTTCTTGGCCAGATGGCCTCTTTCCAGTGGTCGTGATGGCAGACCAGGGCGAAGCCACAAGAGCTGGTGGAGCCCAGTTAAAGTGGGAACGGATCCCTCCTCCCTTGGGCCCGAATGTGGCACCCGGAAGCTGTTTCTCTCCCCTCCTCCACTGCCGCCAACTACCCGCCTCCTTCCCCCCCCCCCCCAGGCTACGAGGCGCTGCTGCTCCAGAGGTGCCAGCTGCAGTCCAGCCTCGAGCGGTGCCAGCACCAGGCGGCCGAGAGGGAAGCCGTGGCGGAAGGGCAGAGAAGCACGTGGCGGGTTCAGTTGCGGGAAGCGCAGGAGCGCCTGGTGGCCAGCGAGGAGCACGTGAGGCGCTAGCCTTGAGCCTTTTGGGGGGGGGGAGGCAACGGAGGAAAGATCTTTTTCATAGAATCATAGAATTGGAAGAGACCTCAAGGGCCGTGTGCTCCAACCCCCTGCCATGCAGGAACCCCCATCACAATATTTCCGACAGATGGCCATCCAGCCTCTGCTTAAAAACCACCAAAGAAGGAGACTCCAGCACCCTCCCTTGTGGCAGCATCTTCCACTGCCGAAGTCCTACCCTGACCCGCAGGAGAGCTTCTGGACCTCCTCCTGCCCCTTTTGAGGTGCCCTGCCGGCCTCTCCTGGTCCAAAAACACCCGGATTGTGGCTGTCGGCTGATCCGGGAGCAGAACGGCCGGTCCAGAAGCAGCAGGTCTTCCCACTCCTGGCGTTCGCTCCCCCCTCCCCATCTCATTCCGCCGTGGGGAAAGCCGGCTTGCCTCGAGCCTCTCCAGCACGCACCCCTGGGGGCCGCCCCCTTTCTGCGTGCCAGCCTCCTCAATCCCTCCCCTCCTTGCCCTTCTTCCAGGTCGCGGCACTGGAGCTGGCCTCTGCCGCCGCGCGGAAGCACTCGCGTCCCCCGGAAGAGGGAGAAGGCGAGCCCAACGGGGAGGTGGCCGCCACGGATGTGGTTCAGATCCAGAAGGAGAACAGGGACCTGGAGCAGCAGCTTGCCGAGAAGAACAAGGTGAGGGAATGCCTCCCGTTCTCCTTCGTGTTTCGAGCCTTTGCCGTGCTCCTTAAAGGAGACTCTCCCTTCGACACGGTGCCGTCCGCCTCAGGGGAGTTCTCGCCCGCTTGCCTGTTCTTTCCCGCCGTAGGGGGGGGGGGCTCAGAAATAATATCCTGCTTAAAAAGGGATTGTTAAGCAGTGTTTACTATGCAACACCCCCCCCCCCCGAGATGGCAGCGTCTTAACTTTGGTCCTGCTGATCCAGTGGTTCCCCCGTCCTTATACCGCAGTATATGAAAAAAGGCCCCCTAGGGTAAGGGGGGGGGGAAGTCCTGTTTCAAGCCTCCCATACTTACCCCAGGACTGGAGCTGCCCCGACCAGGCCTGCGAGGGCCTTCCTGAGCCTTCTGGAGGCCCCAAAAGGGCCTCCTTGCGAACCGGAAGTGACTTCCGGAAAACTGGAAGTGACTTCCGGATCGCTGAAAATCATTTATGAGGCCTCTGAGAACCTTTCTAGGCCTGTCCGGGAGGGGGGGAGGGCTCAGAAATAATATCCAGTTTACCGGAAGTCACTTCCGGTTTGCAGGGAGGCCCTTTTGGGCCTCCAGAAGGCCCGGGAAGGCTCCCCGAGGCCTGTTCATGGTAGGGCCAGGCTGGGGTTAAGTACAAGAGCCCCCAGCTAGGACCCCCCAGGCCTGACTTGACCTGCATCTGCATATTTTTTTTTCCGCCATCGCTGCTATTATTGCTATTATTTTTATTATTATGCCCATTGGTGTCTCCAATTCATTTTAGGATCTACGTCTTTGACGTGCTGGGACGCGTTTGGAGGCCTTAGGTTTTATGATCTTAGGATTCGTAGGATATTATACTGTCTGTTTTAACTTGTTATTTTTGTATTCGTTTTGTTGTATTTGATCTGTTGTTAGCCGCTTAGAGTCCTTGCCGGAGATAAGCGGGATATAAATATAAAAATAAATAAAATAAAAATATCGTGGATTTTCAATTATCGCGGGTCAGGTCAGGTCCCTAACCCCTGTGATAGGCGGGGGATCACTGTAATAATACATCTTAAAGAGTTTCTCTTAGCACCGGTGGGATGTGGCGTATGTAAACTGTGCCCAGAACATCTGCCTTTTATTAAGCAGCTTGGATGCAGCGGGACGGTTACTTCAAAGAACCCAGAGATATTTGAGGAAAAGATGCAGCAGGCTGGCCTGTGCAAATTAAGAGTGGGTCCCCTTTTCCTGCATTTTAGGAGGTGAACGGCAGCCGATCGATCGGCCTGAGAACGACTGCGCCACAAATTGTTAGGAGGATATAAAGCCCTCTTTCTTCAGAGACGTTGGAGTGGCTGTTTTGATTTTTTCCCCCAGTCTGCTTCATGGGGAAGGCAACTGAAAAATAACCAAAACAAAAAATGGCCCCTATATTGAAGAAAAAGAAAGCCATCGGCCGTGGGAATTCCCCCATCCCCCCATCATGGTTTCTTGAAAGAAGAGCATTTCGCAATGTGGATTGTTAATTGTTAATTTATATAGAATTGTACATATTGTCAAATGGAATTTGTTTTATTATTAATGTCTATCCAATGTATCGGATGCCTGGGGGTGGGGGTAACTGTTTTTGTCTGGGTTTTTGCTGGTGATTGGTTTTATAATAAAATAAAATTAAAAATTAAAAAAAAATGAAAGAAGAGCATTTCAGTAGAATAGAAGGGTGAGCTGGAAGTTCGACTAGGTTGATTGTGGGTTGATATGCCTCTCTTTCTCTCCCCAACTTTTGTCTGGGGGCAGATGATCAGACAGCTTCAGCAAAGGATGGCAGAGCTGAAGAAGACCTTACAGAAAGAACTGGTGAGTCCGGTTTGTGCCCGAACATCTTACGAGCTCCCTGTCGATAACAGGGTGTGTGCTTTCCACCGACGGCACCTGAGAACACAGCAGGTCGAGTGACCACCGAAGGAGATTCAGGCTCAGGAGATACCAAGAAGGCTGGCTGGCGTTGGTGTTACCCATTCACACTCAAGTCCTGCCTGTTCTTTTCTGCGACTCTAAGGGAGGCATGAGCCCAAACAGACAACTTGCTAGCAGAGGTGGAGTTCCATTGCTGTTAATGCCCCCTCTGTTTGCTTTTTAAGGATTTTTGGACCTGCTTAGGTCTAAAGAAGTCCCTCCGGAGATGCTCTTCTTCATCTCTTACCAGCATCCTGAGAAAATTTGACAAGATAAATTTCAGAAAGAGCCCTTGCCAGTTGGAGGGCGAAGGTTTTAATATCGGCTGCCCTTTGCCTCTAAGTTGGCTTGAATATATTCTGACTGTCTGGACGTTGAGTCCCGGCAACTGGACTTCTTTTCTTGAGAGAGCGAAATGTTTCGCTGCTCATCCAAACAGCCGGTGTTGGGATGAGCAGCGAGACGTTTCGATCTCTCGAGAAAAAGGAGTCCAGTGGCCACGACTCAATTTCCAGATAAACTCACCTGGAGGGCTGAGAATCTTCACAGCCATATATTCTAACTTTAAGGAGCTGGTTTCATTGCTTTCCGGTTTTGCTTTCCGTGTACTTTGCAGGTCCCTCTGCACGGTTTATGCAGGTTGCTGTGTGTGTGTGTGTGTCGTTACAGTCGTGACCGACTCTTCGTGACTCCATGTCCATGGAGTTTTCTTGGCAGGAGTACTGGAGTGGTTTGCCAGTTCCTACTCCAGGCCAGCCTACAGCACCTGGTATTCCCTGGTGGTCTCCCATTCAAGGACTAACCAGGGCCGACCCTGCTTAGCTTCCGAAATCAAGCGAGATCGGAGGTGCTGAGGGCATCTAGGCAGCTTATGCAGGTTTCTAGATTGGACTTTTTCTTGTGTGCCACATGCCGCACATATATCCACTCTTTCACAAAGGGGAAACCCGCCAGTTCAGTTTGCTTACAAAGAGGTCACTACCCAGAGTAGGTGGGGATCGTGCGTCGTCTCTGCACCACAACCTCGCAGGGCTGTTTTCGTCTAGCTTTTACAACCCTTTTCTCTTTTCCCTTTTCAGAAAATCCGCCCCGATGGCGACCTTCCCGAAGTGCCCGGCGCTACCTTGACTGTTACAAACAACGCCGATCTGAATGATTCCCGAGAGATCAACTTCGAGTACCTGAAGCACGTGGTGCTGAAATTTATGTCCTGCCGGGAATCCGAGGTAAAGAGATAAAATGTGTGTGTGTGGGGGGGAGGGGGGTAACCCGAAAATGTTTTCCTGGTTATGTATTTTTGAAAAGGAAGATTTGAACTCAACCTTTCCAAGCCCTCCTCTGTCTGCTACGCCACGCTGAGCATCTAAAACCCTGAAGTGGGCGCAGAATTGAAAGACAGGTCCGGGCCTCAGATGGAGACCTAGAACGGAGAGAAATTCGAGGCATAACGTGGACTAGGAAGCAACTCCAAAAACAAAGTGTTCTGCTTATATACCACCCCATACCACTTCAAGTAGTCTCTGGGCAGTTTATAGTTTTTAATTACAGTATGCAGGCTACACATTGCCCCCCACCCCCCCCAGCAAGCTGGGTACTCATTTTACCGACCTCGGAAGGATGGAAGGCTGAGTGAACCTTGAGCCGGCTACCGGGGATTGAACCCCAGGTCGCGAGCACAGTTTTAGCTGCAGTGCAGCTCTTTAACCACTGCACCACGGCTTGGGCTTCTTCTCGGGGTCCTTCTTTGCTGGCGAGCCCCATGTCTGCAAACACCTCTGCTGGGGAGGGTGCCCGTGGTGACGTGACGCCCCCGTTGCCTTTTCAGGCCTTCCATTTGATCAAAGCAGTGTCGGTGTTGCTGAACTTCTCCAAAGAGGAAGAGAACATGCTCAAGGAGACCCTGGAATACAAGGTAAGTCTCGGGGGGGAGCCTGCGATCCGTTTCCGTGGGTCTCCGTTGCTGCCAAGCGACGCCTACGCCAAGCGCACCCCCTCCCCCTCCATACCTGCTGACCAGGCTTCATTCACTGACGCTTCCGGGCCACGAGGCCATCGTGGACATTTCTTAACCAGCCTGATTTCAACCGGGCGGTCACCCGTGCAGCTCTTTCGGTCATTTTAATACAGTAAACCCCCACCTATTGCAGGGGTTAGGGACCCGACCCGACCCGCGATAATTGAAAATCTGCCATATGTGGATGCTGGGTCAGGTCAGGACTGGGCGGGCTCTCTGAGGGCTCTTGTACTTACCCCAGGCCTGGCAAGGGGCTTTCCAGTCCCCCAGAGGCCCTAAAGTGCTTTCTAGTGATCCGGAGGTCACTTCCGGTTTACAAAAAGCTGCTTCCGGTTTACAAAAAGTCACTTCCGGTTTACAAAAAGCCACTTCCGGTTTGCGGGGAAGCACTTTTGAGGCCTCCGGCGGGCCTGGGAAGGCCTTTTCCCCTTACCCCAGGGGGAATTTTTTTCATATACTGCGGACCCGTGATATACCAAGACTGCGGTATATGAACTGTACAGGCCGTACAACGGTGCGAGTCAGGGGAGGACAACGTTAAGGCCGATGGCTGACACACACGAGGATGGCTTTTTCTGCACCGAAGCAGCCCCGGTGGCTGCATGTCGAGGTGTTCGGGTCAGAAATAGGTGCGGCGTAGCATTGGGGCTGGCGCTTGAAAAGATAGCACACACACACACACACACATTGCCGTGAGCTTATAAGTGTTCTGCCGGGTGAGCAGCCCCCTGACTGGTGTTGTGCTTCCTTCCTCTGCCAGATGTCGTGGTTTGGGTCAAAGCCGCCTCCTCGGGGGAGCATTCGGCCTTCCATCTCCAGCCCGAGGACGGCCTGGTCGTGAATGGCTCCGAGGACGCTCCGCCTCCCTGCCTCCGGCGGCCTATTTTTTATTTTTCTATGAAAACGATGCTGCACCCACCGACTGAGGTGTCTTAATTCCTCTGGCGTAGTATTGGTGTGTGTGTGTGGGGGGGGGGGAAACCTGAGGGCGGGCGGGTAGGTTTAAACAGGGGAATGAGTGCCCTTTGCTGCAGCCTTTTGAACTTGTGTCGGGGAATGGCACACGGCACCCTGGATCAGGCCAGGCTCAAATCCCGCAAGGACTGGATGGGAAACCACACCCGGTCTGCGTTGGCATCCTTCCTCTGCGGCCCCCCTACCTCTCCAGCCGGGAACGTGCAACTTCCGACAGAGCTTTATTTTTCTCCGAGGAAAAAAGAATAAGTTTTAAAAGGTCTTGACGACGGGCCTCTTGGCATTAAATGCGTAGCTGTAGCAGCGGCAGCGGCAGCATGTAAGTTGGAAAAAGAACAGCACCGATCCCTCTGGACTGGGGTCACGGAAACCTCGTGGTCAGAAGAGGCACCCAGGCGTAACGCCGGCATCCGCTTTCCAGCTTCACCGAGTCGGCTTTGAGAGAGACGAGGCCCTGCTAAGCATGGCGCATTCGCAAGGTCACACAAAACAGCCTGTTCCTTGCACAGCTCGCACGAAACACACACACACACACGTGCCGGTAAGCCTGCGGTGCCGCTCCCGACGGCCTGCGATGCCGCTCCCGACGGAAGGACCCGGGCCGAGGGCCTAAACGCCTCGCTTACCTCCTTCAGGAGGAGAAAGGGTTGCAATTTATAATCAGGGGTTTCTTTTCCTTTTAGTGTACAGCAATTTTGGGGGGTGAGGGGGCATTCCCTCGGTTATGAAATTCAGGATCTATTCCCTTCCCCTCCTTCCCCAAAATGCACTACCTAAAAACCAAACCACCGACAGTGCAAGAGAGCAGATGGCAGTTCTAATTGCAAATCTGCGTAACGCTCTGCCGTCGTGTTTCTATTGATGGCCGGCGAAGGAGAGACAAAACGGAATCCGCCTGGGTTGGTGTGGGGGGTTATGCTCTTTCTTAAGAGTCGAATTTCATCCTGGATTTTCTGGTGCGGCTGGAGATAGGCCTCTGGGAGTGAACTGTACGACGTCACAGAGAAGCCCTCTTGGATGAGGCCAAGGAGGTACAAGTATATCTATCTATTCATTCAACGGTAGCAACTGATGCACTTTGTATAAAGAAACACTACACAGCCGGGGAGCGTGTATAGAATAAGGGGGATAAGAAATCTTTATGGACCGCCACCGAGCCCGTGTACATAAGGACTTATATAATGGAACCTAATTTGTGGTGCAATACAATTTTTGATTAAAACTCGAGGCTGACGCGTGACTTTCTTCCTAATTGTGCTTCCCGGAAAGCATGCCTTGGGTTGGGGGGGGGGGTGTCACACAGTGGTGCCTGAAATTCAATAGGTTGGCCTCCGCATCCCGTCAGGCAGTCCTTAACGAAGGATGAGAATAAGGGGTGCTTTCCGTGATAGGCGTACAGGAGAGAAGGACGTCACCGGAATGGAAAACTCGGGACTGTTGGATTGTGTGTCTACAACAGTAGGACCCTCGTATCCGCTGACTCATTATCCACTGATTCAGTTATCCACGGTTGGCAGAAGGAAAAAAAATAAGTAAATAATTCATCGGCCGCAAAGCAAGCTACTCTCACAAACTGCAGCTATAGAGCAAGCAGCTGCTGTAAAGCAAGCTACTCTCACAAAACAGCAGTTTTGGGGGATTTTTTTTTGGCATTCTCTCTTATCCACGGTTTTCATTATCCACGGGAAGGTCTCGAACCAATCCCCAGCGGATACCGGGGTCCTACTGTACATTACAAAATCTGCACCAATCATGACTCACTTCGGAAGATCCTGCCAGGGGCTGCTGCGCACAGAGGACAGAGGAAAAGCCGGTGGTGTTCAAAGCCATAGCTGGTTTTTTTTTATTCTAACCATCCAAGAGCTTCCATTTTGATAAGAGCAGCAGGCACTTTACACGAAACCGACGCCAGACGTAGCCCCGCTATGTACAAAAGAAAGCCCTCTTGCATAAGAAAAAAACCCTCCTCCGACCCCCCCTCGGACCAACCGGGCTGCGTTTCGCTTCTGACGCCGCACCTAGCCCTCCCCACCCCCACCAGCCCTTGCCACGAATAGGTTAATTTTAAATTAAAATCTCTTCCACGCACGCACACACGCGCGCACACACACACGGGCGCACGCTCCTCACACACACAGGCAGGCATTCCGGGCCAGAGCAGAAGCGGTTCTGGAGGCCGTTGGGACACGTCGGCGTTCCCCTACGGCCGTCTCCCTGTGCGGCACACGCAGGAAAGAGGCTCCTTCCGGCTCCTGAATCCGATAAGTCTGAAAACAATGAACACGGCAAACGTCCCCCCGCCCGCCCGCCCCCCACCCCACCCTTGCCCCCCACGCCACTGCTTCAGTGCTTCAAGGATCTTGCTGAGAGAGGGGGAAGACCTCTCGGCACCCACGCCAGGAGGATTTCAGGAGATGGTGGTTCCCGGGAGGGTGGATCCAAGTGTCGGTGTCGCCAGTTCCTCCTCTTCCTCCTCCTGGCTCCCCGAGAGTCCTTGGTGCCTCCGCTCCTGTTCGCAGGGGGTGTACGTGTGTGTGTGTAATTTTGTTTTTAAACAGTTTTTCGTGCCGTCAGGACTCTGACAATGGATCCTAGTCCACCTACTGCTAACGCCTGGAAGGGTGAAAGAAAGAAAGAAAAAAGAAGACGGCATTAGTGTACGGCAGTCATGTCCAAACTTCAGCCCTCCAGATGTTTTGGACCACAACTCCCACAGTCCTTTGTCATTGGCAATCTAAGCTTAGAATTAAGGGGTTTTTGGTCCAAAACATCAGGAGGGCCGAAGTTTGGGCATGCCTGGTGTCCGGGGAAGCACGCAGAGAGCGATTTCATGTCTTGAGGATACCCTGTGGCGCGGCCGGCCCCCGTCAGCTTGGTAGGGCTAGGTCTCGGGAGGCCGAAGCACAGCCGGAGTGGCACATCAAGGACTTTTCCCATCCCTTGACCACCATGTGCTGGCCCCCTTCTGCTCCCCTGCTGAGCTCAAGCTGCATCGCGCCGCTCCCACCCAAAGTGGGTTAAGAATGTGTTTAAAAGGAGGATTTCCCAAAAGCACCACCCAGCTCATCGGCCTCGATGGACGTTAAGGCAGGGTGTTTGCATGCAACAACAGAAGGATCGTTCCAAGACACAAGACGGTCTCACGCCTGGTGGAGCCACCGCTCCGGTGTGTAAAAGCCCTGAATCGAACCCGATTTGAGGTTGAAAAGCGCTCTCGCGGGGATTCACCAGCCGGCCCAGGGGCCGGCAGAACGGCGGCGGACTGCCCTTTGGCACGGCACCCGGACGCCGTACCTTTTCGTGCCACTGCAGTAGTATCGCGCTGCTGTTTTCCGTCGGCTTTTCAAACCCTTTATAGATGTACTTCATTAACAAGTCAATGCCGTCGCCGTCCAAGGTGTTCACCGCCTGCTCGATCTCGCTCCCTTTGAACGAGGTCAGGACCCTCAGCACCAGCTCCTGAGCGTGTTCCTGGAGAAACACACACAAAACAGCAGAACGAGGCTGCGGGTGAAGTCCTGATTCACATGGGAGCCTTGTACGATTGGCCCGAAGAATGAGGAAGAGCGGGTTCAGAGGCGCCCGTCGAAGGGGGCTGGAACCGCCCCAGAATGGCTAGTGCAGTGGTTCTCAACGTTCCTAACGCCGCAACCCTTTAATACAGTTCATGTTTTGGTGACCCCTGGCCCTGCTTGGAAGAGGCCACGAGCCCCCTTTGGCAGGCCACTGCCGCTGGGGCCATAGAGAACTTCCTTCTGCAGGCACCCTCATCCAATTGCAGCCTCCGGTGCCACTGACTGACATTCCCTCCAACCTATCAAGCTGCAACTCCCTCTTTCCCCCCTTTCTCCCCCCCCTCCTCCAGGCTCACGGAGACCCCTGTGGGTCATTTGACCCCCCAAAGGGGTCCCGACCCCCAGGTTGAGAACCACTGGGTTAGTGTTACTTATCAGTTGCATTTATATCCCACCTTTTTTCCCCAACCACCCTGCGAGGAAGGCCAAGCTGAAAGACTAACTGACTTGTCAAACGGGATCTGGAACTCAGCCCTCCTGAATCTTTGGCCTACGTTCTAGCCATTGTACCCACCCTGGCAGAATTAAAATTCTCAAGACTTATTCTAACAAAGGGTATGCTCGTCTAGGAAGAGCTTTTAATCAGGAGGAGGGAAGACTGGGGACCTAGAAGGCCTCAGATTACGGGCACGGACAAGGTCAAGACGACAACGGCTGAGACCTCCGCAGGAGTCCACTTACCTTTGCGGCCTGGTTCTTGGTATTAACTGGGGAGTTCTGCAATGCTGCATGGAACGCTCTCAGCATGTCCCCCGTGCAATGCGACGAGTCAAGGAGCCAAAAAAATAAAAATAAAAAGCACTTGAGAATCAAGCCCTCTCCCATGAATCGGGTCTGGTTCCTTGGGTGTTCCCTCTCCAAAACGGAAGAGGACGCCAAACAACTTTGGGTCACCAGCTGCCAAGCGACATACATCACTTTGTGGTGATGCCAGCCTGATCCCGTTGCAGAAACCATCTGCTAAAGCTGAGGCCGGATGAGAAGCCAAACGGAATGAGAGAACTCGCAACACCGAGTACCGTTCTGTACTTCTGGAGACCATCAAGTATGTCACTGAACACCATTATCAGGTTATCATCACTGGGACTCACTGTTACAGCAACGGCCAAGGCCAGGTTTGCTTAAAAACGCCCACAAACAACCTGTCTAAGAAACAATTTGCAGCTCTTTCTCTCGTGCCTGGTAGAGAGCAACTCCAGATTAGAGTAAATGGCATTTTTTTTTTCCAAATGCTATACATGAGACAGGGAGACACCCTTCGGTGGAGAAAAGGCACACGGGAAGAGAAGCTTGCCGCATCGTGAGTTGCAGAATTCAAATTGGAAGGACATAACCAGAGAAATGATTTTACTGTCCTGTTCCAGAAGGGCATAATAGCAGCAATCTGGGATACGTCCTGTGGTTATTTTGAGCATTTTGACATCAGCTTCACAGCCTGCTCCCCCTACGAAACATATTAGAAATTGCAGAAGGACACTTTCTCTCTTGCACTCCTTTTAATGGTTTGCTACCTTTACCAATAATGCCATTCCCACCTCCAGGCAAATTCTGGAAGAAGGATGCCGAAACTCTCATATTCCACTCTCTCAAAGAATGGGAGCAACCTGCCCTGTCAAAAAACCTGTCAATGCTGTGTCTCATTTCTTGCCCTTCCCACGGACTGGTTTGCAGAGAAGACCCATTACTGCATAACCTGCCTACTGTAATAGATCCTTGGGGAAGACACAGGATGTGGTGATGGCACCTGGCCTGGATGCCTTCAAAAGGGGATTGGACAGATTCCTGGAGGAAAAAAGTCCATCCCAGGTGACAAGCCATGATGGGGATGTGTCATCTCCAGGCTTAAAACCAGGGTGCTTCAAGGACTAGATGCAGGGGAGTGGGATCAGGAGACAGAGATCTAGTCTCGTGCGCTCCCAGAGGCATCTGGTGGGGCCACTGTGAGATACAGGAAGCTGGACCAGATGGGCCTTTGGCCTGATCCAGCATGGCTCTTATGTTCCTAAGACTCGTGTGAGAAGTACTGCTAGGACCTTTGAACGCTCCAGGCTCCTAGAAATCCCAGAGGCTAAGACCCACAAGAGAGATGTTTAATGGATAAACAGGCTTAACCTGGGTTAGTAATTCTAGAGAAGGACCCCTGACCCCGGAGTTTTTAAGCTTCTCTTATAAAGGGACAATAGATGCTTGTCACTGCAGTCTGACGCACACACCTGCACACCCCAGCTAAGCCAGGAACACAGCCCTCTGGGAACTGTCCTCATATCCACTAAGTACCAAAAAAAAAAAGCAATCTGCCCTTCTAAAAATAGAGACAGAACAAAACGGCAGGTTGAGGAGTAGAGCCCGCTGCGTCCCATTTAACTAAGAGGACGAAACTACAAAACCACAGAAGCAAAACAAAGTAAAATGAGTGTCCGATGCAAATATTGATGCGGTGCCTGGGAGCAGGGAGACATTTTTAAACGGAGCGTCAAAGCATTCAGACTTTAAAGGAACAGTTCTTTGGGGTTTTTCGGCCTGCCCTTCAGAGGCGCAAACAACTCTGCCATATTAGCTCTGCTTTATGATGGGACTCTGAATGAAATCTATGATGAGTAGGTGCCTCCATATGCATCTTAGCAACCCTCCCCATTGGCAGCATTGAATAGGTTTGGTGGGAACTGCCATGTGGATGGCTGCAATTCTACAGGGGTTATTTTGGCAACCAAAAGGCACAGCCCTATTCCTGAATCCAGAGCGAGTGAGCTTCAAGGCAGGATTAACAAAGCCAGCCCAAACCCTCCGGGCGTGTCCACACAGCAGCCACTCCTGCTGACTGCAACCGCCCGTGTTTCCTTCTGAACAGACCTGCTGCAACAACAGCCTCTTGGGAAGTGTTAGGGACAACGGCGAGGTTTCCCTATTTGTGTGTGCTCCAGAAAAAACAGCACCCCACAAAGGCTGCTCTGCATTAACAGAAAAGAAAGCCTTGTGGCAAAACAGGCCACTTGCTCTCGAGAATGGCGGCAAGTTCTCATGCTTTGTTTTTGCAGCTAGCCACTATGTAACTATACTTTTTTGGGGTGGTGGGGTGGGGGTAATGTGCCTGGAGATGATGGACGCCAACAACAGCCACCGTTTTGTAGCATACCTGTAAAGGTAGGCCAGGCAAGGCAGCATTTTGCACTGCCCCAGCGCCAAAACGACACACCCTTGGGCTCTTGCAATCTGGAAGGACAGGTCCGTTCTTGCCAAACCCCATTCCACACATGACAGGTAGTCCTCATCGGTGACACACCATGGGCCAGCCTCAGGGCAGGGCTCACCTTGCACCAGGGCCATCTCTGCTCTCCCATCTTCCCTCCTGTCTTGGCTTTTTTCCACCCACTTCCTGTTAAGGGGCACACACACCCCTCTGCAAAGGGTTTCCCCCATGCAGGGGTCTCCTGGCAGAGCAGAGGACCCTGTGTGTCTTTTGCTAAGTGTGGGGAGCAGTGATGGGCCGCCCAACCAGCTGGAACTGAGGCCCTGCCAATAACTAGAACCCGACACCACTGGCTCAGGAGCTGCCTCTCTGGGTTCTTTCCATCCCGCAAAAGATACACAAGGCAAAATGCCTTAAAATAAAGTAGAAAGTAAGGCAGGCAGGAGGAAAGGCTTGACATCTGAAGATTTAGCCCCCCCCCCAACCCTCCAAAGCAAAGTGTTCTGCTTATATAACCATTCCACAGCACTTCAAGTACTCTCTGGGCAGTTTGCAATTTAATTATGCAGGCTACACATAATTGAGGGAGCTATTAGGTCCACTGGCAGGCCAAAATGGGGGGAGAAAGGTCCCAAAGCCAAAAAAAGGGATAAAAGGAAAAGGGTATTCATGGAAGCAAAAGGCCATCTTGGGTCCTTAAAGTGGGGTAAGAATATTTTAAAAATAGAGGGGGTAAAACCTTCCTGAAGGATCAGAAAGGGCACAGCTGCCACCCAAGGGCTCAGGACCTGCATCCTCGATTGGGGGGCGCAGCAGCCAGTCCCCCAAAGTACAGTGTCTCCCCAGAATCCTAAAGATGATGGGGGGAAGGAGAGAAGAGACCTCCATACCTAAAACAGCAGGGGAAAGGCAGGAGGATGGAAGGACCCGATAGGACTGAAGATGGGGCAGTGGCAGGATGTCCCAAGCAAGGCGAAAGGCTTTCCAGGGAAGGATCTCTGGGACCCCACGTCCCCCAACGCTTTGAGGGGTTAAACCTTTAAGAGGGCACCCTGGGCGCTGCTAGGGGTCCGGGAAAGGAGGGCGACGATGGGCATCAAGCAGGGTGAGCCAGCCCTGATCTGTTTCCCCCCTACCCCACCCACCCGCGTGCCCCTCCATCGGCGGTCTCCGAGGAAGGATATTGCCGCAGCGCCGCCTCCACCTCCGGGCCGGGCCCTCCCGGGTCGCCTTCGGCCGCACCGCCGGCCTCACCACCGCCGCCGCCGCCGCCAATCCCGGCCTCGGCCCCGTCAGGCTCCTCCACGAAGCGGTTCTCGTCGAACTGGTCGATGTCGAGGCGCCGGAAGCGGGAGGAGAGCGAGCTCCGCGCCATGGCCGCCCGGCAGGCAGGCAGGCCCAGCCGACTGAGCGACCCGCCGAGCCTGCCTTTCCCCTCCGCCGAGAGCGGAAGCGGAAACCCCGCCTCCCTCTTCAGAGGAGGCCCGTCCTGGCGAGGGTGGGGAAGTAGCCAGCCAATCCGCGCCGAGCAGAGGAAGCAGGGCGGATGACGCCGAGAAAAGCCTAGCCACGCCTCCTCCTGGCCCACGTGACCCTTCCCGTCATTTATTTTTCCCGCTCACCGACCCTCCTTCCCCCTCCCCCTCGAAAAGGCGGGAAACGGCCCGAAAACCTTTCCTCCCCGTTGCCTCCCATCCCAACCACCGCCAAAGACACACACGAGACACCATTCGCTTTTATTCTGTAGTGTTTCAGCTCTGCCGCCGTTAAATAACAGACACGAGACACACCATTTGCTTTTTATTTAATTCCGTGGCGCTTCAGCTCAGGGCGCCGTTTCCCCTCAAGAAGGGGAAATAACGGAAAAAGGCGGGGGGAGAAACCCCCTCTCTTGACACAAGCGCGCGTGGCGGCTCCTTCTTCGGCTCCCTCAGGAGGGTTTCCAATCCCGGCTCGCGTCGTTGCCTGTGGTTGAAACTTCCCCTCAGGATTTTTCTCCCCCTCAGGTTTTAATTCGGATTCCCTCCAGCGCTCGTTTCCTCATACGCAGCGCGGGCTTTCCATGTCGCTCCCAAAGTTGCCTCAGGGATGCCTTTTTTTTCTCAGCTCCGAAAGATGGAGATTCCTCCTCATCCTCCGCGTCGGTTGGCTTCGAAGGACGCCAAGTTTCCCAAGTGCGACTAGGATCTTTCGAGGCTTATACTACCTATTATTTTAATTTTTATTTATTTATTCGGTTTATATCCCGCCCGTCTGGCATAAAGCCACTTTGGGCGGTTAACGCTTCTCCGTCTCCCGTTTGGCCGACGCTGAAATTTACCTCAGGGCCAAACTCGGCTTGAAGCCGCTTCACTCCCTCGGGTGAAAATCGCCTTTACTTCGACTTTAAAATATTTTTACCCACCTTTCGCCTTATAAAAAGACCCAGGTGGCTTTTTAAAGCTACTTTTCCCGTTTGGCCGACGCTGAAATTTACCTCTGGGCCAAACTCGGCTTGAAGCCGCTTCACTCCCTCAGGTGAAAATCGCCTTTACTTCCATTTTAAAATACTTTTTACTCCACCTTTCGCCTTATAAAAAGACCCCAGGTGGCTTTTTTTTTGCTACTTTTCAATCAGGGATAGTGAAAAGCACATTAAACTAGATTGAATAACTTACTGGCAGCCAAACTACCCTTATTACCTCAGAGGAGCTGCCTTTGAGTCACCCATTCCTTATTGACATCCCTTTGTGGGCAAATGGCACAAATTGGTTATGCATTTTTTTACCCTGCTTTTCTCCTTGGAAAAGGACCCAAGGCGGCTTACAGTAACGAGGGATAATATACTGTAGTCTGGTACAATTAAGACATGTTCAAGTCTTTGAGAACAAGGAATTGAGGGACATCTTACAGCATTAATAGACATTACATCCCTTTCCTTTAATAACAGTAATTTGAAACATGTAGTTTCTTGCATGGTCAACACACCCCAAAATGAATACAGTAATAGGTGGGGGTGTTATCCAGTTAGATATAAAATAGTAATAATGTGCCATCAAGGGAATTCTGAATTACAGGAACCCTTTTCAGGGTTCTTAAAGTGACTCAGCATTAAGTGCATTTTAAAGCCATCCCTTCAAGTCGCTAGTATTAATGCAACTTTTAACAGGGTGGCTATATTAAAAATTAGCCCAATTAGCCAAATAAACTCAGCCTCCTATCACTCTCTGGCAGGGTAGTCTTCAGTCTTCCTACTGGTCCAGCATAGCTTCCCATTGGATACTGTTCCATCTTGAAGGCTGCCTCTCAGCTTCCTTTCCTTCCCAATAGAGAGATCCACTCCTGCTTCCAAGTGATTTCAGCTCAAAACTCACCTTAAAGGGCAGCTTTATATATACCCCATCCAGGGGATCACTGGCCAATCAGGTCCAGTCTTTAGAATTCTGCCACTCCCACTACATTTTTTCTAATGAAGAGCAAAGAGCCAATAGCTGATCAAAGAATGTTCACCTTATAACCAATCAGAGCTTGGCAGTTGAGCTTTTTTTGGCCCATACTGTACTGTATATAAAAACACCTACAGTGGTACCTATACCTACTATAAAGGAATTAATTTGTTCCAAATGAAGTTATGTTCAGCAAATTTTCCTTTATGTAAATTTCCCATAAGAATGCATTGAAAGTAATCCCTAATCATGACCATTTTTATGTTCTACGGATTTGCCTCATAGGCAATTCTGTTAAGCAAATTTCACCTATCTTCGGAATTTTTATGTTGTACAGGTTTTATGTTATACAAACTGTTATACGAGGGTCTGCTGTACATTAGTTTCCCCCCCTAGACAAGGGTCTGTTTGTTTTAACTGGTGGGATCTTTCTTGAGCCACTCTTAAGCATCAAACCGTCTTCAGCAAATTGATTCACACAACTCCCTTTTGAAAGAAAACTTCCCTTTCAAAATGGCCACCCACCCAAACACTTTCTGGAAAGTACCTACGCAATTGAAATGTACCTGGGGGGTAAAAAGGCTGTCCCGTTTGCAAACTAAATCCTTTAGATAAACCCAACTGCCCCAAACCAGAGAACCTGAGGCTGTTCCGAGGAAGTATTTGGACTTCCTTTTAGCTGGAAAGCAGTGCCTATGAAGGGTTTGCATGTCAACAGACACCAGCTTATCTTAGCAAAATCTAACTTACTGAGGTTTCCCACGGCAGCTATCAACGAGAAATAAAATTAAGCAGAGCCAGCCTTTAACATCCCGCGTTTCCCAAGAAAATGAAAAGACGCAACATCCACATCGACGGAGCATTTTATTGTTGAACGTCTCACCTAGAGTTCGAGTCCGAGATACTTTATTAAAAATACAAGGTATCTGAGAAAAATCAGAACAATTATTTTAATATACAAATGGAAATACTTGTAGCGGGTTCTTGCAATTTTATTTTTAGGTTTGGGTCCTAAAAATTAAAAACAAAAACAAACCCAAGGAGAAAGAAAATTTGGGAAGGTGGGGGGCTTTCAAACGCCTTATTTATGCCAAGTTAAAACAAAGTATAAACAAGGATGATTCACTTTTTCCATCTGCGGCATGTGTACACTTTTGATAGTTCCATCGTGTGTATTAAATACAACTTTGCTGCTGAAATTTATTGAACTTTGCAGAACAAAAAACAAAAAGACGACAACTCTACCCTCCCCAAAGACAAAACGCTGGGCTGAAATGAAAAGAGATCAGACTACTTCTGATGTCTTGCTCAGTTTTATTTTATTTTATTTAAAGGGAAGTTTAGTTTTCCCCTAGGAAAACAAAACACGAAATCATAATGCACTGTAAAACAGCACGGTAAGTGCCCGGAAACATTTCAAAAGCACTCTTTGACAATCCCGAGAAAGGCGGCATGGGGACCAAAATAATAATAATAGTAAGAATTATGTGCGTTATGTAAGGGGAAGTGGAATTAGGATATGTACCACTACAGACAAAAATATACAACACGTTTAGATAATTTAAAAAAAAATTTAAAAAGAAAACACCCAAGGCAAGAGTCAGCATTTCAGCAGCAAAGTGCTTGATAAAAAGGATGCCAGACAGAAACCAGGACAAGGGGCCGGAGCAATGTCTCAGAGGAAATATGGTGTGGTCGTCCGTGGCGGGATCACCCGTTCTGAGTCCGGGACGGCACGGAAGAGCTTTGGGTCTCTCGTATTGACGTCTTTGAAAACCATGATGGAAGCGATGTTCCCGCAGCGGTAGCAGTAGTTGGGCGCGGACCACACGGTCACCAGCTTCTCGTCAAACATGAACTTGTAACCTTCGTGGACCAGCTGGTGGGCCCTGCAGATGAGCTTCAAGTTGTTGATGTGGACAAACTGGAGGGGAAAAAGATGGGGAGGAGGGAAAAAGGGGGGGCAGGAAAACATTACAGCAAAGGCACTGGATGAGGACATCGGGGCAAGGCTGGTTTTGCTCAAAGGCCTCGCGTCTTCCCTTCAACCGAGACCTCCTTCCATATTCCTGGAGACCTGGTCAAGCTCTCTTTCGGGGGACTCTCTATGTCTCAACAACCTACTTTTATCCTACGAGCTGGCGCATCTGGAAGGGTTTAGCTCCCAAAGCTAAACTCCAAAGCAGGTATGTCCAAAGTCAGGCCCAGGGGCCATCCAAGTTTCAAGTGGCCTGCAGCCTCTTCTCCCCACTGGCTCGTCCTGTCAAACATCCCCGCTAGCTGGCCCCTCCCCATACCGGATGGAGTTGTCAGCTTTGCAGTATTATGGTTTGCCTGCCCTTCCTGCCTCTGTCCATCCCCCTAGCCACCTGCCCAGCCTACACGGCCCTGGCTCCATTATTGCAGCATCCTCCCTGCCTCCTTGCATGTCCTAGAGGCTGTCCAAAATCCGGCCCGGGGGGGGGGGGGGCAAATCCGGCTGAATGGTCGGCCCCCACACATTTTCACTTCACCAAATGTGGCCCTCCTTGCAAAAAGTATGGACACCCCTGCTCCAAAGCCAAGAGCCTGTGAGCGAAAGGCTACAGCGACAACAGCTGCAGCACAGAGGCATTTTTAAAGTGGCTGCCCAGGCTTGAGCCGGGAGAAGAGTACGGTCAAAGAGTTACACATTCCCCAGTCTCAAATCTTCCCTATTAAAAAAAAAGCCTATTGGCTGGGGAACACAGCATTGACTTGTCCTCACTGGGGCTAAGGAAGTACAATTTCCTCCATATTTCTCAAACAATATTTGAACACCAGCCCAGAGTAGCTGAGGAGCAGGGGAACAACTGATGTACTGTGACTGTTATTATTTTCTTTAAATACCTCGTTGGTGACTTTTGCCCCAAACAGCCAGCCTGCGCCTCGGGGACTAATAGCCCAGGTGTCCACATCTTCCGGATCGGACCAGACGAGGTCGCAGAAAGCACCTTTGTGCGGGATCTCTTGGTTACGCTCGATGGTCCGGATCTGATCCAGGGTCTTGATGTCCGGGGAAAGGCCTCCGTGGACGCAAAGGATTTGCTCGTCTATTAGCTGTAGTGAGAAGAGAGGCGGCGGTGTTGTATTAACAACCAGGAACTCCAAATACAATCGATGTTTGGGAAACGTACTGCTTGAGGAACAAAAAAAAAAAAATAATAAAAGCCAAAAGGGCAGGATAGAGCAACAGGCAGAGAAGCAGATTTCAACGAAGCAAGAGCTGGAGGGATTCTTTTCTTCCTGGCCCTGGACTAGGAGTAACCCTAGAGCAGGGCTGTCCAACTTTGAACAGGCCGAAGTCTACTTTTTCCGGTCTAAGGTGCCTGAGGGCTACTACACTAATGCCTCTACTTACGAATTTTATCCATTCCGAGCACATGCTCATGGCCCTTGAACTGCCCGCTCAGCTAAGACAGTAGGCTGGCAGACCCAGAACTTTGCTGGGGCAGTAGTGATCCTTGGGATGGGGGAGGGAGGGGTGGAGAACTTATTCCCTCACATTTTTTTAATTGATGCCTGGCGGGCTACTTTTGAACCCTTCGCGGGCAACCAGTAGCCCGCAGTCTACCTGTTGGACAGCCCTGCCCTAGAGCTTATTTTCTGGGGTGGCAGAGTGGGCTGCCACTTTGGGAATGAGAGGAGATGGTTCTGAAAGTTTTGCTAGTGATTCCATGCAACCCACTTTACGTTTTCAAGATAAGTACATTTTAAAGAGAGAGAGAGAGAGAGAGAGAAAGAGAGAGAGAAAGAGAGAGAGAGAGAAAGAGAGAGAGAGAGAGAGAGAGAGAGAGATCTTACCGCTGCTACTGTGAGCATGTCAAAGACTTTGGTGCAGTATCTCCAGGCGTTTGCGTTGCCGTATTTGGTTTGGCATTCGTCTGTCGCAGAGAGAAGGAAAAGACTCAGGATAACTAGGAACAAGGGGTCCCCATCGCATCTCCCTAAAAGTGTGCCCCCACCCCCCTGTGGTTGTGTCAGTGCAAATCCCATCATGGTTCACAGCACATCTGCAGGCGTGCTCTGTGATCGCTCAAACTGCACTTCCGCCTTGCACTTCCGAATGGGTTGAAAAACCTACCGTAAAATCCGTACACTTGCGTAATCTGTCTGCTTTCGTGATTGCCACGCAAGAGTGTGATACGATCTGGCCATTTTGCTTTTAGGGCAAGAAGATACGTAAACGTCTCGAGACTGTAGTAGCCTCGGTCTACAAAATCACCCTGAAAGTTTAAAAAGAATTCTTGAGTGACATGACATATTCAGGCTGTAATACTACTGGATATGCATTTTCTTGGTCCTTGGTGGAACTTTGGGGTTACTCTGTCTTTTATTTATTTCACTTGCCACCATTCTTCCACATGTCCATCTTCCTTCAATTTTGGCCGTTATCTAAGATGTGACCACTTCAACATTAACACACACAGAATGTTTTACACACGCAGGACTGTCTGCTCAGTAGACGTTCAACAGCATAGCCACTGAAGTATAGTTCAACTCTCTTCTGGTTCTCCTTGCACTGATTAAAAATTTGGCCTATTTTCCAATCCTTCCAGCTTTGTACAGGGCTGAGGACTGTAACGTAACTTAACTTAAGAGTGAAGAAGCCTGTCACTAAGGCCAAAAGTAAGCATCGCTAATATTTAGCTGCAATGCCTAGCCGGTTGTAGATCTGAAATCATAAAGGAATGAATCTTCAGGCTTTGCTTACATTCTTTTATGATTTCAGATTTTCTACGAATATAGACATCCAGGAACATTATCTTCCCCACAATTGTTGACAAAGGTTTCCCTTCCATTTCCTGATTAACTAAATCACATCTTTTTTTTGGGGGGGGGAGGGGGGCTTAGCTGAAAAAAGCCAAGAGGGAGGACATAGCAAGAAAGAAAGCAGGGCCCAAAACAAAATTGAAACAATCCAGCCAGCAATTTCATTCGCACCTACCATAAAGATGTAGTTTGTGTCGGGAACCTGGCCTCCAGTTCTGAACAATTCACATAAATCGTAAAACTGAAAGGAAAAAAACACAAGAAAAACAGAAGAACGTTTTAACACTACCAAGTTTTTAATTACCAACAGAGTGCATGAAACCTGGATTACTCTGAATTCACATGTCTTTGGTTCTTTTTACAATGGTGATCCTTTTGCTAACTAGAAAAAAATGTTATGATGGCTACCTTACATTGTACAGGTCCCAGTACCTGAAGTGAACAAATGGTCAAATATAAAAAGCTCACAAGCATCTGTCTGCCTGATCCTAGGATTTGGAAAAAACGGATGTGGCTGCACCGGTGGAAACTTGCAGTGCGGTTTTTTTTTTTCCTGCTCCAACATTCAAAGCATCCCTTATTGCTTATGTATTCAAAGCAGCATCACCCAAGTCTTCGAGAGAAGTATTATCATGCTTGGGAGACCCCCCCCTCCCAAATCTGCAGAAGGCTCAAATAAAGAACCATTTGGCATGTGGACTTAAGACATGGCCATAAAATGACAAATGTGGCATGAATACAGTCGGGGATAATATGGGGAATTGCCACTTGTCCTTGACTTGGTAGGGGGACTGTTAAAGACAGCACCCACCTGTCCATGTATGTCACCACAGACTGTAACTGGTGTGGAAACCGGCTGGACGTTTGATTCTTCTAGAAGCAGGTCACAGACGTAATCGCACAAGCGCTAGAAAAGAGAAAGAAATATGACTCCCAGTTAAGTTGATTCAGCCTTCAGACAAGCCAGCAAGGTTTCCGCACAAGGCCTTCTCGGCAAGGACCCACAACTACAAGCATGTCGGCCACCGGTCTCTCTGAGGGCTGTGGTGAAGGCAGTAGAAGGAAGGCCAGGGCGACTGCATAGCAGGAAGGGAATGGAGCAGCAATCACAACAGGCTTGCCCTCCTTCCCAGGATGGATACTACCAAAGAATCATAGAGTTGGAAGAGCCCTGCAGGGGCCGCCCAGTCCAACCCCCTGCCTTGCAGGAACCCCCATCTCAGGACTCCCGACAGATGGCCATCCAGCCTCTGCTTAAAAACCTCCAAAGACGGAGACTCCACCACCCTCCTTTGGGGCAGCATCTTCCACTGCTAAACAGCTCTAATCGTCATGAAGTTCTTCCTAATGTTCAAATGGAATCTCTTTTCCTGTAGTTTGAAACCACTGCCCCAAGTCCTAGTCTCTGAAGCCATGGAAAACAAACCTGTTCCCTCTTCAATAGGACATCCTTTCAAATATTTAAACATAGTTAATCATATCCCCCCATCCTTCTTTTTGCAAAGCTAAACATTCCCAGCTCTCCTCCCTCAAGATGTAAATTCTTTCAGCGGGTCCTCTTGACCCCCCTCCAGGGACTTGGGGCAGTATGTAAGGAGGCTGAGCCTCCAAAGCCCAAAGCCCCTCCTCTCTCTGTGAGTGTATATGTATTCTCCGTCTGTGTGTGTATGTGTGTGTATACACACTCAGTGTGTGTGTGTTTGTGTGTATATTCTCTCTCTCTCTTTCTGTGTGTGTGCATATTCACTCTCCCTGTGTGTGTGTATACACTGTGTGTCTGTGTTTGTGTCTGTCTGTGTGTGTATAATCTGTGTGTGTGTATTTGCGTGTATATTCACTCTCACTGTGTATGTGTGTGTATATACTGTGTGTATACACACACGCACACCCACATTCCTGCCTTCCTCCTCCTCCTCCTTCCGGGGCCTCACCTTGAGGTCGTTCTCGGGCAGGTACTTGCAGAGCCGCGCGATCTCCACGTACTTGTCCAAGTCCAGGGGCGCCATTTTGGGAAGTGGGGGGGAGGGGGGTGGGGTAAAAAAGGCCGACCCAAAGGAAAACCGAGGGAGGGAGGGGGGTGGGCGGAAAAGAGGCAGCCAAGGACCGGAAGCGAGGCCCCCAACTTCCGGGTTGCGGGTGGAGGGGGGATCAAAAGGGGAGAAGCCGCTACCGGAAGCGCCCCCCCTTCTCTCCTCGACGGGACGGTCCTCCTCTCTTTCCTCTCCTCCCGCGCCTGGCCGGGAAAGAAGGGAAAAGCGGGGGGGGGGCGGCCCAGACCGGAAACGGACGCGGCCACTTCCGGTTCCCTGTCTCGCCGCCCCTCAGCGCCTCCTTCCGGTCGGAGGGAAAGCGACTTCCGGCTCCTCCTCCTCCTCCTCTCGGCGCTCCTGTGTGACGTCAGAACAGCCCAGGCGGGCGGGCGGGCGGGAGAAGAGAGAGAAAAAAGGGGCGGAGCTTGCCGCGTGGCCTTCTGGGAGATGTTGTTTCTGTTGCAGCCAAGGCCGGCTGCCTCCAAGAAGCTGCCAGGAATACAGTATTTATTTATTTATTTATTTATTTATTTATTTATTTATTTATTTATTTATTTATTTTATTAATAATAATATAAATAATAATTAGTCTGTCCAAGCTGCCCGCTTTTCCTCCAGCAACGTCTGCTTATTTTTTTTGAATTTCATTTCCTTTAAAATAAATAATTTTTTATTTCTTTAATGTGACTTAAGTTTATAAATAATAAATATATAAAAATTTATTATACTGTTTATTTAGTCAGCTGGCCTAGAGTGTCAAGCAAAAGTAGAGTAATTTGAACCAGTAAAATAAATAAATCAATTCATTTATTTATTTACTGACGCTGGGAGGGGCGAGAACTCTGCACATGCTCTGGCGCACCGCCGCCGCCAGCAGCAGCAGCATCAACCACTGCATAAACAATTAAAAATATTGCAAAATTAAAACAAAATCAGGCATTTCCGACGCCTGCCAAGGGGGCAAGCGAAGAAGTCTTGCAGGGAGCGTGGATTTGTATGTGCTTCCGTGTGGCTTTTGCTCCCTGAAAAAGGGGGCGGAGCTCCGAGGGGGTGTCTCCTAGCAACGGGCCCGGGGAAAGGCGGGGCGTCTCTTTTTGGCCCCACCCCCACCTGCCTCCTCCTCCTCCTCTTCCTCCTCTTCCTCTTGGTGATGGGTTCGGATCCAGGATCGGCGACGTGGCTGCCGCTGCTGGAGCTGAAACCCGGCGCCTGCCCGGAGGCTGCCAGCTGGTGCGGGGGTTCCCAAAGCAAGCAGGGCGGGTTTGGCTTCTTTGCACGTGTGAATGCATGCATGCGGGTTAGGATTAGGGATCGTGTGTGTGTGCATGTGTGCAGGGGTCTGCGGCCAGGCTGCTGACGTCCCGGGCATGGGCTGCGGGAGGAAGCCAGCCTTTTTGCATTCCTCCCCCCCCCCCCAACTCACGGTGCAAAGATCTTGCACGTGTGAATGCCGTGCAAGGAAGCGTTGCCAGGAGGAGCGTCACTGTGGGGATGGTGTTGGTGTGATTGGTGGTGAGGCATTCAGGGGCCCATCCTGAAAGGTGGCCCTTGGTTTATATTAGGCCCCCTAAACTTGGAACCATCTTCCCTAGATTAAATAAATGGAGATATCATGGGATCCTTTCTGCAGCCTTCTGCCTCTTCTAAGCCGTCTTTCTGGGATTCTTAATTTTTCACCCTGTTTTCCAGGTACTCTTTGGCCCCTCGTGGGGAGAGCCCGAGCGCCCGCGTGGGTCAAGACGCCTTGTATCTGCCTCCGGAACCACCGGGCAGGCAGAGGGGAAAGGTGGCCATCATTGCCGGAGCAAACCCCGATGGCAGTTTCTCGGATTCGTACTTTCTCGATCTCGGTAAGGGATTCGGATGCGCTGGAAGGCTTCGTGGCTTTGTGCATGTTCCAGAATAATTCGGCTCAGAGCGTTTGGGTCGCGGGATGCTCTGCCCTCAGGCCGGAAAGGACCAGAAGCCTCGATTCCTTCTCTTGCCCTGCCACAGCTTCACATCGCTGGATCCCGACGGGATGGGCCGGCCTCCTTCCCCGATACGAACACGCCGCCTTCGTCCCCACGAGCCGCCCCGCCAGCCTCTGGGTCTTCGGAGGAGCCAGCGAAAAGGGAAACAGAAATTGCCTGCAGGTCCTGGACCTCGGTAAGCACTTTAAAAAAAAATTGCATTTCCCTTTGCTCAGCAAATAATATACTGTGGTATTTTGGGTTATGGGGGGGGGAGTGAGACGTTAAAGAAATGATTAACCATGGTCAGCCCCTCAAGTCAGTTTTCATGGCTAAGCAGGGACCAGAACCTGGGTCTCCTAGCCCGACACACCCTCTGCTGTGTTCCTTAAGCTCGTTGTCTTCATGGTGACATCATCATCGTAGAAGGGATTCTATAAATCATCAAGTCTAGCTGAGGTCAATGAGGCCCAGCCGGGCATCGAACTCCCCACCTCTGGCTCTGTGCTATCCAACCTTCAGCTACTACACATACAATTCTTTATGGAGATATCCTGGGGACCAGTGTGGCATGCTGGTTAGAAAGCTGGGCTGTGGAGTGGATGTTCCAGGCACAATTCCTCCTTTAGCCAATGAAACATACTGGGTAACCTTTTGGGGGGGCGGCGGGGGGTGTCACCTTCTCTTGGAATTATCCACCTCCCAGGGTGGTTTTGAGGGGAAAAAAGGGGAGCTGCATATTTTGCCCTGAGTTCTTTGGAAAAAGGCGGGGTAGAAATGTAAGGAATAAACATCTCTACAGAATCACTGCGATTCGCCTCTTCCGGTTGGTGAATATTTATGTGTTACTTTCTTTTCTAAATAGCAACGGGTACTTGGGAGAGCCCTGCGGTGAGTGGTCCCGCCCCCTCCCCCCGGACGTTTCATACCTCTACGGCAGCCATCGGGGACCGATTATATGTATTTGGCGGGGGCGAGAAGGGAGTGGAACCGGTCCAGGATCAGAAGGTGTACGTCTTTGATTCAGGTATATGATGAGGCTTAAGCTCCATTGGTTCTCTAGCATTTATAAAGGGCTTTCCTCCTATACTGAAGGGTGGAACTGCCTCCCCTTTTGGGACCTGCTTATAGGCAGTCAAGGTCAAAGTTGCAAAAGGCTCGTATGTTTGTTGTGAACCTCCCAGAGTGGCCAGATAGGCGGGGTAAAATAATAATAATAATAATAATAATAATAATAATAATAATAATAATAA